>JAQQZT010000040.1:23101933-23114427 GCA_030068275.1 Clarias platycephalus
AATGAGGGAGCCCCCTAGTGACGGGGAGGAATTGGCCACGACTAAATTGGGGAGAAAATTGGAAATACCCCAAAAATTATTATAAAAAAAAAAATTTGGCAATTAGAAATAATTTTGCCAGTTTTATTTTTCGGATCTCATGACCCGATGAACACAATGAGCAAGCATTTGTTTTGGTTTTTAACGTTATTTTGGTTCAAGTTCTGTCTCCAGCCCTGTCCAGTCATTGCTTTGTCACATGTTCTGTGTTTAACTACTTAGTCACTGTTGTGTCTCTGTAGCATCATAGCGTCTTATTGGACAGTTACTCACTTGAAGGCTGTGTTTTGTTTCCCAAGTTTGTCTTTGATGTACATGGTCTGGTTTTGACCCTAGTTCCAGTTTACAAATGTAACTCTTTCCTTTCCCCGAAACTAGACATACAGCTATTT
Source organism: Clarias platycephalus (assembly GCA_030068275.1). Lineage (NCBI taxonomy): Eukaryota > Metazoa > Chordata > Actinopteri > Siluriformes > Clariidae > Clarias > Clarias platycephalus. The sequence goes on from JAQQZT010000040.1 coordinate 23,102,365, forward strand.
CTGGGGAAAGAGAAGAGTTCGATTTATACTAAATACAGTACACCGTCATTTTTTAAAGATCCCTAAACCTCTATATTTGATTTATTTCAATGGGAATGCGAAGCTGCATGTGCGTACTAGCTGAAGTTTAAAATGCTTTTCCAAACTTTGAATTTGCATTGAATGAGAGTTGAATTTGGAATTTGACTCTGATCACTTACCTCGTATTCGTGTTCCGGGTCACAAACTTCCTGGTCCGGGTGCAGAACAAGAACAATTTTAACAACCAGGACCTACGACAATGTTCTTACAGTATGTGCACCTCAATTTTGATTTAAGAAAGACTTGAAAAAAAATCTAAACTTTCCCATTGATTCTGTTTTATGCATATAAAGTGCACACTTTCATATTTGGGTTGACTGCCTTTAGCTTTGATGACGGTGCACAATGTGGTGGGCAATTCATTTGTAAAAATGATTCCCCTCTTCTCCCAGAACCACTTTTTTTATTTTTATTTTTTAAATACAATTTGACCCAGATGAATCCCGGTATTGTCACCTTGGGTAGAATATGCAAGTGCCATCAGCGAATAAAAACTCCATCGATGTGATAACCTGGTCATTCAGTACATTCAGGTTGTCAGATAACATTTTATTGCCGCATAATGTTGCTGAGCCAAGACCTGACCAATTGAAGCAACCCCAGATCATAACACTGCCTCCAGAGGCTTATACAGTGGGCACTATCCATGATGGGTGAATCGCTGCATGTGCTCCCCTTCCTACTCTAACATAATAGGGTCAATCTGGACTCATCAGACCACATGACCTTTTTCCGTTGCCCATTTTTGCTAGATGCAGGCCAGTAATTTGACCCTTCTGAAACTGTGATTTATTTATTTTTTTGCCAGTCATTGTATATGAGATTTATGAGGATTTTTACCTTTTTAGGAAAATTACAAATCACCTTTACATGCCAGGCACTTGTATGCTGTCTCTCGCTGGACGTTACACATTCAATCATCTTCATTTGTCCTGGTCAGGGGTGCGGCAGATCTGGAGCCTATCCCGGGAACACTGGGCTGGATTATCGCCATCTTTAATACTGAGAGCATCTGGAAGGCTTTTTTTTTTTTTTTTTTGAGCTGTCAGCATTGCTCACAGTCTGACTAATAAGGTCATATGATTCTCCAGGACACTCACTTCTTACTGACTGTTGGAGTGTATGAAGGGGGTTATGATGTTGTAATGACATTATATAATGTGTTAATGTGTAGGACTTCAAATCTAGGCTTGTCTTAAGTTCTCAAATCTAAGATATATGTTTAATATAAGATATACAGAAACTGGACAGTTATACAAAGGGAAAAAAAAAATCTTCTTTAACTCTCCACATTCATTAAGGCTGTGCCCAGTGTAGGTCTGACAGAACTGGAACCTAGTGTTGTCTGCTTCTGTAGCCCATCTGACTAACTTTTCAGTGTGTTGTGAGCGTTGAGATGCTTTTCTGCACATCGTGGTTGTAACGAGTGGATATTGGAGTTATCATGTACTTCCTGTCAGCTTGACCTACAGTAGTACTTCTCACATGCCATGTTTTTTAAAATAAAAGAACCTCGGCTTATATGATGTTTTTTGTTTTCCACACTATTTTGATTAAACTCTAGAGACTATCATGTGTATTCTCTATTATGTGTATAATTTCTTTTTATTGCCCATCATTAACTGAGGCACTTGACCTGTATCTTCAAAATTTTATGCAACGTTGCTACTGTCACATAATTGTCAGATTAGATAATTGCATGAACTTGTGGGCTTTTCCATTAAAGTTGCTAATTAGTGTATATGGTTAATGTGTTGTGGTCTAGCAAAATGACCCAACTCTGCTTGTATGTATATTTTTCAGTACTCCAGTTCCGACCAGGAAGAGCTGGGTAAGAAGAGGTATGAAGCGCAGAAGCTTGAACGGATTGAAACAAAAGAAAGGAATGGCGAGATCATTACACCAGTTTCACTTCCTGGTAAAATGTCTCTTTTATTTAGGCAAATACATCATATATTACAAATGAACTGCGTCATTTATGATTATAACAATCAGTCGATATTGCTTATTCACAGCTGTGCTGTTTATGTAGAGCTGAAGTATAATTAAGCTAATACTGACCTCATTCTTACATTTATGCATTATATTGTTTTTTAATAATTAATTTATTGCCTGGTCAGGCGGTCTGACTATTATTGTTGCCTAAAACAGCATATTTCCATAAAATGCTTACACGTTTGTTTTTGTTTGTTTGTTTGTTTTACCCATGGAACTTAATCTAATATAATTATCCAGGATCAATGATTGGTATTTATTATATAACACTTAGTTCTGACCAAGTAATCTGATTGGAAGGGAGGCTTTCCATGAGTGGTGATAATAGCACATAACATCACTGATTCAAGGTTGTGCTGAGTATCAATATGGGCTGCGGCCTCGTGCCTATGGCCTCATCACAACCGTGCTGATATTCAGTACAACAGCACTCCCTCTCGTGTGATACTGTTTAAATATAAGACAGCTACATATTTGTTTTGCAAATCGACAGGCAATTTTACACACTTCCCAGATGCCTCCGTCGATCGATAAATGTGTATCATGTCTTCTTATGCATTTATGTTTTTTAAAAGGAAATAACATGTTAGACAGGATACTTTGTGTTTTTCGATCGACCTGTATCGTTGTATATTTGTTACACTTGTGACCTTGATTGTTACTCTTAAGTGTTTGTCTAATAATGGTTTTCTCCATGTCTTTTTCTGGGCACATGCAGAAAGACAGACAAAAGGTGTGTATCCATTTTGCGCGTATGTACGTATCCCTAGAAATTAAAGTGACAACCCTAATCTTAGGCCAGGTTCTAGATCTCTATCCCTTCTTTATTATGTCTGCACAAGCTTTTCAGCAGTGAACAGATGAGTTCATTTACCCTGGAACACAGAGTATATTTATCTTAATCAGTTGAGCAGTGTTTCTAAAGATAAGATTAATTGAAGAAATACATGCTCTTGCAGTAAATTGAAAATAAGGATTATGGCGGGTTATTCTGTAATATTTGAGAGTAAGAGTTGTGTGTGTGTGTGTGTGTGTGTTACAGAACCTTATACTGTCGGATTCAGCCAGTCGAGCCTCATCCACCTGATTGGTCCTTCAGATTGCACTCTGCACGGCTTTGTACACGGCGGTAAGGAACTCTGCAGCTCCGGCTGCACAACATTTACTGGCTGTTCTTTGAACCCTGGCTGAATGTTTTAAGAAGTCTGAAAGATCCAGTCTCATCTGGTTCAGGAAAAAGGAGCTTGTTTTCTGGAACAGGGAAAAACTGGGTAATACTGTGTGTGTGTGTGTGGAGAGAGAAAGAAAGTATTGGAACGTGCCCATCATGTCATGGTGTGTAACTTCCTCAGTAACACATACACGCACGGAGCGAGAAATCAAAATCGTTGACCTGAACAAGTTACATAAACACAGCAACATCCACAGCAGCTCAGGCGTGCACTCACAGCAATCCTAATGAGAAAGAGACAGAGAGAGTGAGAGAGAGAGAGAGAGAGATGCTAAACTGAATCTAACATCCAGTATTTGTTTTGTAATTGGACATATTTGCTTCTTAGTCTGTTTTTGGACATGCTGGATACTCTCACTATAGTATACTGAGCTGGATCTAGACCCGTGTATGTCACTAATCTAATTAGCAGGACTTTAGTATGTGAGGAGAACACACACACACACACATTCTCTCTCTCTCTCTCGCGCGTGCACTCACTGTCTTTGTCTCTCGCTCTCTTTCTCATGTATTCAAACAGAACAGTGAAGAAATAATAGAGTGATGATCTGTGGGAGTGTGTGACAAGACAGATGAACGGTGTCAGGATAGGAAATGTGTGTGTGAGCTAAATAAAAGTGTCATGACTCAATCGTGAGGCAAAATTTGTTGCTGGAATAATAGCACCTGATGAATTGCGAGCTCCAACGGCACCGTGTAATTCTGTTCAGATGTGCATAAACGGGTCATATTTTAGCACAATATGGTCAGTCGCAAAATTGACTAGACGGCACAGGAGGGAGCGGATGCGCATTTTAATGCTTTAGTAATTGCAATTACTGACTTTCAGTAGTCACTGTTGCCTGAAATCCAGTTTGATATCCACTGGTGTTACTTGAATTCTTTGTTCTGATTGGTCAGCTGTTGTTGATTCATTTTCATAACAGCCAGCTTTGACAGCAGTAAGATCTGTTCTCATCTTTTTGGTATGAACTTATTAGTAAAAATGTGTTAAATGTCATGTGTAATCATTGTCATGGTGAGGTTTTCTATGAGCAGAGTCTCCCACACAACCTGTGTTTGTGCTTTATGGTTTCATGGTAACATAAATGCTGATTTCCTTTTTTTTTGTTTTTTTTGGCTTATTAGCTTTAAGGGTCTGGTAATAGATTGCCTTTTTATAGCTGCTATAAGGTAAGTAATAATAGGAACAACCTTTAAATGCACCTATGAACAGGTAAAAATGATGTTGTTTTTAATAAATGGACAAAAAAAAAAGGTTAGTACTATCAAATAATCATCTTTGATTTGCGTCTTGCTGCGCTTCAGCACTATTATTTTCCATGACTTTTTGATAGCCAGAGATGGAGATCAGCTTCAAAGCAGGATGTATTTCCTTTTTTTTCCTGTCCTGTGGGAACAAAAAGCATATTGTTGTCTCTGTCCTTCTGTGCTGTTCCTTTCATCAATAAAACATTTGAGAGGGAAAAAATAAAGGCTTTCCAAATGCAGTACGACTATCACACATCGAGCGAAACTACATTATGGCCTAGCGATGACATAATATAATAAAAATCATTGTGTCTGTCTGTTATTTGGATTTTCATCTCTTTGGAATAATAATGAGGAAACTTTGTCCGTTTCAGCTTTTAAAAACATTATATTAATGACAGTCTTTTGTAGACAGCAATGACCATGTTACATGTGCTTTTGTGCAAAGTTTTCATTGTGTATTTAGTCAAAACTAGATGATGTCAGATTGGACAATTCTTTTTTGCACAGTGTATATTAAATAGAACAACTTTACAGGGCAGGACTTTACAGAGGATGTGGTCATATCTCCCTGCTGAGGTTCTGTAACGTGCAAGTGGTGTTGGTGAATGATTGTTCCCTAATATAGAGAGATCTGTATAGTTCCCTGTATAGAGGTGCATATCTTCCACAAGTTGGGGACAAGTTATTCATTGACTTTTAAGGATCAGCCGTCCAACACGCTGAATGTTCAAGGGGAACGATTGCAGTGGCCTCCAAGCCACATTGGCTGGGATTGTCATTCATGGACATTCAAGCCTTCTTTAAAATGGTAGCGCCATTCAAATGTTCTACTTCGGTAAAGAGTCTCATCACCATACTGAACTTGAAGTCTTTCGTGAATGTCAATTGGTTTTATGTCTTCATTTAGAAAAAAGTCCTTGTTTGACTTGAACGCCCCTCGTAACTTGTGCTGTCAAGCATTTTTCCCCCCCAATCATTTTTGAATGTTGAATTTCTGAGTTTGTTTTCGGGAACACGCTCAGTGTCTCCATTTTGGGCCGTTGTGGTGAGTGTGAAGACTTGCTACTGTGAGACTTGCATATGCTCTGACAAATGTGTGGCATTTCTGTTACAGTTTGTGCCACACGTTCTCACCTTCATGTGGAGAATATCTCTGTTGTATTTTGAGCATAGCCTTGTTAACATCTTGGGGAAGCTCAGAATATAATTGTGCCTGCTGTAGGACAGAGAGAGTGGAGTGGGTGCGGCTCTGCATCAAAATGATGCTAAACCCGTGGATTGTAACATACATATGCTTGGCATCTAATGTACCCTTATTTATAGAATTGCAGTTGAAGAACATCAGTAAAATGTAACATCTTAAAAGGGTGTATTTTTGATTAGACGCTTACATTCAGGGGTGAGCAAATTAATAAATTCAGTAGCTACTCCACTGGGAAAGCTGAACTTCCGATGTGCTTCCTAGTCCCCTGATTTGGTTGGCTGGAAATCTAATTGACTCAGCTAGCATAATATAAAAATGCATGACGGGATAGTTAAGACTAAATGAATTCCTGCGTAAGAGATGGGTTTAATTCATGTCCTTTACATTACGTCATTATCTGAGTCATTTTGTTTCGTTTCATTGTTTTTATACGCATCTGTGTTTCTGATTCTAAAAAGATACATTATCTGTTTAAACTAAGAATAAATACTGTCATCTGTTCTGCCATCATGCCACAGCTGATGTGTGTGGTGCAGCAGGTGGTGGGATTTGATAGTGTGCACAATATTTACAGCACCAACATTATGGTAGCAAAATTGCCCATACTCTCTAGGTGACAAGGATAGCATACTTTCTTTCTTGTCAGTTTCTATGACACTAGCCAGTCACCGGTGTCTTTGAGTTTAAGTATGTGGTCAGATACGATAAGTCAGATATTACTTTTATCTTTAAGTGTATTGCGCTGGCAAGTGACCAATTGTTGCATAGTTTGTTGAATGTGAATAAAACAGCAAAGTAAAAAAAAAAAAAAGAAGAAATCTTCTTGGGCACCAAGTATATTGATTTGCTCACCCCTGAAATTTTTTGTACGTTTATGAACAGATCTGTACAGTACATCTTTTCTGCCAGAGAGCTCTTTCAGCTGCTCAGCTGTATACTTAAACTGAATTCTAACCCTTTTGTTCAGTTGCTCTGTCAAATGGCTAAATGCAAAATGTTGACCTCATGAGCTCTGTGGTGAAAACTATAAACCTATTTTTAAATGTGAGACACTCCACTATTCCTGTGTACTGTATACATGAGTTTATGTTTCCCTCGTTCTCTCTGCAAAAGCACTAGAGAAAATGAAGGGCTCAATTACACCATCACATTAGTGCTGCCAGGAAAGGGGAACATCCTGGAGAGAAGACGTCGTAGGCTGGATCTGTCATCTCTAACCACTTACTGTCGTTCCTGTTTTCTTTTCCTCCCGAGTACGGTTTTGGCTAAAGTGACCTTAACGATGTTGACGCGAATCAATTCCGATAATCCGTTTGACCTTGCCGAAGACAGGGGAGAGACAGATTGAGCTGTTTTGAGGTAATTTGATTAACGACTGGATGGAGGACAGAAGAGTAATTGAGTTGTAAAGAAGTGATGAAGTAAGAATCGGAATAGAATTGTGGAGGATGATTTGTATATAGTCATTATTAGTTTGTAGTCATTTATTCAGGCAAAAGGAATTTAAGTAAAGTTTATATCACCTGGTCAAACTAACCTAATCGTAGGTTGTATGCCGCCGTCAACCAGTGAATTTACAAGCATGCGATCGTGACCTTCACCTTTCACCTATTACTCCCAAAATGTAACCACCTCATCCCTCTAGCCAGAATGGACATTTGTGCCAATTTCGAATAAGTTTTTTGAGATATAGCTTACCAAGTACTGGATGAATGAACCTGAGGTCACAGTGGCTCTTAATTTTGACTTGTTACTTCCAAAATGTTACCACATCTTCCCTTTGGCCAAGTGGACATTTGTACCAATTTTAAATAAATTGTCGCATCGCTTTCCTGAGAAATAGCGTGGAGGAATGAACTTGAGGTCACAGTGATCTTCATCTTCGACCTGCAAACTGTACTCGATTTGTCCTTGGGGCAAAGTTGATGTTTGTGCCAGATTTAAAGAAATTACCTCAAGGCGTTCCTCCTTAGATATTGTGTTCACAATGAGATGATGTAATAGTGGCATTTACCCCCCAAATCTAACCAATCAACGTTTGAGCTTAAGTGGACGTTTGTGTAAATTTTTTGAAGAAATTCCCCGACAGCATTCCTGTGATATTGTGTTCACATGAATGGGAGAGATGCAAAATGACCTTGACCACCAAAATATATGGTGGTGTTCATACTATATTAGCATGAAACTTTTCACTGGATATACGTGGCCATTTAAAAAAAATCCCTACTGGGTTATCTCATTCAAGAACGGGATAGACAGGAGCTCAATGTGACCACCAAAATGGGACATGTGTGCCAATTTTGACGAAATTCCTTCAAGTCATTCCTGAGATATTGCGTTCAAATATGATGGGTTGGACGTAAAGTCACAATGACTTTGACTGTTGGCCCTGGACCCCCAAAATCAATTTGGCTAAGTGGACATTTGTGCCAATTTTGAATAAATTCTCACAAGGCATTCCTGAGAGATTGCTTTCACAAGATTGAGATGACTGGCTGGATGGACAGACGGAAAACCTGAAAACATAATGCATCTGTCTACAGTGGTCGCAGCAGGGAAGCATGAAAAGACATTTTACTTGAAAATAAACATGGTGTGGTGATGCTTCTCTTAAAGCGTTAATCCTTTTGTGCTGCAGAATTTTTTCTTTCTTAATGAATGACATGTACATTTGATCAATTGTAAATGTTGTGGAACATCCATAAATCATTAAGTTAGGCAAACATTTAGTTGTGTTTTTGGTCTTTCCTGAAGTTAATAAGACATAAAATGGCAGCTTTTTTATGTTAGTGAGAAATATTTTCCGTTCATTCATTTTCTATAACGATTATCCTGTACAGGGTCACAGGAGGTCCGGATCCTATCTCAGGAGACTTCGGGCACAAGGTTGGGCACACACCGGACCGGGTGCCAGTCTGTTGCAGGGAACATGCAGACACATTTATTTACCCACTAAGAGCCTGATCTGCATGTCTTTGGACTGTGAGAGTAAACCCACCGAGCACATGGAGAACATGCAGTCTCCACGCATACAGACCCTGGAGTTACCTCAGGCCACTGAGTTTCCCGTGTTAAAAAGCTTCAGGTCAGGTTATTACAAAGCGCTCGGACTGGAGACTCATTCCAATAATGCTACATCCAAGAAGGTATCAGAAAACATCCCTATATTAGTATGAAACTTTTAAAAATCCATCTACTTGGAGCGTTCGCTATACTGTACAAAGGGCTGTTACTATAGAAACTGTAATATGTCAGGAGAGCACATTAGGATTGAGCCATGATTTTTGAGTTACAGCCAGCACTATAATCAGAGCTGCTATTACAGAAAATTAATCTGATCAGTCGGATTAAATAATTTAACACCGCTGTGGCATAATGTCTTTTACTGCCTTTAAAAGACAAATCTTCCCCAGGACTGTTAAAAAAATGAGTTTTAGATGAATAACAGCTTTTCTGTGTGATGTGAGAGTGATGAACTGTGTAGCCCCCAATTCTGAAAAACAACTTTCATTAGGGATATTCCTAACGGCGTGACATTTAAACACAAAGAGAAGACGTTTTTACCTTAGCATTCGGAAGAGAGCGACAGATTGCTCGGCGGGATGGAATGTTGCTTCGGGTTCAGGGTTATGGATTGAAAGGCGGCTCGTTTTAGGCTACGGACAGACCGGAGCAGGAAAAAAAAAAAAACACATTTCCTTCTCTAAGCTTCTTAACCACAGCTGAGTCTATAAGCAAGGACATCTGGCGTACGCACACAGACACACAAACATACAGTCTGTTTGCTTGTATTTTTTTTAATTCTGTAATTCTCACTCTTTCTTTCACTTCTGCACTGGAAAAATTATTGGAAAGTGGAAAGCAGCTTTTTTTCCTAAAGGATCACAGTGGAGGAAAGGTCTTTAGGTTGGTGTGTACGTGTGCGCGTGGCTCTCGGCAACCTTCTACTGTATGCAACACGCATACGTCCATACGTTTGGTTTCCCACCTCGCTAAAAAGGAACGAAACTGTCATCCCGCATCTCTCCAAATAATTTTTCAAATTTTTCCCTTCTTTATCTTGCTATCACCATCACCCTCTTTCATATGAGTACTATTATATCTCTCTTTCTTCCTCCTCCTGCTCTTTCACTGTAGCAGGATTAGAAGGGGGGGGGGGGGTAGCTTCTGTGAAACTCGGGCTGATTTCCAGGGAGGAAAACAGCATGCGATTTGAATTAAACCGAAGAAACAAGCTGATGAAAATCTGTTGCCTTGCAAACGCATAGACGTGTAGATTAAAAAAAAAATAAAAAATTCCGTGTGCAAATAAAACCTGTTGAAACGATAAGCCGCTTCAAATTTGCATTATTTATTAGGCACAATGTGCAGCATGATGTGCTTTCATGTCATTATTAGTCCGAGGTGTAGCCAGGAATTAATTTCAGGGGTGGTGGGGAATGGGGAAATATGCAAAATAATTGCATGTTTGCTGCGTGATCTGAACAATTAAAAATGCATTAAGTAGACGTATGGACCACCAACCGATTTTAGCATATTAATAATAATAACCAGGTGATCTTCATAACGGTTTTGTTGCTGAAAACTAAAATACCTTCTAAAATCAGATCTAGTCTCCTTTTTCTCCTCCTTCTGTAGACTTTCACTATTTCTTCAGCTGTCATGTTAATATCCCTGAGCACATGAAGAATGATAACATTTTGCTGATTATATAAGGGTGTGGAGACTTGGTTAGTGCAAGTTTTTTTTCTTTCTCTCCTTTCGTTTTCCCCAAAGTTTGCATCGACCGAACACAGAGCATCGGCATACAAAATCATGCGGATCCAGGCTCTGGTTACAGTTCACATCAAAATCAGAACGGAGAAATAACGATCTCGGTGAGTTTGACTTTGGCAATGGTTGGTGGTTGGCTGGTTTGAGTATTTTAGAAATACAGCGAAAAGAAACTGAATCTTCTGGGCTTTTCACGCACAACAGTATCTAGAGCTCAAACATAAATAATGGGCAAAGGAAAAAAAAGAAAAGAAAAAAACACCACCACAAGTGAGTGGCAGTTCTGCCTGTTAGAAATGAATTGTTTAAAAAAAGGTCAGAGGAGACAGGGCTTCAGGTTCGCAGGAAGGCTAAAGTAACAACAACAACAAAAAACAACACTCTTTACAACCGTGTTATTCAGAAAAGCATCTCAGAATGCACAAAATGTTAAACATTAGGGCAGATTGGGAACAAGAGCAAAAGTCCAAATTGAAGGTGGTACTCATCATTTCTTCCAGGAGGAGGAATCTGAGTGGGCACAGCCTCACTGAGACTCTGTGTGTGTGTCTGGACAGAGTGTGTATCATTAAGCCTTAAACGGCTGCATAAATGCTCCAGGATTTTAAGGATTTCAAGGGATATATTTTTTTGGCTAAGCTCCTCTAGAAATAATTACAGGGCACAGACAAGTTGCATCCATCATTACAGATTTTGTGTGTGTGTGTGCGCGAACCTCAGACTTGGAATCTGTTTACAAATATGCGACTGCTTCTGTAATCTGAAAATAGATGCAAAAGGAATCATTGCCAAATCAACACACTGAAGTATTTTAAGACTTAACACCTCATTCTTTTGTCCTTCCACAGTAACTGAGTTGTTGTTTATGTGGAATAGGTCCCAAGTACAAACAAACAAACAAAAAAAAAGTTGTTTCAGGCTGCCTCATGTGCGATACCCCCCCCACTTATTTATTTATTTATTTTTATTTAATGAGCATCTGGAACCATGAAGACAATGTGGAAAATATACGTAAAGTATCTAACTCTGGGGGCCTTTTGTGACAATCTTCCAGCACCTGTTGCCATGGTAACACTTCATTATAAAGCAGGTCGGTTCGAGTCTTTTGATTATACCGCTATGATTAAAACACTGGGGGAGAGACAGAGGGATGGAGGGGGGAGAGGGGGACGGATGAGGGAGGTGTGCGCTTTTCAAGAGCGGAAGTAGATTTTATTTACAAGCCGTAAGTGCTCACTCTTTGCTCTGCGTCCTGCATTAACACTGAATGAAATGCAGTGGGGAATTATGGAGACGAAATAGACTGCGAGTGAGATATACACTATTGGATAATGACTCGGTGGAGAGGAAGACTCTTTTGTCATCTTAAATGGCCACTCTGTCAGTTCAGTGCATCGTGGGAGGAAATTTGCGACTAATAGTAATCAAGGATACGAGTGCTGCCAACTGGACTGCATGGTATTCTGTGTTATAATTGGACATCATGTGTGCAGATCTTTCTTTCAGTCCATTGCATCACTTATTT
>JAQQZT010000040.1:23169611-23181359 GCA_030068275.1 Clarias platycephalus
TTTGAGACTCTAGTCTACATCTGTCCATCTTATTCTGCTCTCAGTTTAGCTAATAATAATAATAATAATAATAATAACAACACAGAATTTACATCATCATAAACCAATAAATCTATTCTAATCAGATTAATTAAATAAACGCTACAGGAAGAACCGGTTCTTTATGAATGACTCATTTAAATGAATCAATTACCTGAATCGGTTCACAAGCATTTTCTTTTTTCTTAAGGATTTTTAAGGGGAAAAGGTTTCTTAGGGTTATTTGGGTGGAGTTTATTTATTTATTTATTTGTGTAATGAGTACACACCCCCATTTCCACCCATGTACTACGCAAAGCAAAGCCCCCAAGACTTGCCATGGTCCAGCTACATTTAACTAAAAGTGTAACAGTATGGGCGGCGAGTGGCGTAGTTACAGTAGCACTGTTACTTTGCACCTCCAGAGTCCGGGTTCGATTCCCCACCTCTGGGTCTGCATGAGTGGAGTTTGCATGTTCTTCCCGAGGTTGGTGGGTTTTCTCTGGGTACTCCAGTTTCCTCCCATAGTCCAAAGACATGCAGGTTGGGCTAATTGATGTTTCCAAATTGCCTGTAGTGTGTGTGTGTGTGTGTGTGTGCGTGCACTGTGATGGATTGGCACCCCGTCCTGGGTGTACTCCACCTCGTGCCCTAAGTCTCCAGGGATAAGCTCCAGGTGGGATAGACAATGATCTCTTATGGCATAATCATTATTATATATTTTTTAACCATCTAAAAAACATTTTTCTAATTTCTTTCAGAATAAATAAAGTATCTATCTCTCTATCTACATGAAATGCTTTTTATGACTGTAACGGTACAGCATAAATACACTGCATTGTTTTTAAATATTAATTTATCCAAAGTGTTTAAGAATCATGTGATCATCAAGTTTTAAACTATTTGGTTGTTTCACTTCATGTTGCAACGAGGCTCTCTTTTTTGCAGAATCTGTTACTATTTGCTTACATCCTTCGTTTTCAACTGTGTTTACAACTAGTTTTAATGAGTATGGAGTTATTTTATAGACAAGTTTTACAATAAAATTACTAGCTCCACAAGCAAAAAGTAAAATATTAAAGAACTTAATTAGCAGAACCGAATAACTGGTCCTTTTTACTACGTTGTCACTATTTCTGTCATTTATTTCCTAATGCATTTTGCTCCTGAACCTTTTATGCCTCTATATTGGTCCTGTCATAAATGTATTGGGGAAAAAAAAATATATACAATTTTCGTTGGTCAATTGCAATTTAAAGTAGCACTTTCTCTGACCCACATCCACTTCCACACAGCACTGGGGCAGCAGAATACATCCTGATTTATGTGCATACAAGGAGCAGCATCATGTAACTTATATGAATATATATTGATATATGAACTTTGATCTGGCGCAGGTCTAAAACATTTGTAGCATTTTCCTGAGCAAATCTGCTAATATATTTTATGCCGTGACAATATCCGATGTTGGCTGACATGACGCAGCTCTTGTAAGTAAACATAGAACACACACTGACCTTATCCTATGAATCATGACTGTTTATGTGCCATAGGAACATTATCTGGATGAGTCTCTAGACAAGGCTGCCACTACTGAATCAGTATTTGTTTTTTTTTTTAAATTGATACTCAGACAACTGTATTCAGTGCTGAGCTGTAAAGGAATCTATCCATCCTTAGTTACCATGGCAATGACAGGTAACTAAGGATGGTAGCTAGGGATCAAGTTCTGACAGAATGTCACTAACATTCCCTGATACGGGAAACATAAATGCCAAAGTAGAACAAAAGGACACATCAACAGTGTTACTAAATTGGTGTCGAGATTTTTGTGGAAATACAGGCACGCTGTGTATGGGCATTTAGATGTACAAATTACTGACATCTTAAAGCATGAGACCTGGGAACAGGGCAGCACTTGGAGATTGTAGGGGTTTTATTTAATGAAGCACTTTATGTAGAGCTTAAGGCAGACTGGTGAGGTACTTTTACTGTTTATTCCTGTTTTAAACAGCTGCAGCACAGCACGTATACAGCTGTTTCAACTTCAGCTACAGTTCTTTGCTAATGTTCATAATGTTTGGTAAGATTAGATTCAGAAGTTAATTTGTAGTTAGATTTGTCATAGCGATGCTCCTTTATACTGTAATAAAGTCATCATCAGTCATCTGTCACATTGATTACAATATGTTGATGTAAAGCTATTTTTACCTTTTTACATTCTTATTTCTGTTATATGAATTGAAAAATAACTCATATAATCTTTAGTCTGATTTATTATTAGTTTTGAACTATTATCATATCATATTATCATTATCATGTTAGTAGATAAAGTACTGATAGCAGGAAAACACTTGCCCTAGACTGACAGGTTGGTTTATGATCATATTTTTGCACCATTACAGCAGTTAGACTTAATCAGTTTAAGGTTAATCAGTATGTATATTAGAGTTGATTGAGTTACATATCGTGATTCTTTTGTATGGCATTTCATGTCTCCAAATAATTTTTGAAACGCTTGCGTATGTTTTGCATTTGACGGGGTAAGATGTTGCAGTTCCTCTACAATCCTACAGGTGGTGGTCTCTAAACTACTCACAAATTAGTTGCTAAGTTTGTTTAGAATTTTAACACAATCTGAAAAGGAATGTAATATCGAATTGAGATATTTATAAAATGATGATGCTTACAAAATTACAATACAAATCGAATCGGCACCTACAGTAGGTATCATGATCATAATATTTTGGGATATACGGCATATGTTCACTTACTGTACTTACTGTACATGTACAACTGCATGTTTTTGTGATTACTGAATGAGCCAATAACAGAAGCACACTGCATGAATACATTACGCAGATACAGGTCACATGTAACATCAACATGAAGAAAAAGAAATAGTTTTGATTTCATAGCAGTCTGGTCTGAGCTGTCAGGAGCAGAAAAGCATCTCAAATCTTGAACTGGATGGGCAACAAGAGCAGAAAATCACATCAGGTTCCACTCTTCACAGAAGGTCACAGTTAAAATAGCACCTGGTCTCTTTCCAATCTTTCCAAATCCAACAGCTATCCAGTTTGGATAAGTTTATGCTTAAGATTTGTGTTCTTGGCTGACAGGATGGAACCTGGTCTGGCTTTCAGCCCATCCACCTCAAACCAAGGCCACAGCTTCTCCACAGTTTTATCAATGCACAATGCGTCGTTTTTCAGATTTAGCTTATCTGCATATAATCAACAGATAATGTGATGTAGCCTAATATTCATCACAACAAGCTCAAATTTATGTTGATTGCAATCAAATAAAAGTTTACAATCTAACACAAGATAAACCTCGCAGCCACCACTGAGAGATTAAGGAGTTTTGAATTACTTTGTGCTGGGAAAATGACCTTGGGCTGGTGGATATGATGTGGCAGAGTTCAAAACCAACATAAAGTTCAGCTGCTTTGTAGCGAATTAGATGGATTTTGAACTGTAATTAGGTTTGGGACTATGGAATGTGGCTATACAGCTAAAAAAAAAAAAAAAACCCACTTGGGTCACTGAAACATAATGTTAGTTTACCCCGTTCAGTGCTTTGAATTTTTTTATGTCTAGAAAATCCTCAAGCTTAGAACAGCTGGTGATCAGAGAGGTAAGACAAACTATTATAAGTAGGTCCTAAGTTGACTGTTATGAGAGGCCTTTTGTGGGTTAGAACGGAGCCAAGACAAAGGTTAAAATTGGGTCGTTACTATTTCAGAGCATCAGAGATTCAGTCATGAGTGAAATCACAAGATTTGCAATATAAAGATTAGCAGTTCAGACAGTGTATAATTTACCAAAGGCTTTAAAGTAGAGTCATTTTGAAAAATGGATGCATCTGAAATTAATGTTATCGACTGAACGTTCTGCAAGGTTTTCCATCGAATAGAGGATTGCATCATATCAGGTACATCACAACATGTAGGTGTGTGAATTTCCTGTTAGCGGTTCGTTACCAGTTTTAATAGGATTTTAATAGAGCAGAGCAATCATCAGACTATCCAAGACTCCAGTGGCTTGCATTAAATGCATACTGTATATTGGAACAAAAACTTTTCCCTGATTTATAGATTGGGTGATATTAGTTTTTTTTTCTAACCAAGTGTAACTTTGTATGTTGAGTCATAAGTGATGATAGAAAGGCAGATTGATTGAAAGGTTCACTTGCCACCAAAGCCACCTTGTTTTCCTCCACAGCCAGTTATCCCTAGCAGCTTTCCCAATAGTTTGCATTGTTATGTATTTGCTATTATTATTATTATTATTATTATTAAGATTTTAAACTTTTCGATTGTGCTCACAGTACTTCCTGCATGCATGAAGTTTAATTAATTAGCTCATTCAGTTCTTGTTCGGGCCAGCTTATTTTGGTTGTCAGGATCGTAGTGCAATCCTCAATGCAGATCATTACAGTACATGTGCTATAAATAGGTTTCCCCTATCTAAAGTCCTGACATGCGAAAATGGCGTATATGTTATGGAGCTGTTTCGTGAAACCTAACACGTATCATTTTTTTCATGACCAATGTTTCTGTATTGGAAATTGGAATGTGTGCATTTTATACATATAAATATTTAATTATGTTTCAGTTCACTTGTATGGAGATCATAAGATCATGATTTCCAACATTCATGAATTTGATCCCTACTATAACTGGTATGATCTCAAGATTGGCTTATTGGAGAAATTGTAATTGTCGAAATAATACTCAACCATCTCAAAATTTTGAAGTGTATTCGTTAATTAAAAACAGTAGAGTGCAAAAAGACAAAATTATTGGGTTGCATCAAATGAAAAAAAAACAACAACTAAGTAGATTTGAAATTGCTGGAACCGGGTTATGAACCCTTTAACACATTATTAAAACCTGCAAGAATAGTGCTGAACTGTGAACTTTGTGGAATGTAGTTGGTTGAAAAAAAAAAAAAGCATGAATAGACATCACTTAAATACTTGAATGGAAAAGTTGAACTAGGTAATTATTCTGCAAATTCATACTGGACTTCTGGACTGACAGATATCCAAAAATACAGGCATCCAGGTTGCTGTTAGCTGGTGAGAAATCATAGCAGTTCTTGACAAGTCTTGACAATTCATAGCAAATCATGTGGCGTATTAGGTGCTGTGTAGGTAAATAGTGTAAGTTTGTAGACAGTAGTGGTATGTTGTGGAGTTGTGGGTGATGACATTGTAATTGTACATGTATATTTATAGGGTACTCAAAGCCAGTTCAAATGTAATTTAAGACATTTGACATCTAAGATTCAAGCAACCAAGAAGTGTCCATTTTTGCAAGCTCAGGGATGTGGGAAAGCCACTAAGGGTGTGTGGAGACACAAAATTCGATTTGGTATCATACACAACACAAGTCATTGCCAAAACATGCAGCATCAATACGGACAGTTGATGCATTTAGACCTTTACAAGCACATTTTGAAATAAAATGAATGGAGGCTAAGTAAACATTAGCTCTCTGGCCAAGCTTTCACTGCTGTGACTCTCATAGGGGCGTGTCCAAAACATCTGGCTTTTTATGTCACGTTCTGCTGAATCCTGTGTTCTCTGTTAATGAGTCTCATATGTGCAGCTAAGAACCTAAGCTCATACTGTAACATAACCGTCCAGTCATGACGCACTGGCCATTAATGTCAATTGCTGCCATACACCATACGTAAAATATTTGGGGGAATTTTCTGGTTCTTACTTGATCTTAAACCAGGTATTGCTTTTTTTGCTAATATACGAATATGCTAGCTGCTTGCCAAACAGTGTACTCAATGCTAGTATGGACTTGATGAGGTTTAAATGTTTATTGCACCTCACATACTGTAATGGTGGTTTACTGTATGTCGAGTAGCATATTTTATCATGTAGTGTTTTAAAAGTGCTGTTTTATATTTGATAGTCTAGTATCAAGCAATACTGTGTGAATGCTGGCTAAAATATACATGCATTTGATATATGTGTTAGTTTCATAAATGTGTAGACATTACTATGGCACAGTGCATCAGCAACTAGGTTAGATCATACTCCTTTGTCATCTGTGCAAAATAGCTCTCAGCTATTCTTTCCCTCTGCATTCGAAAACACTAGAACGACCAGCAGGATTGTTGTTTTTCCATGATGCTATAATGCAATAATATAATATAATAATAAGTAATTTAGAGGTTTTAGGTGAAAACAAAACGTGTACAGAATAAGGTTTTGATAAAAAGACAATACACATACAGTTTTTATTTAATATAATCACTGATATTATTATAGTTTATATTATATATTATATTATTATTAGATATTATTATAGTTTATATTCTATTATAGTAGTTTATTAGTATTTTATTTTAAAGTAGATTATTAAATCTGACACATGACTGTTCATGCCATTGCTTTTACTCACCTTTTTGATTTCACTTATGGTGCAGGTTAAACTTCAGGCAGATATTCAAGTACTGCAAAAGTTTCATAAAATTCTGTCTAGTGGTCGATTTAAGACGTACCCATTGTTTGATGTTGTCAAAACTTGCAGTTTATACTGTAATCTGCCACAAATCGGGCACAGGTTTAATTTCAGGCAAATTGCTGGAAAAGTTTTGGCAAAGTTTTTAAAAGTTTTTTTTAAAATTCTGACAGACATACAGACAGAAATTTTAATAAAGACATAATTGAAAGAGCGAGTTCTGACCAATGTGCAGGAAAAAACGTCTTTTATTTATATAGATATTCAGTGTTAATGTGTTAATTTTATGGCTGATCAGTGTATATTTTACCAAAATAACATGGAAATGTTTTTAACCTTGTTTAAGAGTGGTAGTAAGGTAGTTTAACAAAAGCCTACAAATGTCTTAACACCTGCTAGCAAGAATGTCATGATTAGATTAAAAAAGAGTCTTGCTTACACACATGCACAAGTGACTTTTACCTCAGATGATAAGGCAGAGACTGGTGAGAATACTGATAGTTAAATTAATAATTTAATAATTTATTGGTTAAAAAAAATGGGAGGAAGTTTGTTTTTCCCCAGACAGTAAGTAGGTGAAATTTGGTGTGGCACCTTTGAATCTTCAAATGTGGTCTTCCCCCTATTGTACAGATTCTGTAAAAATACATATGATTGCGATACATACAAAAGAGCAACATATTTCAGTTAGTACAAGATACTGTCAGCAATTCAACCCCTTAATATGATTAAAGCTCAATAAGAGAGTGATGTGCCAGGATGTTAAACGGTTAAAGAGTCGGTGAAACATTTAGGCCTAAATGCTCTACGCTGTCCTCTGCCTTACAAGGAAAGCATTGGGACCTGAAATTAGTCTCTGACTTTCTTGATAAACATTTCTTTCTCGTCGTGTTATTAGAACGCTCAAGCAAAGTGATTAGGATGTAATGCAGACATGTTTGCAATTTGTGAGAAGATTAGTTCATGCAGTGGTTGATACTTATCAATGACAGCTAGGTGGAGAGGGTAAACAGGAAGCTAGACATCAGGCATCATCATGTGATCTTGGTGTATATATACAGTGTACTGTATTCACGACTGACCGTCATGTGTAATACACATAATACACATAATAATCTATTAATAAATCAATGAGCTTAGTGTTATTATTACAGTGGGCACAAATAGCCATTTGTCGCTCATTATGTACATGCAAAGGAAACGCATATACAAACACAGACAGTGAATCACCGCACATGAAGGAGACTGCCAGCTTGACTGAGGGCGAGATTAATTTGCATGAAAATCCCACTAATCTCTGAAACACAGTCTGTTTTTTCTCCCATACTGTCAGGACTGGCATTGCCCCGACCGTGCCTTTCTCGGATGCGCGGCCTGCTTTTTGTCACTGCTCCGCCAGACTCCTCTTCCTTTAATTTTGTTTTGGAAACTCACTTGACACTGCAATTATAAGCAAAGTGTTTCCACACGGCTTGCTGTCCCCCCCGTCGAACAGAGCTTCTCGTGGTTCTCAGCAAACGCAGACGGCAACATATCAACAGAAGCTCTCTCCTTAACGAGCCTGTAACGATCATCAAAAACCACAGGGTCTGCACAGGCTGCCATACTTTGATCCACTTTTAACTAGGGTGAAAGTCAGTCTCTTGCTCTTACTTTCCTGCTTTCACACGTGCGGGCACACACATACACACATCGATGATGATGTTGAGTCATCCTGTGGGACAGGGCCTCCTTTCTGTTCTATAGCCATGAAGACCTCAGCTTTCTGGCAACACGCATTCATCTGTGAAAAAGGGAAGTAGGTCAGCATCACACCTCCGCTGCTCCGCTCACAAAGCTCAAAGACTGACTCGGCATGATGTGGGGAATCTGTCAGGATATATTGTGGCAGGCGAAGGCAGTGCTGAGAGTTTTTTGTACCAGTCAAGAGGTCCATGACTTAAAAAAAATAAAATAAAAATTCTGCTCAGAGTGAAGAACAGTGTTTAGTTACAGTATATGCTGATAGTGAAAAAACGGAATAATAAAAATTACTAAACTAAAACAAAATTATAGAATTTTGTAAACCATGACGGTAACATAACATTGCAGAACATTTTAGTACAGCAATGGTGACGTCACAATTCTATTTGGTTATATGGTTTTGAATAATTTTCTATAACAGTAGGTCTAACAGCTCTATACTGTATGTTATACATGTACAGTAGTGAAAGTTTCTCTGATCATCATTTTTCGGGGAGGTCTCCAGGTTTTCCATTTTCTTTCGTTGTACACGAACGATATGAAGCCACAAATTTATCAACATCAGAAAGTGACAGACTAACAAAAGGCAATTAAAATATTAATATACTGTATATATAAAATATATAGGAGCTAATATAATGTTGATATTCCATTACCAACACCAAATAATAAATATCACATAGCATTTAAATGCATATTAAATACTTTTTGTAGTTTTAATACATTAATGCCTGTAAAAATATAGCTGTTTGATACAAGACAATAAATATTAGTGCTATTGAATTAAATAGAAATGCCCAAAAATCTAATTGAATTGACTCCCACACATTTCTTATGATTTACATGCTCACATACGCACACACTCTGGAGACCCATGTGAATTTTCAAAATGAGCAAAAAGTGATTTTTTTTTCATAATGTGTGCTCTTTAACTTCTTGTGTGCAGTTAGTTAATATTTGCTGTGCATAAAAAAAGAAAACTATTTCATCCTCGCCTCTCTTACATTGCCTGGGGTAAATCTGGACTCTGGAATCAAACCACATGATGTTTTTCCATTGCTCCAAAAATCCAATCTTTATGCTTACTAGCAAATTAAAGCCTTTTTGTTTCTGTTTAGTCTCTCTTTACTTTTTAACATAACTGATTTCTGATGCATTTTTTCCCTATGATGCAATGTTACCAAGTGTTTAAGTGATCTTGGTTCATGGTTTATTTTTGATCACATTTCTTCCATAAAGTTGATGGTTTAGCACTATTCTTTCAGGTTTTATTAATGTGTTGGACAATTCTTAACTAAATTCCAATCACTTGTTTTCTTTGCTTGATTTCACATTTCTAACTTTTTTTTTCTATTCTTATGACTACTCCATGCTTCCTTATTTTATTTGTCTTCATGGTCTGGCCACATCTTGCCTGTAAAAACATATAATTTGCCAGGTACCAAAAAAATTACTGCCCAAAGTGTACATTTTGGGCAGCAAATGCCTCCACATTTCAGCTTCCAATCTACATAAATATATACGCACATACACAGTGCTATTTTGAGTTTTCGAAAGGGCGTCTGTATGTAGTCCCTGTTCGAATGCATCCAATCCTTGCAAATCTGATTTGCAAAACCAGGGCATTACTCAAAGACAGCAAGTGGGAGGGTATCAAATGTAATTCAGCTCCGTTACACAACATCAATGCACGCTCATTTCAATTCCGCTGTCAGGATTACAGCTAGCGTGTTATCTAACAAGTGCACCTTGTGTGTTGCTTTGTTCCCTCAACACACACAAATCACTGCGGGGCACACTTGGTCATTGAAGTGTCGTCTGGCTGAAGCCTGCTAGTGATTTTGCCATGCGTGTATGGTAAACCAATACGATTATAAAGAAATTATGCCTCAAAAATATTACCATGTTTCCATAAATCTGTGCCCACACTCATTTCAGATTCCTGCTATTGGAACGGAATAACCCAATGTGGTCTTCTGCTGTTGTAGCCAGTCCTCTTCAAAGTTCTGCATTTGGTAGTACTGTATGTATTTTGAGATGCTTTTCTGCTCACTATGGTTGCAAACAGTGGCTGTTTGAGGAATGGAGTCTACTTGAGGCCTTTCTTTCTGCTCCAGCCATCCTGCCCGTTCTCCTCTAACCTTTCTCAAACAATCAAACAATGCAGATCTTCCACTTACTAGATGTTTCTAGCTTTTCCCACCCCACTTGGTAAACGCTAGAGACTATTATGTGTGAAAATCCCAGAAGATCAGCAGTTTCTGAAATACACAAACTAGCCTATCTGGCACCAATAGCAATGCCAAGCCACAAAGCTCACTTGTGCTTCCTCATTCTGATTTCACACTAAAGCTCTTGGCATGTATATGCATAACTTCATGGCAAAGAAAATAGCTTAGGAACATCTTTACTGAGCTAACTTTATGGTAATTTGAATGATTAATTGAATGATTATGAAGCTGCAAGAGGGCCCATATGGGAAATCTCTTTGACTGAGGTTTTACAGTATATAAAATTATATAACCTGGCCTACAGTAGCTGCTTAAAAGCTTCTAATCTATAAAACTCTGCCTCTAATGCGTCATCATCATATGCATATGGTTCACATGCATGCATATTTTCTGCTCAGGTATTCTGTGGTCGTAATAATAATTGTAGTCATATTTTGTATGTAAATGCAGCAATATTTGAAATGAACACAGTGCTTTAACCTAAATGTGGGCATCTAATTTCTGGAAGTATATTACAATCTCCATGGCTGTCAAGCTTTAGTCATCCCACGGTAGGTTTAGTCTAATTCTAGGTTTCTAGATAAGCAGATGCAGGCATTCCCATATCTACTGTATGCAGCAGTTTTCTAGCTTTTCAAAGCCCTGAGCAATACACTGATAGCTGGAAGTGGGTGAAGTTTAATGACTCTGAATTCAATTCAAATTTAATGCAGTTCATTTAATTACGGACAAATCGTCACTTCTGAAGCAAATGTAAAATGAACCGTCGAAAATTTTAGCTATATTCCAATTGTGCTTGGTTGTCAGGCTATATTTTAATACCTTTTTAAGTCCAACAAAAGTTTTTTCTTTCTTTTAATGGAAGAAACGTTTCTGCTGAACAAAAAGGAATTTCATCAAATCTTTTAGCCATTATAAATTTAATTAGTTCTAAAATGTCATTACCATTTTTGACGGCCACATTCTTTTGTTACTTTCATCTCTGTTCATTCATACTAAAATGGGGCCCCATGATAAGCACAGGAAATTAGTCTCAGCCTCACAGGCATTCTCATGGATTTTGTATACTTCATTTGACTATCTCACTAGTTACCATATCATCTAAGCATGTGTTTATGTGCGTGGGCCAGTTTTTGTCCTCTATTTAGAAAAACTAACTTTTGAACTCTGTGACAGTGAAAAGCTTTTCAGATCAGAGTATACAGTACTTGGGCAAAAAAAAAAAAAAAAAAAAAAAAGAATCCTTCAACTTTTTCTTATTGCCCTTAA
>JAQQZT010000040.1:23194042-23204491 GCA_030068275.1 Clarias platycephalus
CTGGGGAGCAATGATATAAAAACAGGCGCTTTCACTCATAAAGCAGCATTAGACGAATAAGAACAAACAGAATTGTGAGAGAGAGAGCGAGAGCAAGAGAGAACTATAGATTAGTGAGAGAAGGATAAAAGCAAAGCAATTGCATTTTCTTCCATTTTAATAACTAGTGTCCATATGAAGCAAGAGTAATCCTGTAACATCCAGCCGCAAAATAATGTTTCCAGTGCTGCCTGGAAACATTGAAAAAACATATGAAAAAATGTTGCCAAGGATGTTATTGTCTTATTTAAGGTCTAAAAATTGGTGAACCATAAATAGACTTAAATTTTTCTTTTAGGTGTTTACTTTTTAAATATTGCACTAATAAACTATGAACCAATGAACTAGGCTATAGTGCTACTTGAGTGAGCTGAAACAACAAAGGCTAAGATGCTAAGGGAGTGAGCAGAAATAGTGAAATAAAAAACTGAAATAAAAGCGATATTAATGAGGAAGGTGAAACAATGAAAACTATGATGCTAACTGAGTGTTTTGAAACAATAAAAGCTATGATGCTAACTAAGGGAGCTGAGGGAGCTTCTTCAGTGAAAGCTATTGCTACAGTAACTAAGGGAGCTGAAACAATAAAATGTATTATGCTAACTGAGTGATTTGAAACAATAAAAGCTGTGATACTGAGGGAGATGAAACAATAAAAGCTATGATGCTAACTGAGTGATTTGAAACAATAAAAGCTATGATGCTAACTGAGTTGAAGCAATGAAAGCTATGATGCTAACTGAGTGAAACAATAAAAGCTATGATGCTAACTGAGGGAGCTAAACCATGAAAGCTATGATGCTACCTGATAACAAAGGCTATAATGCTAACTGAGTGTGATTTTTATTCTGGTAAAAGTTGGAGTGCTGCTTCAAGTTCTTCATTCAAGTTAAATAACAAAACTATACAGTCTTAAATGTTCTTAAGGAATCTAGGTAAAAGTTTAAGAAGATTCAGCTCTACAAAACAGATGCTGTAATTTAAGGGTTACTGAGAAAACCTTTCTCAAACATACAGTAGCTTAGGCAGAAACAACAACAGCTTTATTATTAATCTCTTATATGTTAGCCAGCATGATAAAAACTGACACAAAATGACCAGGCAAATGTTTTCTAGCTTTTCATTTCTAACCATATTTTTTATTTTTTTTAACTGTAGTTTCAGATTGGAATGGTTTTCTGCTCAATATAAGCCATCTGCTTTATGCATGTATGTTCTGAGGCTTTTTTGCTCATGACAGATGTTATTTGAAATTCTGTGGCCTTCTTGTCAGTCTGTCATCAACATGGTGTTTCTGCCACTCACCTCACTTTAGAGCACAGGTGTCCAAATTGGAATTTGGGCTAAAAAGTAATATAAAAATACCCTCTAAATTTCAGATGAGCTATATTTGACGATAACCTCTCCTATTGTTATGTTAGAATTATATTGGAATAAAATATTAAATATTAAAACCAGAGGAGAGTGAGGAAGAGAGGGAGAGAATGAATACCATAATTTTATGGCAGGCCAAAACAAAGTCAGGTCGGGTCAAACACGGCCTGTGGGCCACAAATTGGACAGCCTTTCTCCAAAGATTCTTCTGTGTGTAAATACCAGGAGAATTCAGGTTTGGTTTCTAGTAACATTATACAAATATTGTATTTTAAATATTGCCTTTGCCTTTAATGCTCTTATAGCCAGCATTTCCGTTTTCTTCATGCTTGGAATATAACAGCTTAAACTATGATTGCTATCTAGACCTTTCAGCATCTGTTTTTCTCATTTCAAACTGTTTTCAAA
Source organism: Clarias platycephalus (assembly GCA_030068275.1). Taxonomy (NCBI): domain Eukaryota; kingdom Metazoa; phylum Chordata; class Actinopteri; order Siluriformes; family Clariidae; genus Clarias; species Clarias platycephalus. Next base: position 23,195,864 of record JAQQZT010000040.1, read on the forward strand.
CGGCTTTCCTTCTCTCTCTCTCTCTCTCTCTCTCTCTCTCTCTCTCTCTCTCTTTCTCTGCTTGTGTCTTCAAGCTGAGTGATGATGCAATTTTTCCCCTTGGGATCCTCGAGAGACTGAGAAAAGTCCAAAGTTATGACCCTGACTAACATCCAGAGAGCTACCGCTCCTTCTGCATCTCACTTTCATTTTTGAACCAGTTAACCAACATGAATGATGCCACTATCTTTGCTTCCTCCTTCACATCTTCCTCTGCATAGATGCTCCCAGGGCTTCATTTCTTTCTTTAGCACCCTTTCTTCTAATAGACTTTTGGCCCAGGTGTTGGCAGACAATTGGATCGGTTCAAAGATAAAGGAAAGGACACAAAGCGGCACAGCCGAGGGAAAGCACATTGAGTAAAATGTTGTGTTTTTCTTGTCGCGTCTGTGAGTAACGCAGATGGTTTGTAAAATTCATCCAAGAAATTAATTTTAATCTTTATTTATGGCACTTGATTGTATTGTAACAGCAACAATTTGGTGTTTGGTGTTACTAAGTCTAAGCTATTATCTATGTTTTTGTGCTTCAAGAACAGAGTTCTTGATGTTAATTGAAACATTACTGTACAGTATAATGTTAATACACATTTTTTTATTCAATCCTTTATCAGAGATTTAGTAAACAATATATCTGATTGCTAATAAACCACTTTTGCCTAAATGTAAACAGTATAATCCGAAAAATTATGCATATCATGGAAAAGTTACTAGTTTTTTAAAATTTTGATACAAAAATTGAAGCTCTCATATATTCCACTGAAATATTCCAAACCATTTTTGTTTTAATTTTGAGGATTATGGATTACAAATAAAAATCCATTATCTCAAAAAAGATTTTCAACTAAAAAGATGACGATGGAGCAACTATGCCACAAGAGAAACCACCATCCTCTGAGCATGCCTCCTTAAGATTGGAAAGCTCTCCTCTTTGAGAGAGGAATAGAAATCCAGCAGGTAGTGTATTTAGTTCAGTCAGTGCAGTCACATCAACAGCATCAAAAGCCTGGTCTGCCATCCAGTCTGCATCTGAGAGCTCTCAGATATCCCTGCCTTTCTTTTCTCAAAATTAATGTATTTCTGCTCTCAGATCCCATACTCTTTTAAGCACCTTTCCAACACTGAGCCATCTGATAGCAGTTTGGTCTCCTATGTTACTATATTCACTGTCATGCTCCTCCAAAAGTGCAACCAACTGTCTGTGATTTAATGCTCTTCCCTTGATGAAGTTAACTATTGTAGTCACAACATCAATCACATGGTTGATTTTTAGCACTGACTTACATAACACCTCATGATGCATAATACAATGCAAAAATATCAATTTCTGTTTTGGGTTTATTTCAGTTTACTTTATCTTGCAAGTTTTTCCTAACATTTCCTAACAATTTGTCTCCTTTTAGTCCCAGTTTATTCATGCATGCATTTACCCCTGTGAACAAATGACTCCCCCTCATAGTCCCTCTCATTGACCACATGCCAGCTCCTTTGTCATCTCAAAGTTTTTTGTTAATTCACGTACAAAAACAAGTAACTGGGCCATGTCACAGACATCACGGCTCTCGTTCAGAGCCAAGGAGAAAAAGCTAAATTTGTCCGCTTTGTTTTGCAGCTGAAGCTCCAAAAGCTCCTGAGATTTTTCTCTCCTTCTCGTTACCAGTGTTGGGTGCAATGCGTTACAAAGTAACTTTTTTAATGTAATGAGTAACCTAATGCGTTAGGTCCGCCATTTAAATACTCAGTTATTTAGTTATATTTTCAAAAATGTAATCCGTTATTCAGACAATTTATGTAATCCGTGAGCCAGAGAGCAGTCAGTTCCGTTAGTGTGTGTGTGTGTGTGTGTGTGTGAAATCCGTCCTACAAGCCCCACCCCCGATAACCCACCCCCCTCTGTTATTGCTGCTGTTATACCTCTATATCACCTTTGTGTACAGATACAGATGCGTAACAGATTATGGGCCAAACTTTGCTGAGTGATGATGGTAGAATAATTATAAAGGTCTTGACTAAAACAACATGCATGAGGAATCACAAAGGAGTTTTCATTTTCTACAATGGAAAAGTACTCTAACTAGTTACTTTTATCAGAAAGTAACGCTGTAATGTAACTGATTACTTTTAATGACAGTAATTTTGTAATGTAATTAGTTACTTTAAAAAAAACATCCCCCAACACTGCTCATTACAGTTCGTGTGGAGAAGGGGCACTTAGCGCTGCAGAGTCCACTAAACATTCTTTGACAAACTCCCCATCGGGAGTATAAACACTGTAGCTTTTGATGCACTGACTCCAGCCTCACTTGTGAAGCTCCCCCGAAGTCTTGACCAACTTTGCTTGGCAATCTTCTTTAGGCCTCGGGCATCCCTGTTGCTTATGCACCTTTTCCTACGACACTTTTAACTTTTCATAAATATGATACACCCTGCTCTAAGAGCTGTAAGCAGTCATTTTAAAAAAAATGCTTTAAATATTTTACTTTACATGCAAAGAATCTATAATGAGAATGAGTCAATCAGAATAATCCTAGCTAGGCCTTGATACCATACCATAAACGTATATGGAACTGACCAAATTGCTTCATACCATAGAGTATTGAAAAGTGCCTCGTCATACAGTACCAAATTGCAATATCTAAGGAGTAAATCTCATCAAAGTCAGTGAGCCAGTAAAGCATGCAGCATCCTGATTGCTGCACTCAGAGACTGGGCTCATGTGTCTGTGCTGTATTTTGATGTGCTTGACTATGGTGTGCACTGCATAGTGTAAAAATGTCTCTTTTATCAAAAGCATGAGTCCACTTTATCATCCTTGATGGGTTTTTTTTTAAGAACATGATGCAATATATACAAACACGATGTCACTGTCCAGACTTACAACATGATAAGATTAATGCACCAACTGAATTTGAGTGGAATAACTTTAAGTGCAGAAAATTGCTCTGTGGTTGACTCAAAAAAGAACAAACCACAACCAGCTTCCTCTCATCATTCAAATTCATCTAATGTTACCAAAACTTCCTTCAAAATATTCACCACCAGATTTTCTGTTGTCCCATACAGTATTAATAAGGGCGGCAGGTAACATTTAGTAAACAAGCACTTGCTAACTTGTCCAATTTGTACATGGTTGTTTACTAAATTTAATATTAATGTATTAGATATACTGTAGGTAGCATGGTGGTATAGTGGTTAGCACTATGGTCTCGCACCTCTAGAGTCGAAGGCTCGATTTGGGTCTTTGTTGATGGGTTTCCTCCCAAAGTCCAAAGACATGCAGACTAGGCTAATTGACATTCCCAAATTGCCTGTTGTACTTTATACTATAAAATAAAGCTACAGGAATAAAGCTACAGCTTTCCCCAGCCCTATATATTTATCAGATCTCCAACCTAAGTTGCTATCTTGGCACTAATGCTAACTACAAGCTCCAAGTAAAATTTACAATACATATTAACCCTTATTATAGTTGTGAAAACTCTCATTGGAAATTTGCATATTTTCAATTATAGTCATGCAATAGACAAGGTGGCTCTGAAACAACAGGCTTGACCTCTCCAAATCAGCATTACTCTGTAGTACACTTATTACCAACCTGAAGTCCTGTGTAAATTGCACAAGAAATAAATAACCAAATTTACTATTTACAATGCTTACTATCACCAAACCTCACTGACAACAAATCTCTGTCTTTCTTCATATAATGAGCATGTAAAAATACCAAACAATTTCCTGAAATCAGCTTTAGTCATTTATAAAGTTTTCTCTTCATTTTATATTCTCTTTTTCCTCTCCAGGCTGAGCAACACAAAGAAGCAGGCTGTGCACACAGTGATGGGCATCTGGATGGTTTCTTTCATCTTGTCCACACTGCCTGCTGTGGGCTGGCACGACACGAGCGAGCGCTTCTACGCCCACGACTGTCGCTTTATCGTGACTGAAATCGGCCTAGGCTTTGGCGTTTGCTTCCTGCTGCTGATCAGCGGCAGTGTAACAATGGGAGTCATCTGCATTGGCATTGCTCTCTTCCAGACCTTCTCCATGCAAACAGGCCACAGTGCGGACAAGAACAAGTTCAACGTGCCCACAATCGTAGTAGAAGACGCGCAGGGTAAACGCCGTTCATCCATTGACGGCTCCGAACCAATCAAGACCTCGCTGCAAATCACATACCTGATCAGCGGCATCGTGTTCATCTATGATTTTCTTACTGGCTTTCCCATTCTGGTGAGTTGCATTGATTAATAAGCAGTGATAAAGCATGTTGAGAAATTAGGGTCAATACTAATGACATCGATACTATAAAATTAGGCAGTTCTTGTATTAACAATACAGAAGACATCAGTACTATGAAATAAGTAATTGAATTATGCAGTAAGTAAAACAGGTGTAAATGAAGAAAAAACATTTTCTCAGAATTTTTGAGCTTTGAGCAGTCATGGCATTCTCTCAAACAACTTCATGAGGTAGTCACCTGGAATGATTTAAAGTCATTAAATTATGAGTTCCTACATACAGTAGTATCAATGGCCAATTTCCACCCCTCATTAGGGCACTCCCTACCAACTACCAACCAGGGAGGATGAAGACTATCACATGTTTCCTCCAAGCCACATGACACCCGTTGGGCACATATTTTCGCACCATTGGCTGCACCATTGTTTGCATCATTGGTCGATCACATCTTTTGGTAACATTGGGAGTGGTGCTTCCCGCTAAGAGAGCATCACCCTGTAATTTAACTCGCAACCTCCGGATGATAGGGCGAGCTCGTTACTGCTGTACCACTTGGCTGCACACAGCTTCAGAAATAATCTAAGTGCAACTTCTTACCTTTTAATTATTTATACAGTAAGATTTAGCTCTAGCTCTAGTAAGATTAGCTTTAGATTAATCAACATACAGACATATTGATTTGTTAAATCGAAAATATCTTTTTTTTTTTTTACTGAATCTAGAGTTTGCTGTTGAGTAGGGGATATATATATACAGTATATATACTGTATATACCCCACAAACAAGGGGGATCTGGTTTCCCGCCTTATCTGTTGAAGAGGAAGATATCATACATCATATAGGATGGATTGCTGAATTCTATTTTACATACACATGTGTAACAACGTGGGTCTTGCGAGGGGCATATCTGCTAGAAAATGCACCATGCTGTTTAGAATTGGCTGATCCGCAGGTGGCTACGCCATGGATTTTTTAACAGGTCCGTGATCACCTTATGCGCGGTTGCTAGACGCCGCTGCCAAGGGGGCAATCAACAGAGACGCGCCACACCTGTCCATTAGGTAGAGAGCACGTCGCTCAGGTATCAGGGTCGAACACAAATGCAAAGACAAAGACAAGTCAGCAGAAGAAGCTTGCGTCCAAGAAAGAGAGGGCAGCACATGATAAGCATGCGCCTGAACAAGAGTAAAGATAAACAAAACAGAAAACTGAAATGAGAACAGAAACATGAGGAAATATGTTAAAAGGTACAAAAGAGTGAGAACAGAAAAGAGTTTAAAAAAAATTCAGTTTCTAATGCCTCGAGGAGACGGACGGAACTGTGTGTTCTAAGTTTTGTTCATGTTATCATTTTAGTTACTTTAAGTTCCCAATTAATAAACCCATCTCTGAATGGGAAGGTCTCCCTGATAGTGCACAACCACTCTCACGCACTCACATTTTGCTGACCACTCTAAAACTCTGCACCAGAGCTCTACAGTACATTCAATATTACATCTCGTGTTGCAGCAGTCAAACCCGCGTCACGTAACATGTTTATCTGACTTTTTATAGAAATTTCATATCTCTGAAGTGACATTCGAATATTTTGATATAATTCCTCAGTCACATATTCCTGTTCTATTAATCTGAATTAACTGAATGATTGGAGAAAATCCCCCAGCAGTAGTTAAAGCTATAGGCTTTATTCACTCAGATCACAATGCTGAACCGAATGTTCTGTATCAAATGGTACAAATTCAAATATGCACACTGTTACACCCAGTACACAGTGCGTAGGGCACTTGTTTGCAGGCAATAGTGTGCAAAACTGCACAAACTAGTGATTGAATAGTAAGAATAAAGGGGAAAAGATTGGTGGCATTGTGGTACTGTGAAAAAGTCTTGAGCCACTCTTCAGTTCTTCATATTTTGCTCCCAAAGTGCCAGACTTTCCTGTTTATTTAATGTAGTCTTGAGGAATTGTTCTCTGTTTTTTACTCAAATTTTGGCCCTTTTTTTTGCGCCTCGTTTTCAGTCCAGTCACCTGTACCTAGACAGTCTCAGAGGAACCTTTTTGTTTGTTAAGCCATACAGTGACCTATAAGTCTTTTTATAAAGCATAATACTAAAATCTACTGGTGATGCTAAATGCTGAGTGTTTGGAACAGACGAGAGTAGAAATGAGGTTGCTGCTGAGGTTGTAACATAAACAACCAATTTTTAAATAGTATCTTAAGGCACTTTGCAGTAAATCATTTGTTCCTATGTTATTAATTTAATCCAGTTTATTTTAATGTAATATGAAGAAATGAGATGTAGCTCAAGAATTTTGCATAGTACTGTAGGTAGTCTAAATGTCTAACTGGTACTTCACAAGACTTTAATTCAGGGGGTTGTATCACAAAAGTATATTTTGTAAAGGGATTACAATTGTGTGCAACCTATGCGGTGACTCATAGACAGTACACAGGAGGTAGGGTCGAGCAATGTGTCACACTTCACAGTAATATGTCGAGTTGAACACACCGACTGTGACCACTTAGAGACACTCTGTGAAAGCTTTCAACCACTGCATTGGGCAGAAGGGCTCCACGGTTAAACTTTAATAGCCAATTCCAGTTACACGCTTGTCAGCAGTAGAGGAGTTATTCTCACATCTGTGGAAGGACAGAGAGAGAGAGAGAGAGAGAAAGACAGAGAGAGGTATAGAGTGAAGAGAAGCAGATTGAACACCACAGGATTGTTCATCTCTGGAGGCTCGAGAAAAGCACTCAATTGAGAGTGTAAAATTGTCATCACACAGAAGCAAAGCGCCTAGCTGGTTCACTTTTAATTAGGCGAGCGAAGTTCCCAGTGGATCAAGGAGATGCTTATGTAGATATTTTTATTATTATTATTGCATGAACTTTTAAATTTAACCTCGACTAGCGCTCTAAGTGGGCCACGCATTAAGCAAAGAGACAGAGATCAAAAGAGATAGGTAAACAGCATAGCCCTTACTGTGGTAAAAATAATGTTTGAGGAATGAATGCGTTGGTGTTGACAATTTTATCTGACTGCAAGTTATTTAAATAATAAGATTTAATTTAATCTACATATAGGTAGTGAGATAGATGTTTCTTTATTATAATTTGTTAACTTAGATGATGAGAGACGAAATGCTAACATGGAAAAGAGGACGAATTACCATGAGATCAAGGGGGAGAAATGAACTGTTTTGGACTCACAATTAGCATTTCCTATGTTATATCCACGTTGGGTTTCTAATGGATATTTTCCATAGTAAAATAAATCCAGTATTGTTCTAGAATGTAGAAAATAAATCCAAACTTGTGTAAATTAGTAGTTTGGATTGTGTACTTTGTGGCTGAAATATTTTTTTTCTGAAGAACCAAAGAACAATGCCTTCAAACAAATCCAGACATAATGAAGATAGAAATTAATAAACTTGTATTATAATTTGCTAACAAACTGCCAGCAGAACAGTAGCGCTGCGTATTTATAGAGGAAGCATCCATCTTGACTGTTTTCTGTCCTGGCTCTTAAGTGGTGTAATTAACTTCCTCTAGATCCAGCTGAGTCACTAGCAATCTTTAATCGACGACTAAATATCTGTTTCTAAGGTTTTTGGATTAACCCCCCACCAAAATAATTATAAAAATTCCGAACAGTGTTTGACTGATGGTACTTCTAGTTAGTAACCTAGTAACCAGTATATGGCTCTCTCCAATGACGGAAACTTCAAAGCACTTGTGTATAAATTGCTCTGGATGTGAATGTCTGCCAAATGCCTAAAGTAAGTGTCAATGTACTCAAAAAGAACACTGGAAAATTATAAAAAGTGATAAAATTATATACATACATATATATATAATTTCCTGAGATATGATTACCAGGTTACCTGATGCTTTGTCACACAGATAAGAGTAACCTTGAAATTTATAGTTTGATTATTTCCACATGCAGTATATTGTGGTGGACGTTAACTTATTTAAAAGTGAAACAAACATGTAAAAATGGATGAAGAAGGTAATAATGATATTGCTTTGCTGACGTTTGATTTGTTATCATGACATACAGTAAGTGCTTCAGACAGTGTACAAATATATGATTCCTCCATGACTTGGTGGTGTTTGCTAACAACAGTGTTAGCTCATTCAGTTCTTCTGTTGCAAATGAGACAAAGCTTAATAAAGCTAAACAATAAATAAACTATTTTATTCTATTCCAAATAGCATTAAATGGAAAGCTAGTGAACTTTGTATGGTGTGCAAGCGCTTGTTCCATGTACCAGTTACAGTGGCTTGCAAAAGTATTCAGCCCCCTTGAACTTTTCCACATTTTGTCACATTACAGCCACAAACATGAATCA
>JAQQZT010000040.1:23252291-23270068 GCA_030068275.1 Clarias platycephalus
TGGATTTTTACAACATTATTGTTGAAATACACAGTCCTGAAAAAGGGGCGTTTCTTTTTTTGCTGAGTATAGATATATATATATATATATGTATAAACATGATAACCATGATACACTTTAAATGATAAGAACCAGCTTTCTTAACAAATTGCATTACTTGACAAGGTTAAACGATTAATTATGAGTGTATATTTCCATAATGACTTACAACATAAGGAGGAATGTACTGAGGTGGAGCACACCCTGCCTTGGTACAATTGAGTGCTTGATTGAGCGCATAGGCGAAGGCGTACACAGCAGCCTGGATCGAGAATGAGTATGTAGGGCTTTGGCTTATAATGTCCTCTGCATCAAGACTTGTGCAGTTTTCACAAACCTGATTGCAGGTCTCTCCATCATTACAAATCACACAGTCATCGCTTTCACCCCTGTTCCGTGTTTGGTAGACAAATTCATCAAATCCTGGTATATTCAGAGTTGTTGCTGTAACACCGAAAATAGTGCCAATCTGCTCAATGCCCGGGTAACTGATAATTGTTTCGTCCATAGACCATGTATCACCCGCTATCCAAACTTTGTCCCTTATATTGATATCAATGGCCGTTTTAATAAATTCTGCAGCAGGCGGTTCCTGCGTGAAAACTATGATCACATTGATGCTGAGTGAATCTATCGTGTTTAGTACATCTGAATAATTGGAGGTTGACGTAAGTTCATAGAAAAAGGCCAGGCAGATGCTGAGGTCTTTGATGTTTTCACGAAATAATTTGAGGCCGTTTTGACTGTATGCATCATTACTGCTAATGAAGGCTACCCAGTTCCATCCGAATTCCAGAATGAGCTCGATTATGACCATGATTAGATCTTGGTTGGTTGGGACAGTTCTTAGAAAACTGGGATATAACCACTTATTGCTTAGATCGTAGCTGGAAGATGCATAACTAATCTGAAACACAAAATATATATATATATTAGATATTTACATATTTATGTTCATCCCAATCATGTTGTATTTCTGAATACATACCATTGGAATGAGGTCCATCATGAACAATGGTGCAACAGAAATAGATTCTGAGCTTGCGTATGCACCCACAAGACCAATAATATTATGCTTTATTTCTTCCGCTGACATATTCAATCGTCCATTGTCTGAGATATATTCGAGGATGGAAGAAAAACCCTGAGTATTTAAGCAAAAGTCAAAGATCTCATATCCAAGAGTGATGTTAGGTAGGATATTGGTGGAGTTGTTAATCTGCTCCACAGCAAACCGCATCACTTGAAACATCTGATAACCTGACATTGTGAATGGCTGCCTGTGGAAGGTTACAGGGTATAAAATAAAGGAATATAAGTTTAACTAAACACCGCATCAATTTTACTGCTGCTTTTGTTTTCTCTAACTGGGAGACAGCCACACAAACCAAAGAAAGCATTTGTACTCACGTGTAGCATTCTAGAGCCATAGGAGAACTTGGAACCACAGCGTCACTGGTTGAATGCACATGAAAAATTCCCCCAAGCTTATAGTGCCCTGGTAAATTAAACTCATCTGCCTTGCATTCATGGTTGGCGAAGAAGTAAAAAGCAAAATTCAAGAGGCAGCCTAAGAACACACAACGCAACATTGTCATGTTCTTTGTGAGGAATGTCCATCAATATAATGAGACAATTTGACAGAAGCTGGAAGATTATTTGGACCAACTTTACATAATCCACTTTGCATTTTAAAGGCAAATGTCATTTTGCATATGCTGCCTTCCAGATGTACTGACCAAACACTTCGAAGAAACTTGACATCATACAGTACTGGTAAGATCATTTATGCATAGATGGTTTCTTTCCTCCCTTGCCTTGCGGCTGTTTGATCGTGTGACAGCATTACCTAGTTTGCATTTTGGACGCAAGTGTTGATTTGCATACACCTCCACTTGGGAGACGTCTGACATGGGTCAGTCAATATAGTGATCTACTGGACATATCAGCTACTTCAACTTAAAGCTGACTTCTTGAGTGTGGGGGAACACCTGGATGTGGCTTTCTCATAAAAGCCAAGTGCAAGCAGTTTTTTCAGAACATGTAAAACCAAATCTTAACTTCCCATATAACTGCTTTATTTTGGAATTTATCATCTGTCACAGAGAACTGCTAAGCGACTAATAAAAGCTTACCCAAAAGCAAGTAGAACCTCAGTGTAGTTATGCTTATCACTGTAATTATTGACTGCACTGTAACTGCTAACTGTTAGTACTGTTAGTAATTACCATAATTCAATTATGGATTAATTTTACAATTATCTCTTTACTATCATGTTATACAGCGTCTGAAAACAAATGACAACTAAAAACTATAAAACTATAAACTATAACTATAAAAGCCTGAATTCAGGCTCCAAGGTTTGTGTTAAAACCATTATCATCATAATTGTAATAACCACTATATAGCCAATTAACTCAATTAAAAAAATGTGTATTTATTGATATTGTAAAGTTTTTTGTAAAGAGAGCTTAATTGAACATTTTTGGAAAGGAATCCCAGCTGTCAGTGTTGTGTAATAATCAGAGAAAATCTTTACATCTTCTATAAAGAGGGATCTCGTTAACTTCCAGAGAAAGTGGAAAGAAAAGCTAGTGAGGGAGTCTGGCTTCTATTCCCACCCAATGCCCAAACCCCAGCCACTGGATGCAGTGATGGTCCCAAGCTCGGATATAATGGGAGGGAGGGTTGCATCAGGAAGGGCATCCGGCGTAAAACCTCTGCACATGGCGTAAAACCTGTTTGTGGATCGGATGGTCCGCCGTGGCGACCCCTCGACGGGAACAGCCGAAAGACTAGCAATGAAGATGAAGATCTGGATGAAGATCTAGTTCGTTAACAAGTTAACTCTGGAATCCTTGATAATCTTTGATAGAGTAAGGTGGTAATGTAATTTTCTGGATGGGTATAAAATCATACTACCTTGTAATTATTATCAGCAGCATGACAATTCTTATTTCTCTGGCTAATACTGTTCCAAGATTAAACATTAGTGGTAAAGATTATACAGATATAGGTATCTATTTTCATCACATTTGTTTAAAATAGTCCTGGCTACTCTGTTGTTTTCCTTTCTATATTCCTTTTTTGGTTTAAAAATAGTTCAAATTCCAATCTCAAATAAAACAGCCTGAGTTTGATATAATATGATGCAATATTTAACTTTTTCAAATGTAGATTTAAATGTAGAATGAAGTATTTAAAGTAGAAATAGATATATTTTTAAATCTAATTGTGTTTTAAATATTAACCAATTCAAATGATTTTAACACAAATCAGCTAAAAAAAAATCCTTTTAGATATGGATAAACTTGAACAATTATATATAAAATGTAATAATTTATAATAATGTTATCATGTATTATGATTTGTACTATTACATATACGGTGTAAAAAGTATTCAAACACCTTGAACTTTTCCACATTTTGTTACATTACAACGACAGATATGGAAATGTATTTTATTTGTGTGTTAGACTAATACAAAATGGCACATAATTGTGAAGTGGAAGGAAAATGATAAATAGTTTTCAGAATGTTTTACAAATAAAAATCTGAAAAGAGTGGTGTGAATTTGTATTCAGTTTTTAAGATGAGTTTAATGTCACTTGCCACATCCAATTGATCCATGACTATTGCCAGACCTGTTGAATCATAAGAACCTGTCTGACAAAGTGAAGCATGTTAAAATATCTAAAAAGAGCAAGACAATTTAAAAGAACAGATGTGAAACAAAGTAATTGACAGATCAGGCTGGATGGGGTTACAAAGCCATTTCTAAGGTTTTGGAACTCCAGTGAACCACAGTGGGAGCCGTGATCGACAAATGTAGAAAACTTGGAATAGTGAAGAACCCAGAACAACTTCAAGTCTCACTCAGTTAAGATCAGTGTTCATGATTCAACAATAAGAAAGAGAATGGCATCCATGGGAGAGTTCCAAGACAAAAGTTAAACTTTTTGGAAAGTGTAAGTTCTGTTTCTGGCGTGAAACTACAGTCAAATATGGCAGTGTGATGGTCTGGACCTGGACGACTTCCATAATTGATGGAACCATGAATTCTGAAGTATTCCAGAAAATCCTGAAGGAGAATGTCTGGCAATCAGTTTGTAACCACAAGCTCAAGAGCACTTGGATTATGGTGGAAAAAAATAAATAATAATAAATTCCAATTGAGGTGCTGTGGAAGGACCTTAAACTGATGTCTAAAATGTGGCTAAATTAAAACAATATTGTAAAGAAGACGTAGGACCAAAATTTCTCTATCACAATATGAAAAAGTCATTGCCAGTTATTGCAATGCTTGATTGCAGTAGTTGCTGCCAAGGGTGGCACAAGAAGTCATTAGGTTTTTGGGCAATTACTTACTCACATTGGGAAAGGCACATATGGCCAGTTTTTTTTTCTCCCTTAACAAATTAAATCATCATTTAAAAACTTCATTTTGTATTTACTCAGGTTATTTTGTGTAATTTATGTGTGATTATACGAATCATTTAAATGTGACAAGTATATAAATAAAAAAAACTATTATAAATATTTTTATTTGCTAAGATGTCTTTTAAGATGGGTTTAATTTAGACTTTTATTTGTCATATATTCATTACTGCACAGTGAAATTCTTTTTTTCACATATCCAGCTTGTTAGGAACATGGGGTCAAAGCACAGGTTCAGCCATGATACGACATCGCTGGAGCAAGTCGTGTCAAGGGCCTTGCTCAAGAGCCCAACAGCATGAGTTTATTGGAGCTGGGGCTTGAAACACTGACCCTCCAAACCATACCATACTGCGCTATCAAATATAGTGTTGAAACTAAAAACAATTAAAGCTTTAAACCAGCTACATTTTTTGCAAAGTGACTCATCAAATGCTGGTGCTGACAGAAATATGTGCTTTTGTGTATGACTACCTGTCTTAAATTTAAAGCAAATACTGTAACTGATAATAACTGATAACTAATAAAAGTTGTGAATCATGCTGTACCATAAATCCAACTGCATATGTGTGTATTCTGGTTATGTATGACCTGCTGGTTGTAATAAAGACAAAAAAAAAAGAAACTATGAAACTTGTGGATGTATATACACAAAGTTTAGGTAAGTATTTAATTTAGCACATACACTCAGGTTATTCGTGAAACAATATTATAGTATATCATATAGTATTTCATGATCACACTGTGGGAGACAGTTCAGAGGTATGGCTGATCAGTGGACAATGGGAGCTCTTTCAGCACAGGACCAGGCAGGACCGGACGCTTGGTTTGCGCTGAAGCTTCACTGTGAAGACATAAAAATAAACAAAAACCATTTACTATAATATGACAGAACACTTATTTAGATTTGACACCGACCGGTTTGCGCTTGCAAGCTAGCACACTGTTGAGCATTCCTTGCACAGCCTTGCGGTGAATTTCCTTATGCATATGAGAGACAAAAGCTCTTCCTGACTGGTTCAAGTGGGGATTATAAAAGAATATATACAAATGCCACTTGGTTAAAGTATTTGAATATTCAACAACCCACTCAGGAAGACACAAAAGGATGGGATAACCGTCACGTATCTGACTCAGAGTGTTAAGAACATCTTAACCTCAACAGCCAAGCTGTAAAATAATAAATTAGATTACCAATGTCAAAATATTCATTCACACTTCTAATCTAGAAAAGGAAATGAAAGTTAATCTAGTGACTTCATAAACAGCCAAACAGGCCTAGGACACACTATTGATCCTGTGTCTCTTAGTACGTAAAGTCTTCACTTCTGACAGTGTTGTGTTGTGTAACAGAAGCGTTTACGGTAGGTGTTTTATCCACCACATTAAGTATCACTATTTTATAATGTAGAGAAACAGTATTTTAGTGCAAGAGTTTACAATTATTTATTAAACAACATTAAAATAAAAAAGCCTTAATAGTGACAATGAATAAAGAACCTGTACACAAGTAATTAAATAATTAATTGATTGACTAATTAATAAATCATTCTTCATCTATACCGATTATCCTGTACAGAGTTGCAGGAAGTCTATCCCAGGAAGCTCTGGGCATGGGTCGACATACACCCTGGACAGGGCACACAAACTCACAAGGTCTTTCGCACACTATGGGCAATTTGGGAATGACACTTAGCCTAATCAGCTCATCTCTTGACTGTGGGAGGAAGCCAGAGTACCTGGAGGAAACCCACCAACCACGCGAAGAGCATGCAAACACCATGCACACAGACGGGAGGTGGGAATTGAACCCCGACCCTGAAGGTGCAAGGCAACAGTGCTAACCACTATGCCTCCGTGCCATGTTTGTATGCAATTATGAGACTATTCGTTTTGAAATAAAACTATTCGTGTTGAAACATATATTTCCATCAGAAATATCTAGCTTACCTGCCGGCTGCCAGAGCCTTCTGAGACGACATTATCACAGTGGGTGGAACAGACTCTCGTCTTCCATCTCTGGTAAGGTAGTAGTTGTTGGCAAACTTATGGCTGGGCCCAACAGGAAGTTTAGGAGGAGGTTGAGTCCTGGAGTCAAAACAATATGAAATATTAATAAATTCAAGTAATATGTAGAACATGTATAACCACTTGCACAGCTTAATAGTTTTCCTAATAACATTTAACATGTTTGACTTACACTAATATTATTTTCCTTAAATGATTATTTTCCACATGAGCAGAGATATAACAAAGCTTAACAAATGTCCTAAAACAACATATATTAAAAGAAGAACCCTAATATGAGTGTCAATTGGCATTATTCAAGTAGTCCTGCACATTTGAATGCTTGCTTTGCTCCAACAGTCCAGCATTTACTCAGGAAGGGATGTTAATTAGCTTAAATGTGTTGGAAGCAGGGGAAACACTCAAATCTACAGGATAGGTGGATTGCAGCCCAGATTGAAGAGGCATAGTTTATTTGGATAAATAATAATATTATTACACTGTATTCTCGAGGTGCACTCAGTTGCTATGTTACATGTCAGTCACTAGATGTCAGCATAGAGCAAAGTAAAGTGGGGTTAGTCTGGGTCTAGCCCTGGGATTGTGCCAGATTTAAAAAAAAAAAAAAAGCCAATTGGGTGAAAAGCAAACATGCAGAGGGTAACTGACCTTTTTGCAATTTCTTCATAACGCAGCTGAAGCGTTGTTTGAAGATTCCGCTGTTGAAAGAGCAATCAGAAAAAAAGAAACACGATTAAGCTTACAAATCATTTATTTAGAGGCTTGGTGCAAGCTTTGATTTGACATCACTGAGAGGTCTATTACTCCTCTGTAATCTGTAGTTATTGTAGTGTTCTAAGAATTTTGTGCAAATCTCAGTATTACTAGATATCAAGCCAAGACAGTAACGTTTGTATTAATTCGCTTTGCACCAACATATAAATTAGATATTCTGCAGGAGGGAGCCTATCCCAGGAGACTTGGGGCACGAGGCGAGGTATACCCTGGACAGGATGCCAATCCATCGCAGGGCACATACACACACTCACACACTACAGGCAATTTGGGAATGCCAATTAACCTAATCAGCATGTCTTTGGACTGTGGGAGGAAACCTACCAAGCACTTGCAAACTCCCTGCACACAGACCCCGAGGCAGAAATTGAAATCGGACCCTGGAGGTGCAAGGCGACAGTGCTAATCACTATGTCACCATAATCAAGACCTACATTTATTAAAATTATTCACTCCTTATAAACTCAAAAGAAAGCATAAATCTAAGGTGTTCTGTTGACCGGAAGTCCAGGAATAAAGTTGTTCCTGCAACCTTTTAAAGAATCATGATTATAGAATAAATCTGGGCTGAGGAGGTGAACTAAATATACAGTATATGTAAAAAAGTTGATCCCTGGGTACAAATAAATATAATTAGATATCCTTTAGATTTTATGGTGGTTAAAAGCTAATTTCTTAGTTGCATATTGTCATTCTGTGTGGTTGCAGTTCACTACCAGGGACATAAATTGTACTAAATGTGGACTAGACTGTTAACTGTTACCTGGCTGTTTCACATTGCCCTGCAAACAATGAACAGTCACCCTACATACTTCATCCATAATTATGCAGATAATGTTACTCATGTCCTACCTTCTGGAAGTTTTTTAACCACCAGGACACACTAATGTATTATTAGTAGCACTATATCAGTAGCAATAACAACACACTGGAACCTGTGTAGCACTAACACGGTGTTAACGAATAAAATGTCCTAGGTTATACATTCTAGCACAAAAAGTGCTCTAGGTTAGAAATTGTAGACGGTTCTTATTACTGTGTATTAAAAAAAAAAAATCATATATCTGGTTTTGACCGCTCACCCCCGCTAAAAAGTTCCTTAATCTCTGAATAATCGTTGTCGCCGTCGCCATAGTTGATGTCAAGGTGAAAAAGATATGTTCTACACTGATGCTGTTCCGGGATCAGTTCTGCTTTTAGGAACCAACCCTAACTGCAATATGTGTTCCGTTGCAACTGATCTGACATCAGTTAAGAACGCTTTCGGGGTTTTACTTCGCTCACAAAGCAGGGAGAGGAAGTAGAATTTCTTCTTCGTGCCTCAACGCGTTGACGAGTTTGTCGCCACCTATCGCTCCACGTGCAAATTGGCTGTATCAGGCTTGTTAGAGGGAAGGTACTACCTTCCCTAGGTAGGTACTTTTTTTTAATTATAATTTTTTTTTTACAGGAGTTCGGGGGTTTTCATATTTGGCTCATTTTCATCAACTTAACATGAAAACGGTTGTGCATATAAGAATAAGAACAGCATTGACCTACTTATAAACTTTTGTTTGCTTTCAGTTAGTCATATATGACTTGTTTTGCAGAGAAATAGCATTATATCCAATTACTGTATATTTATGCCATTGTTAGAATTTTTGTTCATTGACAGTCTACAAAACCAAGCAGACCAACATTTCTATTTTACACGGGATAAGTGTGCCAGATTTTCCTTATCACTCACAGTGTTCACGTTTACATGGCACTATTTTAAGCTTTGGAATTTTTTTGGAAATGTGCTCCAATGAAGTCACAGCACAATCAAAGTTTTTTTTTTCTCTAGCAGACCAAACCAAGTCTTTCAGCTGCTTTTCAGATCCGCACAACAACTTGTCAGCGGTTTTTTTTTTTTTTTTTTTTTTACTTTGGATGCCCTTCCTGACACAACCCTCCATTTTATCTGGGCTTGGTACTGGGACTGCATCCAGTGGCTGAAAATCAAACCCAGGCTTTCTGCATGGCAGGCAAGAAACCTACCACTGTGCCTAAACAAATTACTCAAGCAGAGCCAGTTTGGCTTCTGTAGCAATATTCTCTATTATGATTTATCCAATAACCTGCATTTATGTAAAGCATTTACTGTAGCTGAAGGCAGTTTATCTGACCAGAGACTAGCTAAAGGCTGAAGACTTTAGCTCAAAATGGGAAGAGTTTTCACAGAGTTTTCATTTTGTTTACTCACTTTGGTCTGATTAGCAAACTGACAAGATGGCACAAAGAACGGTGACTTAACTTGCTTTGAACGTGGCATGGTTGTTGGTGCCAGATGGGCTGGTCTGAGCATTTCCCCAAACTGCTGATTTACTGTGAATCTTTTTTTTACACACAACAATCTCTAGGGTTTACAGAGAATGGTTTAAAAACAAGAAAATATCCAATGAGTGGCAGTTCTCAGGGGGAAAAAAAGCTTTGTTGATACCAGAGGGCAGAGGAGAATTGTCAGACTGGTTCAAGTTGATACAGAAACTCAAATAACATCTTGTTACAAGCAAGGTTTGCCAAAGAGCATCTTTAAATACACAAGATGTTGATCCTTGAATCAGATGGGCTGCAGAAGACCACACCGGGTGCTGAATAATGTTACCTGGTTTGATGAGACTGGATTTCTGTTGTGACATTTTGATGGTAGTGTCAGAATTTGGTGTAAACAGCATGAAAGCATGGATCCATCCTGCCCTGTATCAATGGATTGGGCTTGTGGTGTTGTTGTTTTTTTGTATTTTTAATTAAGTCTTGAGGTATAGTTCTCCAGGCTTCCTGAAGGGTTCTCATTTTTATCAGGAATTGGCTCTGATTTTCAATCCAGTCCATGTACTTGACTAAGTTCAGAGGAATGTTTTTGTTTGTTAAGCCAAACATTGAACTTCATGAACCCAGGCATGAACCAGTGAGAAATGAGTGCAGATGATGACAGATGACCGGGGCAGTGATTAGTATATTGGGCATGCTGAATGCTGAGTGGTTGGAACAGATGAGAGGGGAAATGAGGTTGCTACTGAGGTTCGTACATAAACAACCAATTTAACTGCATCTTTAGGTACTTTACAGTCTGTTGCAGTAAAACATTTGTTCCCATTTGTTTTATTTACTCTATATGATTTAATTTAATATGAATAAATCAGGGGGGCTCAAGACTAATTATCTTACCGAACATCAACAAGCAGAAGAAATATTTTTGTTTGGAAATTATTATCCTTCAATATGGCAGACAAGAAAATTGCTGGGTTTTCAATGGAAGTTAGAAAACTAACACTATTACACAATACTATTGTTTTTAAACTTTTACCTAACCACTGACACTTGAGGAGTTAGGACCAAGGGCAATCAGTTATCATGATGACCTCTATCTTACCACTACCAGACAAATAGGGGGAAAAAACGTTCAAACCCATCTTGGAGGTAAAAGCATTTCCAATTGAAAAAAGTGTTTCAGGATTTTTCTATTGGTGTCATTTCCACTCAAGCTTCAGTAGTTCAAAGAAAAAATTTATTTGTCATATACACAATCATACACAGTATTATATGCTGTAAAATGCTTATATGACTATCCGTGTCCTAAAATGGAAAGATAGAATAGAATAGAAAGATTTCACTAAAAAAAAAAAAAAAGCACTAGAGAATACGATTAAACTAAAGATAGAATATACAATAAAGAATAAAAATATAAATGAAATTAAAAAATGTAAAAAATAAAAAAACTTATAGGTTTGAATATACACATTTACAAAAGTTACATAAAATAGAATTAAAATGAATAAAAATATATAATGTATAAAAAAACTAATTAAACACATTAATAAACTGAATAAATTATACTTTTAATTTAATTAATTTTAAATTAAATAAATTCATTTTAAGAAATTGATTTCTTTTCTTGGCCACAACATTGAACTGTAATTTGAAATTAACATTGAACCTTAAATACTAATAATATTGACTAAACTACCACTCACTCACTCATCTTCTTTACTGCTCTAAACTACCACATTCAGTCTAAATAAAAATCTAGGTTGGAATATACAAATGACAAATTTGTGTATTATATTACAAATGTACAAAATAAAATAGAACTGAAATAGAAATAAATTAAATATACAAATAACATGTTATAAATTAAACAAATTAATAAAAAAAAAAGTAATTTATTTAAGTAAACAGAATAAAATATATTATTCAAATATTTGTGACATGTACCTTACAGCACTGTGATATTATTATTTTTTATATATCTTGTATCCCAGTTAGGAACTCTGGAGTCAGAGCACAGGGTCAGCCAGGATACAGTACCCCTGGAATTGATAGGGTTAAGAGCCTTGCTCAAGGGCTCAACAGTGGAAGCCTGGTGGTCCTAGAGCTTCCACACCCAACCTTTCGATCAGTAACCCACAGCCTTCACCGATTGAGCCAGCACTGGTCCTAATTAGAAAATTTAATACATTTGTTTTCTTGGCTGTCACTTCGAACAGTAATTTCCAACCAAAAATATTTGTTTCGGCTGGTCTCAGTAGGTAAAATTGCTTGGACCAGGTGAGTACTAACATTGACATTAAATGAACCTTGAATGCTAATGATATTAACTAAAATACCATATTCAATGTAAATAAATGTAAATTTTTATTATGTTAGTAGCCTACATTTATTTGTTTTTTTAACGATATGTTTTTTTTATTTACTCAGTATGGTACATTTTCTAGCCTTAAAACATCAGTCAAAACATCGATATAAATGTATCGGTAGAATAGGTATCGTCGATGTGTCGGCTGGCAGCGATATATTGCCACAGCTCCGCCTGTATGCGGTGGGATGCACCGCCACAATCCCACTCCCTGCTCCAGCGCTACAGCTCAACTTCCACCCGATTGGATCTTCTTTCCGTCTATCAGAAGCCCACAATCAACACAAACCCACTTGTACGCCTAATTCCCGTCTGGAAAGAGCTTGAAACACTCAATTATTCTGGTTTTAAACGACGAGACACGACTCATGCCGTGGGTAAGATTCATCATCATCATCTTTTTATTTATTTATTTATTTATATTCCGTTCAGAGTTGTGCCAGACGGAGTGCTACTGTAGCTGGTCGCTAACTTCAGGAACATTTACCCGCCCGCGAGCACGAGCATGTATCCCCTACGTGTTATTCTAATGAGAATTGTTTCATTCAGGTCGATAAATAGGTTTTAAAGAAATGGATGGGTCGACGTATTTTATTCTAGGTTCGGCTTCTCAGCTAACGGGGGAATAGAAAATGTCCCGCCACCTCCTCGCGTACAGGGAGGGAAACCTTAAACCTCATCAAGTTGCCCGGGACTTAAAACCTCCAAAAATAAGTCTCGTGCAGTCTAAAGCGAGCCGAACACACTCTCAGATTAATACGGTGTAAAAAGGGTTTAATAACCGAATGACTACAGCTTGTTTGTTTATTTATAACCAGTAAATGGTAGAAAACTAATATAATGTATTTAATCATATTATTTTGTTGTTGTCGTTGTTGTGAGTAAACAAGAACGTCTCGAGACATAGTTATATTAGTGCGCGAGACACGAGACCCGCCCTCGTGACGTTTCATTTAATACACATTAAATAAGAAAAGTCACTGAGGCATTGCACATACACCACGCCATAATTTACTGTCAGCTTGTACACTCTCCAAGAGTCTTCTCATATAGTGGAAAACATGAAAACAGCTTAAAAACAAAGAGAGAGAGAGAGAGACATTCCTCCAGATAAGACAATGGACACTGATTTATTATGAGCTGTTTCAAACCTGTGCACTTGGCATGCGAAGTTCCAGCAAATGATGAACGTGGTGCATTATTTCGTCACACAAAGAAGGCGAGTATCTGTATGAATAAGATTAACATGTTGACTGGAAGTAGGAAAAATTAAAACAGTGATCTTTCACATGGCTCATGTCCTGTGGATTCTATTTATGGTTCCTTCTTGGTTCACTGCCCTTCTCCTGCGTTTCCCCTCGGCAGGGGAGGACGGATCCGTCATCTCAGGTCCCCAAGGGTTCAATTGCAGCAAGTTAATTACATCTCCATTTGCATTTGGCCGATGAAGTGATTTACAACTTGCATTGAAGACAGGAGATGTTGCGAGGTGGAGAAGGTTAAGAATCTTGCTCAAGGGAACAACTAAGGCAGGCCTGGGATTTAAACTTACAACATTGTGATGAGTATTCCAAAGCATTAAGCACAGTGTCACCACTGGGTGGGACGCCAGGCGATTGCAGTGTACTGTGTGCACACATAGCACCTATGTGTGCAATTATGCGCCTGTTGCTATGTTTTTGGGAGGTAAAGGAACCCCATGTGGACAACATGCGCAGACAGGACCGATGCATGGAACTGTAAGGTGGCCTCTCTAACCAACTCACTACACCAACATGCCAGCTACTTTAAACAAAGTGGCTTCCATGTGTAGGCTAGTAAATGACAGCCTGGACCACTAGCTCACAAGACTACTCATTTTAGTGTTTCCCTCCATCTAATCTGCTTATTAACAGCACTTCCTGTGTTAAAGTTGGTGTGTTGGGGCAAGGAACATACTCAAATGTCCAGGACAACAGTTGATACAAGAAGAGATTCCACCAATTTATTTTTTTTACCTACTAAACCACAAGAGCCACGGACAAACCAAGCAGACGGGGTGAGTGTTGGACCTCAATGATGGTATTCACGCAGTAATTCTGAAGCTGTTTGTTGATTCTATCTTACAAGAAAAAAGAACAAAATCCTACCTAGTAATACATGTAACCTGGAGCAGCAAGGCTCATAAATCACTTCAGCAGCAAAAGGCACAGTGACAGTCAGAGCAAGCCTAAACACACACATGCACACGATTCAAGTAATCAGGTCATTAACACATTCAGGCAGTGTTGGACACCTGAAATCCCAGACAAGAAATAAATAGACTTTGCTGACTATTTTTACTTTTTCAGATATTCTCATGGACTCATGCAATTGAGCAGTGTGAACACGCTGCTTTTATTGATTTTGTAGCTACAGTATGTAACCTTGATTAGTATCAGTGAAACGTGTGCTTCTTTGTACTTGGAACAAGGTATACTCCCAGGTCTTATATATTTCCTCCTTGCTTTAGCAGGCTGAGTACCTCCCGTCTTTTACAGGAGACACTTTTTCTTCTAAGTTTGTTGCAGTAATAATTTCCAAGTAATTGTGAAATATTGGGCATTTGGACAACTATTTTACCCATGCCCTAACCATAGTTAAATGTTTTGTATTTTTTACTTCTTGGTATTAACTTATCCATCAGACACATTTTACTTCAGCTTTCTGATGAAGTACATTACTCAACCAGTGTCTGCATATTAGTGAAACTAAGAAGTATGTGTTGTACAGGTTTGTAAAACAAGGAAATGTTTATTCTGATTTTGCCCTCATTAAACATCTACCTTATGTCAGAAAAGCTTGCAGGGGGAAGTAGCAAGGGTAGGAAAAATGGTAGTTATGTTTAAGCCTATTAGTGTGTGCGTATTAACTGCTGTGATTGCGTTTTTATGAAAACAGTGTTCGCCTGCCGCACTATATCGTTTAAAATGAGCCATGTTTAAAACAGCTGCAGAATGGGTGAGGGGGGCAGTTTTTGTCTTTTTTTCTTTTTTCATTTTATAAATTATTTTTTCAGTCCTTTCAAGTGATTAGTCATTCCAAAAAATTTTACAATTCAGTGAGATCAAGATTCACAGCTGTAATGCTAGGTTTTAGAGCCATAACTCTAGAATTGCATGTGTCTGGTTTGTGCCCACAGACAGTTAAGTCTAAAAGCATGTTTAAATTCTGTTGTCTGACGTGTCATTGGGTGCATTCTGTGGTTTCTGGTAGCACAATATTACAAAGAGCACCACTCACAAGAGCAAGCAATTGGGAAAAAGCAAAAATACTTGTGATATTTGTGTAGGAAGAATGGTTGCTCCTGAAAGTAGACTAGTCTTTTCAGTTCAAGGCTACTGTGCAGTAAAGGCATTATGCTACAGATCAGAAGGTTAAGAGACTGAATCCTGACAAAGAGCAAATGGACTTAACAGGCAACCAAGTTCACTTTGTAATATTTTAATATAAGATGAGAGTGTAGTGAACAAAAAGTTCACTATGTAATTTGTAATGTTCTAGTGCAGAACTTAGCATTTTTTTTTGGAACCCGAAACCTTTCCTATCCTGCCCCCATTTTTGTTGTTGGAATATTTAGATGTAATCATACAGTAAGTCAGAAACATAAGTGGACACTTGCATAACTTGCACACTTATTGTCGTCACTTGTAGCATACTTGATAACTGTTCATTTCTGCATATTTTTGAAATGTGAATTTGCTTGACTTTCATTGTACCACCGGGTCACTTGATGTTATCGAGGAACTAACAAGGGGAAGACAATGGACGGAATTTGTCCATTTTAACTGATGAACTCCTAAGCTGATGTGACATATCAGGATATGGAAAAGGACTAAAATAGCAAATACCCCCTTCCTTTAAATGTGGTTCGTTTCAGTGTAACTGACAGCAAGTGAAAATATACTATATAAAATATAATATACGACTTGTAAAATAAATGAATCCTATAAAAGAAGGGATTGTTCGTTTTCCTCAAGGTCATATTTGTCAATTAAGTGACGCCTATTTTGGGAACGCCTATTCTAATGTAATCAGTTACACAGAAAGCAACAGAGTCAGCTAAATATTTATGAAACAAAACACTGGTGAAAGAAATTTTGCTTCTTTGAGTTTCACTTTTAATATTCATTATTAGCTCTGCCTCTGCCTTCACACTAAGCCGATACTATAACCTTGTATCCACTGTGGCTGGCTTAATCACACCCTAAAACCTGGTGTATAGTCCTGATTGCCTGTTCACTTTTCAGGTGGATGTCACAGACAGCAGTGCAATGCTGCTCATTGATGACATTCATTTTTTTTCTCACTCTTTGAAGGCACAATTAACCACACTGTGTTTTTGTATTAATAGAATTATGAAGAATTACATCCATGACACAAGGATATCCATAATGCGATATTCTTACAATACGATGTAGTATTTTTGCATTCAATATGTTATTATTACAAAGTAAAACGTATTAAAAATGGAATATTCTATTTTTCAGTATAATCTCAGGTCGATGACATTTCACAAAGCCCGTATCTTGATGCCTGTTGTGTCGTAGCATGGATTTAATATATCGCATCATATCTAGTGATATGACATCACAGTGATAATACTGCATATACTGTATGTGTCAATTCCAATTGTAGTACGTATCTAATTTTAGTATATTAGAAACATAAGTGAGAAATAACACACAAAGTTGTGTTGTACTGTTAAACGGAAATAATCAGCAACGGGGTGTTGTAATGTGCAAAAATGGAAAGCTGTGGAATGAATGCAGATAATCAGTCAGCCAAGGGAAACATGTTCCCACCCACTTATCCCTTATTTATAGGTCATATGCTTATTTATGTGCCATAAGATATGCTCTAGTTCCCTGTCATAGGCATCTAATTTAAATTAGACATGCAGTGAACAGTGAAGATCTACAGAGTGAAATAAATGAACAAATTAAATTTGAAGCCAAGTTAAAGGTGCTTGTGTCCAACCTGCTGAAAATAATATATATTTTCTTTTGGTAGCCAGGTGCAAGACCTTTTTTTAATTTTTAATTTTATTATTATATATACATTACCAATTGCAAGTTTGCACACACCTTTTAATTCCATGGTCTTTCCTGTATTTGTTAAACAATGCTGAACGGTATCCAAAATATGTAATAATCTCCTTTGAACAGTTGATATTGAGATGTATCTGCTACTTATACTCTGTAAAGCCTTCATAATGGCTCTAACCTGAGGTGCTGTTAATTGGTTATTTTTGAGGCTGGTAACTATAAATTAACTTATCTCTTCTCCTCGAAACCTTTGCATTAAAAAAAAAACAACTAAATGTAGAAAAATACATCCAATAAATGTGACTGGCACTGTATGTATGTGTATACTGTATGTGCATGTTGGAGTTAAATTATTATTAATTTTAGAACTCACATAGGTCAGGTTTATTTATAAGCTTTTATGAGCTACTTTTTATCTTGAACACCGAGCTGGTGTGGCTCCAAGGTGGATAAAGAGTCACACAGTCTCATGTGGCCTCCCTCAAATTTCTGAATGAGGTGCTGGAAGAATAAAGGCTGTAATTGATGCACAGTGCAAAAAGCAATGAATCAGTTGAAAAGCAACATAACAATGTAAGAAACAAAATAAGGTTTTATATCCATGTTCAGATGTGAGTTTGAATGTACACTCACCTAAAGGATTATTAGGAACACCATACTAATACGGTGTTTGACCCCCTTTCGCCTTCAGAACTGCCCTAATTCTACGTGGCATTGATTCAACAAGGTGCTGAAAGCATTCTTTAGAAATGTTGGCCCATATTGATAGGATAGCA
>JAQQZT010000040.1:23273523-23301159 GCA_030068275.1 Clarias platycephalus
TTTTGTATTAATTATTTTTATGTATTTATTTTTTTGGGCTGTGGAACGAATAATTTGTGTTTCCATTATTTCTTATGACAAAATATGAGCTCCCTTCCGGAACGAAATTATGCTTGTAATCCAAGGTTCCACTGTACTTCATTCCAGCGAGGAGTAGAATAAACTCGGGCTGTACTTAAAAGGTTGATGTTTGCCTTCTCTGTTGTCTTAAGGATTAAGGATTTTAATGAAACAGTACATATTATGGAAAAAATAAATCCACAGACTCAGGGAGAATGGTTTGGATTATGTTCATTCATTTGTCTTTAGTAAGATTTTTACTTTTGGTCAGGATCTTGATGGATCTGGAGTGTATAAGGGAACACTGGGTGCAGGGAAGGAATACATCCTGGATGGGACTCTAATCTGTTGCAGGACTGAGATTACAACTGAGCATGACTGTTTATGTAGTGATTTCATGGCAAATTGGCCAACAGGAAGTTTGGGAGTTTTTCCAGTGCGACACACGCATACACAAACACACACTCTTACACCGATCAATTTCTCCTGTTTGTGGGCAGAAAAATACTAGAGAGATATGTAAAATTAAATAGCATAAGTCATCTTTCTATAGGGATGTACTACTATTGGCTCTTGGTCTGATACTGCTCCAGTCTGCACATACAGTACTTATTATACTTATATTAATAGCTCTGATACTAGCTTTTGCACCGATACCACTTTAAACAATTCTCACTATGCAGTGCTTATAGTCAGCCCCTCCTCCCAGTGTTGATAAAGTTGATGACAGGATGAAGTGGTACTATCTTTCTGGTTGTGGGAAAAACATGATGAAAGTGGACTGTGGTAACAGCCATCAGATCAGCTTGCGTTTTCACCTCTTTAAGGTTAAATTGATGCGTTAACTTGCACTACATCTCTATCTAGTCTGTTTTATGTTCGATAGATTGCCAACAGGCAACGGTGTGCAGACTTTAGCTTGGAAAAGATAACCACTTCACACTTGAAAATGCGTTCGTATGCATGCATGTGCATGTAAAATGTTTATCCTCACCTTTCAATCTTCGACAATGGGGAAAAATGGATGTTCTTTTTTCCATGTTGTACTCTAGGACAACACCAGGTACATGTGGTATGCATTGTGCTGTTGCTGTTTTGTCTCAAACCTCCATAAACTGAAATGCTGACTGGCAGGAGATGACTTGACAGAAGTTTAAAATTAGTCCTGGTGCGATAAACTGATTCTACTATTAACTAGCTAGGCTAAATTTTCTAACAAGTCTTGCTTCACTCTATGGCATGCGTATTGCAGACACACTTTCAGAGTGGACAGTGTCTGATGAGGTCCCATATTTAAAATAAATAAATAAATAAATAAATAAATCATCAGGAGAAAAAATGCTTTCCATCATTTCAATTAAAACTTTTTAATAAGGAAATTATTGAAAAATATAAATATATTACAAATATATAAAATGTATAAAAATATATAAACCAAGCTGAATAAATGTTAAATTTATGATGTCATTAAGAGGATGTTTGCCAATGATGTTTTAATCAACCTAACCGTATTTTATTCTACTGTACATACTGTACATTCCTGACTATATGTATATTACCTGTAATAACTTGCAGCCATTTGTAACTAAATAATTGTACAGGTCTATACTGCAAGTTCGATATTTTTAATGTGATAACTTGTGCAGCACTAGTAATTATTAATTTGATTGATGTTTATGTGAGAGTAGATGCTGTTTAACCAGATGATTTAGAATTCTGTGATAAGGCATTATTTTTTCAGTACAGAAAAACCTGCTTTCATGAATTCTTTCGGATGTTGCTTGTACTGTACAGACAAATGACCACAATATATACATACACATCATTTCAGACCAAAGGTGCCAATTTAACCAAAATATTGTTTATGTCACTCAGTCAGTTACTTACAGAGTGTTTGACACAGCGTTTCCTTACACCTCAGCCTGAACATTTTTCCCCCTGGGTGTTTGAGTTCAATGTGTAATTTATCCGTCCTTGCTTTTCACAGGTCCTGAATTGACTTCTGGAGGGGCACCAGAAAATTCCAAAAGATGACACAGTCTGTGCACATAAGCCCCAAAGTGGGTAGGTGTTTTTCTTGTTAACTTGTTAAGGAAATTATGATTAAATAGCAGGTAAGGCATTCCTATTGCCTTCTAGAAAGGTAGGAGGTATATGGTTTTGAGATTAAATTTAAAGTGGTCTGCCACATATACTGTATAATCTTGTTTGAACTTGATTATGGAAATCTGCAAATAATACAATAGTTCTTAATATCAATCAAAATAGTCTTTACAATACAGCAATACTGGCTCCAGCCTCACTCATCTCCTTGTGAAGCTCTCCCAAGGTTTTGGATCAGATTTGCGTGACCATTTCGTTAAGGCTGCGGTCATCCCTGTCGCTTGTGCACCTTTTCCTAACACACTCTTCACTTCGACTCAACTTTCTATCAATATGCTTTAACACAGCATCTTCTATGGCTAATCCTTGAAGAGGGTGTCAATGACGGTCTGCAGTCTTCCTTAATTATGTACTGAGTTACACAATATTTATTCTGTATGAATAGTTGTTGTTGGTCTTTTGGCTTCTCCCGGCACGGGGTCGCCACATACAAGCTTGACACAGTTTTTACGCCAGACGCCCTTCCTGACACAACCCTCCCATTTTATCCAGGCTTGGGACCGGCACTGCTTCCAGTGGCTGCGGTTTGGGCGCTGGCTGGGAAATGAGCCACCAATGCCCCATAGTAATATGAGATACTGGATTTTCGTCCTAATCATAGAAACTAAAACCAAAAATGTCTGGAAAGATTTCACTTTATATGTAACAAATCTATAATATATGAGAGTTTCATAAAATAAAAAATAAAAAAATAAAACCCAGGCTTTATTTTACAGCTTATTGTTCAATACTTAAGCCTTGTTCTGGCTTTATGGCCTTCACTGAAAAAAGAAAAAAACTCAATTATTAACTCAATAAGGGCAGTGTTTATTTACTGCCATTCATTAACTGTTGCTCAACCACTGCCAGCCAGCCATGTAGCTTTTACTTGACATGGCTGGTATAGCTAAGCTTGAGAAGGCTGGCAACTTTTATTAGACCTTTATTAAACCTTTTATTAATAATCATTTCAGATATCTATAAATAAAATGAGGGTTTTTCTTGTTAACTCCTGCTTAGTCGTGTATCACAAAAGTAATAGCAAACCTGATTTTCCCGCAGATCTGGGTTCCCCTTTTCATTGCGCGACTCAAGAAGAAATGGATCATGGTGCATCCTATTCCGTACAGACTCCGTATGGATTCCAGCTGGACCTTGATTTCCTTAAATATGTGGAGGAAATAGAGAGTGGTCAGACTTTACGACGCACAA
This sequence comes from Clarias platycephalus, assembly GCA_030068275.1. Lineage (NCBI taxonomy): Eukaryota > Metazoa > Chordata > Actinopteri > Siluriformes > Clariidae > Clarias > Clarias platycephalus. The sequence goes on from JAQQZT010000040.1 coordinate 23,276,938, forward strand.
ACATGAGCCCTCGGAGAGGATCGCGTAGTGACAGAGTCTCTCAGAGGAGTGTTGGGGGTCGCACCAGTGGCTGGACTTCTACTGAATCATTGGCATCAACAACGAGCGAAGATGGTCGGTCTCTTCCCCAAGCTGTTCCTCGAGGCCATGTTACTTCAGCCAGCAGGTCACAATCACTGTCACCATCTTTGGCAATCAGTCCCACACTAACATCTTGTTCAAAAATGCCACCTCCCCCACCACCACGTAACCCCAGGGTGGAGAGAACGTTACTAGAGACAAGTCGCCGCCTACAGCAAGAGCAGAGTCTTTGCCCAAATGGTTTAGGGTCTCCTCTTTCAGACCTTCCCAAGGAAAGTGGGAAAGAATTGGGATCAAATAGCAGCATTTCAGTGCCTTCCCAGATCGCTACAGATAGTCACATATTACAGATCTCCCCAGTTGTGCAGAATCCCTCTATTGGTGGCTGGACCAGATTCAGTCCTCAGAATTCTGGAAGGAGCACCCCAGCCTCCATCTCTGGAACGTCTTCATTTCCCCCTGGGCAGCTACAGACAGTTCGAGAACAGATGGCTTTCGCCCTTAGACAGCTCAGAGAGATGGAAGAAAAAGTTAAGGTGGTACCAGCACTTGAAAGAGAAGTGTCCATGCTGCGTGATGAAAAGGATAAGTTGCTCATAGCCCTTCAAAAGAAAACAGAAGAAGTTACTGCTCTGGTTAATGCAAAAAACTGTGCTCTGGTAGAACCTGCACCCTTGTCATCATCTTTAGAACCTAGCCGTACAAGTCAGGACAAGAGATCTGTTGAAAATGTAATGGTGATAGAGAAAAGATCTATAGCTGTAGGTAATGACCTTCCATTTAAAATTGTCCAGGATGTGAAAGATGCAGCTGTAGAAGCTGCTGTGGATGTCTGTCACAGAGGCATGGAAACTGAGCCTGTGCCTGTCTCTGATGAAGGTGTTCAGGCCGAGATCTCAACAAAAGAAGTGGCGGTCTGGGTAATGGAATCGTTACTTGGGTTGTCAAGTGAGACCGAACAAGAAATAGAAAACCTTCAAGAGACCATTAAGTGTCAGCAAGAGTCTGTCCATCTCCTTGAGAGAAGGTTATCCCAGGCCAATCAGGACCTCGAGGAGCTAAGGGCTCTGGAGATGGCAAGAACGTCAAAGATCATGTTAGAAAGAGAGACACTTGTTAAACCAGAGACAGTTGATGTGCTAGTGGAAACTGAACTTTGTTCCAAAACCTCTGTTGGGGTTGGGGTTTCCAGTGCTGACTTTCCAGCAATAAAAATGGATCAAAGCATTCAAACGGACTTTGTGGAATCATCAGAGAAAAAGATGGCCGTAATCCAGGTCGACACAGGCATTCAGTGGGAAGATCTTTTAAACGCTGACAAAAAAGATGATCAGGAACAGTCCGTCTCTGCTGATGGTGAGTATAAGAAAAGCATCTTGTGTCAAGTGGTTGATTTATGAGAGATTTGATTTATGAGATGATTTGAATTCAATGTTTCCAATGAAAGCTACCGGCCCCCTGAAATCCATCATGAAGAGAAAGGATGGGAGTGGCTCGAGTACTGCTTGCAGCGGTGGCAAGAAAAGCTTAAAATTTGTAGGAATTCTTAATGGAGGGTGAGTTGATGTTCTATTCGTTAGCATAAAGGTGTTTACACTACCTACAACTGCATAAAAAATTCTTGTATAATTTGCTATTCGGTTTAGGTATGAGTCAACATCGAGCGAGGAGGAAGAGGAGGATGGCAGCTCCTCTGATGAAAGTGAGGCTGACGGGGGCTCAGACAGCAGTGAGGAAGAGGGTGCAGCTCTAGTGGATACCTCTGATGAAGAAAGGAACATTAATTTGGAGGACAGTGATAGTGATGAAAATGTAGCAGCTATAAAAGACGACGTTAAGGACCAGGCTGAAGTACTGAAGGAAAAGTGGGTTATTATAGATAATTATTTTGCTTTATGTAACATATAAATGTGACATACCAGTTAGTGATGCAACCTATTTAACCCTCCCAATTTGTTTTACAGATTGAAACGTCTTTTAATTTCAGTTCAATTTCAATTCAATTTTATTTGCATAGCGCTTTTAACAATCGTCATTGTCACAAAGCAGATTTACACAATCGTAAGAATTATGGAAGTTTTCTTTTAGCTTTCTTTCGTTTTGCTATTGTGTTAGTATTGAGAATAAATAAAAAAGAGAAAAGAATCACTTAATTTGAATATCTATTTTAAAAGTTACAGTAGATCTGATCAAATGAAAGCAAGAGGAAAGCAAAGCCTGCCATAATCCATACCGCTTATGTTTAAATCAGATTTATAAGCCACACAGCTATAGCTAAATATTTTCCCTAGTTATAAACAGCTATTTTTACTGTGCACCTCTTACATTTTATAAGTGGATAAGGAGCGACCCAAAAATGTTGCCCTTGGAACACCATGCTGTTCCTGTGACTAATGTGTGATAGAAATGAAAGCTATCTGTTCAGGCCTGTGGAGTTAGATAAGGACCCTCTTGTGTTGTTCTGTTTCATTCTGTAATCCACATATAACACGAGTGAATGCTCAAAATGCTTTCCCTGTTATCTTCGCTTTAAACATGCCAGGCACTTTCTTGCAGGTTTGAACTGAGTTCAAAAATGCGCGAGGCTTGCCTGATTTTAAAGAACCACCTGAATGACGATGCCAAAGCACCACAAAGTAAAGAACTGGTAGGCCAACTGTCTATACAGTTACATGGAAATACCACTTGGTTTCTGTTTCAAAGTGTCAAAATATTAAAGAAGTGATGTAACTCTTGCAGCTCTCCAGCACCCACACTGTGCAGCTGGAATGGTTCAGAGTGTCCAGCGCTAAGACGGCACAGCCGTCCCGAGTTTCCAACTACCTGATGGCTTTCACCGAGCTTTCCCCTGGCCTGGTGCGGCACATAGTCAACATGACCGACGGCAATGGAAACACGGCTTTGCATTACAGTGTCTCCCATTCCAACTTCACCATAGTGGGACTCCTACTTGACACAGGTTCTTGTGTTTTTGAACACAGCATAGTTCTAGATTAGTCTAGTGGAAGTTTTTTATTAATTAATTTTTGTTGTGTGTTTTCTAGGTGTATGCAGTGTGGATAAACAGAACAAGGCAGGATATACTGCTGTGATGCTAGCAGCATTATCAGCTGTGAAAGAAGAGAAAGACTTTCTGGTAGTCAAGAAGCTATTCAGTCTGGGCAATGTCAATGCCAAGGCAAGCCAGGTGAGTCTCTACTCAAGGCTTGTTTAAAATCTGTCTCCTCCTTACTGTTGCTTAAAACCGCTTATCACTATCCAAATAAGATCCACTGCTTATCACTCACGCAAGCTACGTTTTTTTTGTGTGCTGCATCTTTTGTGGCTTGGCTTTGTCTAGGCTGGTCAGACTGCGCTTATGCTGGCAGTGAGCCACGGAAGGCAGGAGATGGTGCGAGCACTACTCGAGTGCGGTGCCAATGTGAACATACAGGATGATGAGGGCTCGACAGCCCTCATGTGTGCCAGCGAGCACGGGCGTGCCGAGATCGTATCTCTTCTGCTTGAGCAGCCTGGTTGCGACATTGCTATTGTAGACAATGTAAGTGCACTACTTGCTGTGCAGGACGACTGTCTTATTTGTTTATTGAAATCAGGCTTACATTAAAGTTTGTGTTCAGGAGCAGCAGTGTGGAGTAAAATATGTTTAGTAGTTGTTCGTTTGATTTCTGTTTATACATTTTGAGCAAATTTAGAAGAAATTAAATCTTTCTTGCTTCTCGACTTTAGGATGGCAGCAATGCCCTGTCTATTGCCCTGGAGGCATCCCACAGTGACATTGCAGTGTTACTTTATGCCCACATGAACTACTCTAAAGCTCAAGCTGATGTAAGTAGTCCATCACACCGGCACATGATCACATTCTACTCATGTTTCAAATTTCATGATTGTACAATGGACACTTTAAAGGGATAGTTCAGTTTTTTTTTTTTTTACCCCGAAGTACGGTACAATAGGTCTTGGTTGTTATAAATTTTCCTGGTCTGCACGCCGACTGTGAAGTTTGTCATTTGGAACGCAACTACAACGTAAGTAATGTGGGCCAAACTCAACAATCCTCATTTCCTGCAAAAGTGCATTCCAAAATTCAGCTGAGACTCTGCAGTCCCACTGAGCTAAACTGAGTTTGTATCTTTAGAAAACCAATCTTAAGGTATCTTCAGGTGTATGTAGTAAAAATGTAACTCTTTCATTGGAAGTAGCCATATGGCTAGGTGCATTTCTGCCCAGAATAAGGGGTTGTAGGATTTGGCTTCAGTTGCTTGTTATACTTTACGTTCCGGTTGACAATCTTCACGGGTCAGTATGCAGAGCAGGTGCATTAATAACAACCAAGACCCATGGTAATGTACTTCTATGCAACCCAATTTTGATTTATGACAGACTTCAAAACCTTGAACTATGCTTTTATGGGTAATCTATCTGTTCTTAAACTTATCTGTTCAATAGTTAAGGAATTGAACACATTGGGATGCGCTGTCATAGGAAAATAATCCACAATGGGCTGATGTGGTGTGATCTAACAAAGAGTGGACTTTTCAGGGACACTTGCCACTGTGAGGCTGATTATTTTTGCAGCAACAGCACAACTTGAAGCATTTTATTCCTTACACCCTAGCATTTAGACCATAATTACAATATAATGCAACCATTTTTAACCTATTTTTAATGTTTATTGTTGGGAACATCTGCAAACCTTCCTTGCAAACCTGACAATCACTGTATGGTTAATTAGCCTGGTTAATAAGCCTTTTTTTAATTAGGGATGACATTTGCGACCCTTACTTCAACCAGGCATTTTAAATCCAACCTAATCTTGACTTTTAAACCCAGACTCAAGGCCGTATGTACAGCTGCTCAGACAAACACTACCACAAATACCTCAAAATACTGCTTGAAACTGGATTAGCTTCTAATTAGGTTCTTGTGTTGCATGGAATTAGTTATACATCTTGTTTTTATGTTTTAGGTGTCCCCCAGAGCAAGTCCTCGGAGTCCATCCAGTCCTAGAAAGACTTGGCCTTCTGAGTGAGGGACTACTGCCAAGAAGTAAATATTAGCAGCATAAACTACCTTTACTGAAAACTAACATGGCTCACGTTACAGGTTTATATGTAGTAAAGTTTGTTTCAGATATTCCATTTACACTCAGTGTTATGTCATTAAATGAATGATGTTACAGTTACTATATATTTTTTTGTTTTACTGCATATAAGAGGCACCCGTGGATTTTAGCCTTGTGCAAAGAGGACAATCAAGTAGACTCCTGTAGCTCATTTTAAAGATGTGAGTCAATGATTTGAGAAGCTAAGAATGTCTTTGCTAAGACCATCAGTGGATGATTTGGGGTTCATCAGGTTCTCACATGGATTACAGGCCAAAGAGAGCTTACATTTGTTTAGACAGAGCATGGCCATTGTCCATTTAGAGCTCACAGCAGACTGTAGCTTTAAATCTGAGTGCAAGTGAGATCACATCACGTTCATTTGAATAATTCAGTGTTCTATGATTTCTTATGATGAAACTGATTGGTTAGAAAATAATGTCTGTAGACTTACTTGATCTGGTGCAATGTTTCTTTCCGATGAGCACACAATTTTGCTGGTCCACACCAAACTTTAGATTTACAACTGAACTGTAAAGACTGAGTAAGGGTGGTTTCTAATGCAAATTGTTTTCTTGGACTTTTTTTCTTTCTCCAGAAAATTCGTAGTAACAGATGCATGCTTTACATGCAAGCTGAAGAAAGGAAAAAAATACATTATAAAGAAAAACAGGACACAAACAGTAAACTTTTTTTCCCCTTACAATATTGATGTTTTGGTGAATGAGGGGTTTTTATATCCAACTGGTATTATGTTTGCCAAATATATTTATTTAGGGCACACAGACCCCATCACAGACCCCCAATCATGGCCAAAGAAAAATGTGCTTAAAATGCACATTTGAGCATTGCAGGAACTGTAGAGTTATGACTGGTTTCCAGGTGATCAAATCATAATATATGAGCAGAGATAATCGTCAGTTCTCTTGGCTAGTTTGCGCCACCTAGAGGTGAACATGCACATGGCTATCGGGAGATGTGGAATGTAGAGAAGTTGGTAACCTTTGCTTGAAAAAGTGTTGCGTACTATTTACTCAAACTACACTCGAGTCTAATTTAGCTAAAAGTTCTCTGAATATGTTGACAGCAGTAAAAGATACTGCACGTTTGTTTTTTGTTAAAAGTTGTACCAAAGAAAATTTGACATAACTCTGTAGGGTATTTCGATAATAATATAACTTTGTGCATGGGACAGATGGACCATGCTTGATTTTCCACATTTCTCTTGTTTACAGTTAAAATTTTCACTGTTTTTGCTGCTTATAGCATATTATATAGTATCACCCTACTATAAGTCCAGACAGTAACAGTTCATATTCCTATGCAACAATGTACTCAATGTTAATTTTTTAATACTAAGTGTTTCATGTTCCTGATTTGTGCCTAACCCAGCACTCCTACCTTTCACTGTAATATACGATTGCTATTTTTATGTTTCATTTTGTGCCTTGGGATACTCAGCCACTTTAAAATATGAGAATAAAGTTTATTATATAAGGGTGACCTTCTGTTTTCTATACATGGACAGACATGCAAGAAGTAGACATTCAAAGTTTTATGGTAATGTATGCACCAAATTTTTTATATTGTGCCCAAGTAAGGTTTAGCTACAGCTGCAGTAGTTCCCTTTTCCTGAGCTGCATACATAATTTACTTCTTGCATGTCTGTGTACTAGCAAACTTGACTTTGCATCATTTTTTTTTTCTGCATTCCTCAAAACAGTTTGTGTCCTCAGATTTAGAAATGATTGTATGCGTGCATCTGTACAAGTAGCAAACACTATGAAGCGATTGTCTAATCGGGCACCTGGATAAAAACACGACTGGAACGCTGCTATTTAATGAGGTTGTACGTAATCACAACACTTATAAAAAGAGTTGGAATTCATAAAAAATATGTTCCTTTAATAATACACACTTAAAATACGAATCGCAGGTAGTAGTGTGAGGTGTCTTACCCCAGGTATACCCCAGGTTGCACATAACCACAAGTGTATTTGTACAACAGAAGAGCTTTAAGTTAAAATGATGTGTTAACCAGGCGATAAGAAGTTTCTCCGTATGTGATGGGAGAAAAAAAAAAAGTCTGTTAGGCCACTAGGAATGAAATAATAATAATAATAAAAAAACAGTTGGCAACTTCAATTTTAGAACAGGACTGAAAGGAGGAAAAATTGATTACCTAGATGTGGCAAAAAAAAAGGAAAATAATGATTTTAAAAACGTTGCTGACAGGTTCATGAGCTACACAGTTCCTTTTGTTGAAGGGATGATGTCACCCCTTGCCCTCAAATGGTGTCTTCAAATCTGCTAAAACTGCTGACATGCTCAAGTTTGGGGGGGAAATAATAATGTTCCTGGGAAAGAGTTTCCAGAAGGAAAATGGATCGGGGGGGGTTCCACCCTCAGGTATTATTTTATAGCGATTCGAAGGTGGTGGACTGTGATTAGTCGAGTGGAAGTGGGAGGAGACTGGAGAATGTCCCAGCAAACTGCAGTTCTTATCAGAGGTGTTGCTGGAGGAAGTGTAGCAGCATGATCTCGTAGTGCTCACCGGACTCCGGGCAGCGGATGCTGTGCCTCTCATTGGGATAGATCTGAGGAAGGCAACAGTTACAGTGGAATTTTGAACAATGAGTTTGATGCAGGATACAATGGGTTTCACATACTGAACATTGCAATAATAATGCATTTTATTTATCTAGGGAATAAATACGTAACATCACATAGTAAATTACAGTAAAACAATATTAAATAAAACAAACTGACATAGTATTGCCTAAAAACAGATAATGTGGTATGAAGATTTGAATGCAGCCTTACATCATATAGGAGAAGTGTTTGTGTAAACAGGTTTTAAGACATGATGTGAATGTGATTGGAGAGTCTATATCATGAATGTGTTTCATAGACGAGGAACAGAGCGATTAAAGGCTCTAGAGCCTGTGGTGATCAGGCAGGGAGAAGGTGTAAAGACCTCCCCTCCCCTTGAGAAAGAGCGAAGTTTGCGAGAGAGGTGTTAAACCGGACTAGTTCTAATTGATGAGGAGAAAAATTATGGAGTGCTTAAAAGGTGAAGAGGAAAACTGATGGAGTTTTTGGAGGGTGGGGGTAATGTGATGTATGATGATGAATTCTGGATAAGTTGGAGTGTACGGAGGAGCTTACAGTCATTAATTTGGCAAGTACAAATCACAAACACAAAATTTTTTAATTCTCCTCGAATACTTTTTTTTTTTGTTTTTTTGGCAACATCATGTTAGACTGTTACAAAGCTCTGACAAACACTAAAGAAAACCTTATATTTATGCATTTGATTTAAATGTATGTGTTGTAAATATTAATTAATTTGATCACCGTACAAGCCCCTGTGGGTGTGTGTTTTACTACAGAAACAAGAATGTATTTGAAAAAGCGCTATAATTAAATGTAAACCTGTGATTGAAACATCCAGCACTACTACCAAGATAACGCAAGATAATTTAAAAGCTAAAATGCTTCAGAACAAAACATTTACCTCGGAGCAAGATTTACCTTTCAGCTTTTGCAAAAAGATATGACTTGAAATAAATAAAATAACTGAAATGAAGTGAGCAAACCTGTAACTGATATGGCTTCCCTGCACGGATAAGCTGAGACACCAGGAAGTTGGTGTGGAAAAAGTGCACGTTCTCGTCAAGGAATCCATGTAAGATTAGCAATCGGTTTGGCCTGTTAAAAGGAAATAAACCATGAAGAAAAGCAATTAAAATTCCTGGGCGTCAAAGTAAAAGTGTTTTTTTCCCCTGTGACAAAGGTTTTAATGGAATATACATTTGGCTTCAAGCAACCGGATAGACTTTAGTCGTATAACTTTAATCATACATTATGATATACTACTAATGGCATTAAAAATCACAATAATACTGGGTAGTTGTCTGGTCTGTGCGCTCATGCATGTAGAAGGGAATAGATAACAGTTTCCTTGGGAATGTCTCACATGTTTGGAAAACAAAACAATATTTTTATCTGCTGTAGATCCTTGTTTATTTTTAAAACTGCAGGGGTGAAGTGCTGCTTTCGTTGTCAAAACTCACTCATTTGGAAGCTTATTCACATGCAGAGCCACAGAGCCTGCTTCATAGCCCTGCTGGTTGTTTTCGGGCATGTCCATGTAGCGCTCTGTGTATCCGGTGTCATACGCCATCCACACCGTTACGGGAGCTCCAGCTATGGCCACCTAAAGGAAGAACACTCCTTTTTAAGCTTACAAATAAACTCATAATCCTAACTCCTTTATTGACATTTTATGCTTCGTAAAAGAGCTGGATATAAATTAAATTAAATCAAGTGGGAAAAAAAAATATAATAATTTTAAAAATTATAATAAATTTTATATATATATATATTTTTTTTTTTTTTTTTTTTTAATTTATTAATTTATTTTTTTATATATATTTTTATTTTTTATTTTTTTTAAAATTGTTTATTATTTTATTTATTTATTTTTTATTATTATATCATCGCACCTTAAAGGTTTGCTAATAGCATCCAATACATCGGTCTGATGTATGGCTTTAATAACACAGTGACATGGCACTCACCTTGAACACATTAGGCCGGAGAATGAGGCCCATAAGGGACAGGAATCCTCCGTAAGACCAGCCATGAATTGCCACACGACTTAAATCTATAAATTTGTACTTGTCAGCTACATACTGAAGACCCTCCACCTGGTCCTCAATCTCCACCTGGCCCTGAAAAACCAAAGGAGTGAGTTTTAAATTCCCTCAGTGCTGCGCCGACTTTGGATGATACCGCCAACAAACGGTTAACATAAATGAACATTTATAGTTACATACATTAGAGTTTGTCTTCAGATTTCCCTTTAAGAGATTCATACATACCATTTTGTTTTTTAAAGCACCCTCAAATTTCAGTCCCCTCTGGCACGAGCCTCTTCCGTCAATAACAACCACCGCATAACCTAGAGATGCTAAAGTGTTGAGACGCAAATACTTCACCCCCTTGTAGGAGTTGTTCACTAACTGCACCTGAGAATGACAAAAAAAAATACATTTTCCCCACACATCAGGGTCATTGTATCATCTTGTGTCTGAATTATAAACAGAAACTCTAACGGTCCTAAAAAAGCAGGTTGTAATGTGGCAAAGTGAAATGGAAAAAATGAGCACGGGCCATTTCTAGTCCAGAAAAAAATGTTTCAGGTTGCTATTTTACGAAAAACTGTCAACAGCCAACAGCATGGCAAAACTGTCAGTTTTTCTTAGTCATCTTTGAAATTACATCACTGCTCCAGGTTCAGGGGGAAAAAAACAAAACAACCTGCTGGTTTAAAGATTGCATAATATCAAACCAACCTGAGGGCCACCATACACAAACAGGATTGCTGGGTGTTTTTTGCCAGGCTTCAAGTTGTGTGGTTTGTACAACATTCCATAGAGCTCAAAACCAGACTTTGCAGGGAAACTAAATATCTCGGGTGGAACGTAATCCGCTGGGCACCCTGGAAAAATAATAAAGGAAAATAAATTCTAAAATAAAGAACAAGTACAGTCTTCTAATGCAAAAACACAATTTGTTGCAACACATTTTACTCTTTCCTTCCCTGTCCACCGTACCTGCTGCCTCCATCATGCTGGCCCAAAACTCAGGCTCTTTGTGTAAAGGGTCGCTGTCTGAACCAACCATCTTGTAGACATGAACACAGGGAGGGGTGCTCACATTGCTATAGTGGCTGATGAACATGTCAAAATTCTGCAATAAAAAAACAAAAAAAAACAAGGAGGTGGTAAAAATTAATTAATTAAGTCATATTCATATTTATGGAGGATTTTAAGGCACCTAGCTTCCAAATGACTAATTGAAGTGAGTGACGGTGAATGGAATCTTATCACAGATTGAGCGGTTGACTAGAATCTATACTGAGAATCTGTTTGAGTCAACAGCATCAATCCAAAAACAAAAGGGCGGGCCTGTTTGAATATAACTAAGGCTACATTTATATGTTATATATATATATATAATATATTAGCTCTCACTTTACAACACAAACAACAAACTACTGAAGTAGAAAATATTCAGCTTGTATGCTTATTTCATCCATCTTCAATGGCAAATGATGTTAAGATTTCTATACAAAATGCATAAAGGTTGGCAGATCCAACATCACTCATTCACTCACTCTCTATAGCGCTTATCCGGCACAGGGACTGAATGGTTATTCAGGTTAAACTTACCTGGCTAACAGAACAACTGTGTGAGAAGCCTGGCTTGGTCAGTTGGACAATGTCTCCCGGAGATTCGTAGCTTACTACGTATAAATGATGTTCCAGTGGTGTGTCTTTGGTGCCTTGGAAGTACACCAACTTTGTCTCTTCATTTACCCAGATCTAAAAAACATTAAAAGCAGGAGCAAATAAAACTATTTATCATGTAGTAGGTCAAATATAGCTATAGCATTTGAGGCCATGCAACTGACCTTTGACCCATGTCTAGCAAGAACCTCCCACTCTCCACTGGTTACGGTGACCTCTTCTTTTATTTGACATTTGAAATCATCTAGGGGGAAAACGCATTGGTGTTATAGCTAAATAATAAAAATAATATATTAAAAAAAAAAAAAGTGCATTGTGTGGTTGTAAATTTTACCTTCAGTGGGACAATAGTCTCTGTTCCACTGGTGGCACCCCGGCTGGAGAAGGCTTGTTATTTTGTACAGATGGCAAAATCCTGTTTTCGACTCGTTCACCCACAGGAAGGTGATCTCATCGTTACTTGTTTGAACGAAAGGATAGAATATATCGTGGACCTGTTTTCAATAAAGAAAAAGAAAAAAAAAAAGTGTATTTCCAGGCAGGACAGATACCATGTACAGAGCCAGGCAGTAACTACAACAGGGTGGCATCATGGCAAGTTCCTGTCCGTTTTCTTTTTCCAAAACATCTTCTGTGACTTATATGCTTAACAGCTGTCGCTCATAGAATGTCCTTACATCTGGTAATGTCTTTAGCATCCAAGTCAACACTACAAAACCTAAAAATGCCATCTTGGCAGATGTATCGTTCCTTAACCAGACTGTACTGAAATACATTCAGTGAATATTCTATGGCTTTTTATTTGTCACAAAGTGCCTTTACAGAAATACAATTGATGATGGAAAAATACTGTGTTGATAAGGTCTTGCTTGATGACACAAGATCATGTGATTACAAATCATTACTCTTCTATAATTGTATACTGTAAAGTAAAAAAAAAAAAAAAAAATGGACAAGTGTGTTGAAAGGATCTTGTGAATAAGATTCTTGAGATGACCACATGATCCGGTTGAGTTTATTAACTAAAGTGAGTGTGATCCTTTGGCAAACCCCCCCACCTCCAAAGAACCAAGTAAAGTATGACCTTTCAAAGTTAAATAATGCATTTTTAACAACTGTCCAAAAAATGATAAGAGGGGAAAAACACCAATGAATTTGTTATGGTCTTTAAAATACGATTTAAGCAAGCAAATTACATAATTTTATTTCAGAGTGAAGTCTAGAAAAATTGAAAGCCATATAAAAGTGTCGTCTGTTTTAAGCCCTGTGACGGCTTGGCTTTACATTACTCTGTCCAGACGTGGAGAAAAAGTGGTGCATCCAGAAATAAAATTGAAATTATCTCTTCAACATACTTACTTACTTCTGCAGTAATACATACAGTATGCCACATTTTTGGAGTGATTGTACAAAAGTAACCGTGTGACCCAAATAAACTATTAAATTCTCCATGTTCAGCATTAGTGAAACAAAACCTGCCCATATTACCACTTAAACATAACGGTGCTTACATTGATCCATATGTCCGTCACCTCCTCGTAAATGACAAGGGGTTGTACTCCTTCAGGCATGGCTGCCACATGCTCCTCCCACTGTGGGTCTTCTGGGCTCACAGACAGAAACAGAGCAGGAGGCAGTAAAACCAGCTGGAGCTTCTGCTGAGTGCGATCCAACAACACTGCCCACGCGCTGCCATGACACAAATCACAATTCAGTTCATATGTCAAAACAGAGAAAGAAAAGAATGCCACACTTCGAATTTGATTTAATACATAAAAATGTTGTGTTTGCAACACACTATTTGCCATCTTTTGTCCAACCAGCCCGTGCAATGTACTCAGCCCCAGGAAAGAGTGTATTGAAAGGCAGCACGAGCTCCTTGTTTTGTGCGGTCACAATCTGAGAACCAAACGTAAATAGGTTTAATAATTCTCTTTTCTTTAAATATCCCCATAGATCATATACAGTACTGCTTGTTCCAGATTATATGGAGTGTTGAATCATTCAAATACAAATAATGGTGCTGGACACTTACCTCACCATTTGCATCAGTTCGAATCTCTACCAGTTTTAAACTGATCTGAGGGTTTTTACTCCCTAAAATTGAAAGGGAAAAAAAATATATAAAATCAGTACCTTATAATAGTACAAGTTCAAATTAGTTAAGACAAGACAGTAAATGCAGATGGATGAGTTAATGAATACAAAGTAAGTCATTAGAGACACACACAAACACAGGGATCAGCCACAGGATTGCAACACAAAACATTATGCCCAGTATTGTGTGGGTTCCTTTGTGCCGCCTGGACAGTTCTGGCCCCATTTGTTGACAAGCACGACCTCAATTGGCTCTTTGCCTCTGGTGCCTTTCTACCATGGCCTTCATTGATCTTTTTGGCAATTTGTGCTGCACTGGCTTTTCTGTGGGATCGGACCAGACGGGCTAGCCTTTGGTCCCTACGGGCATGAGTGCCCATGATCCCGTCACCTGGTTACTGCTGTATAATTAATAATCAGTGTTAATGTTATGGCTGATCCGAGTATATATTGTAATGTGCCAATCGCTACAGATTGTCTCACTTAAAAATTTGTGCAGTGTACAACTGCTATCCAGGAAACCCAGGGATATTCAAAATCTGATAAAGAAGCTCACAAGATCATTAAACTAGTTCTCAAAGATCTGCCATGAATACATTACATTATCTGAAAACATCTCTTAAGTTTCTGTGTGGGGGAAAAAATAGGGCCGTGGAATTGCACCTAATATACATCATAGTGTTGACTGTGATAAACAATCTGTATTCCTCTCCATTATTGTCTGGTGTAAGAATGGTAGACTTACCAGTGCGGGGATATCTATAGACATCTGCTTTGCGTTCCTCCAGAGCTGGGGAAGGTACATGTATGATCTCTACCTCAGACTCATCTACCTCCTCGTACAGCAGCTGCATTGTTTTACACCCATCTGCATCTACACCGAGTTAAGAGAGAGCATGCGAATTTTATTAACTGAAAAGGCTTTCAGGAAGACAACACGTTTACCTTAAAAAAAAAAAAAATGAGACTGGGAAAGTGGGGGAACAATGAAGCACACCTGCACTTTCTTAAAACATCTTTGTGAAAGTGAATTATTAAACAAACCTTCAGAGACAGCTGGACACCACCAGTAACCAGTAAAACGATCAAACTCCTCCTGAATCACAAAGGTCGCGACCCCAGCTGACTTTGGGTCATCCTTTACATTATTTAAGCCTGCGCCAAAAATACAATAAAGCAATTCATGAGAACACACAAAATGATTGTACATAAATGATAATCATGAAGTGTGTTTGGATGACTGGGAAGTTTTAACACTCTTTCCTTTAGCAAATTCATTTGCACAATGCTCATGCCTGACACATTTAGATTATTACATGGGACTATGTGCTGTGCAAAATGTCACCTTTATGGCAAAAAGTCAGTCTTCGCTCCTCTCTGGTTTCAATATTAGTCACCCACAGGTCATTGTTGTTGATAAATGCAATGAAATTGGGGTCACCAGGGCAGATTTTGGGGTCCATTCGAATCCCTGAGCACTGGGTCTTAATCTCTACTGGCTTCATAGGTGCCGACTGCTGAACCGGACGCCATTTAAGACAGTAAAACAAATGTTACACTGTAACAACATGATTTTTTAAATTTCTGTTAAAAATTTAAAGAGAAAATGATCATATTGACTCACAATGAAGCCGTTATGTCCACCATCGTGACAATAGAAAAGGCTGTTGCTAGCTTGGAAAAGGAAAAGGCCGCTTTGCGCATGGTAGTCGTAGGATGTGATGCCAAACACACCGAGACGTTTCCTCTCGCGAAGGAGTTCCTCCTCCCGGGAGTACACACCATGTTGGGGAGTTGCCTAAAGAATAAACAGGACCGAATGGCTAAGGTGGTTAATCATTCCTGATTGTGCGGCAAACCCTTATCAGCCTCGGCTGTGTGGAAAACACGCTAATGCCTACTCGTCCTTTCTTGCCGTTTAATACAATTTAAAAATTTTACATTATATACACATTCAGTTTATAATAATGTTCTCATTTGTACGGGCGTGGAGACGTTAAAGAAGGCATTAATCAAGTTACATTCAAAGATAGAAGAACAAATATGAAAGGATAGCTGTAGGAGGAAAAAGAAACTTCTGTGGTGCTCATTTAGAGGTGCTAAAGGCTGATGCAAAAAAAGAACAGCAATAAGTGAAAAACAACATAAGCTTAAATAAGATCAAATTAAGTTTTTACTGACAAAAAGACAAATTTATCTTTTATCTTACTGAAGGTTACGGTATAATGTGGGTGAACACAGACGATTATGGAATTTGTTGTTACGGACGTTTTTGAGACCAAAACTGGATAAATTATTAAACCAGCCCCACCTGTAGGCCATTCATATTTATGACTATTTATTCATTCTAGGAGACACATAGGTCAAAGATTATTGGAGTCATCTTTTATAAACCTCTCTTGCCAATTCTCCATAATGCTTTTCCTGTATATGGTCCTGTCACAGGAGGCCTGAAGCCTATCCCAGGAGACTCTAAAGGAGGCATAAAGCAGGCTATCAGTCCATTACCACTGACAAGCATTCACACAAACACTACAGGCAATTTGGAAAATGCCAATTAGTCTAATGGGCAACTCTTTGGACTGTGGAAGGAAACTGGAGTAAACAGAGGAAACCTTATAAATAAGTCAGTGGAAAATGAACTGATCTCTAAAAGCCGTAACGTTAAAGCTAAAACATTCTTTTAAATGTATAATTTTAAAAAGTTTAGGCACCCCAACAGATTTAGGCTCTCAGAAAATGTTTAACAAAGTCACAGCCCTTACTTAGCTGATTAGGGCTTATCATTGTTAGGAAAGGCCAGATGATGCAAATTTCAAAGCTTTATAAATACTTTGGCTTATTAAACCATGTAGCAGACATGGGCTCCATTAAACAGCTGCCTACCATTCAAAAAAATTATAAAACTAATGCCTACAAAGCAGGAGAAAACCTTCAGAGGTAGCTTTTTCCCCCTCATTTTATAATGTAATTTAAAAAACAAAATGGCAGTTAACAGGAACAGTGGAGGTTGAAGGAAGTTGTGGGTAACCAATACAATTTTATGAGAGAACTGCACATAAGATTTGCTGGAAAGGCAAATTAAAACCCAGGTTTGACAGCAAACATCTAAACAAGACAAGCCTGATCCTATTTGGAAACATGTTGTTAAAATAAAAGCTTTTGAACAAGTATATATTTGGAGGGGGGAAAAAATAGTACGGAATTTAATACATAAAAAAATAATTAAAAATAATCACTAGCAGAAGGAAGAATGGGGTCAATTAGATACTGGAAAAAAAAGACTGAAAATGTAAGGACATCTTTTACAGCAGGATCATAAACACACCTTAAAATTCATAATGGATTCTGCACAAGCTGAAAGTTTTGGCCTGGCCTTCAAAGTCACAAGAGCAGTCAATGCAAGATGGCCCAGTAATCTCACAGGACTAGAAACCAGTTACAACATAGAATGGAAAAAATCCCTCAAACAAGAAGTGAAAGACTCTTAGCTTAAAAAAAAAAAAAAAACTCTGTCCAAGTTTTGATACATGCAGGGTGTCAAACTTTCACTTCAGGATGTTTTCATTATTTTGAAACTGTAAAATATGGAAATCAAAAAAGTACTTAAATAAAATATGCTTAAAATATTCTAAACACAATGTTGCATCTTTAACTTTATGCTTGGGTGGTGATCAGTTGATTTCAATCTCACATAACTATTCACAGAAACAGGAAATTTTCACTAGGGGTTAACAAACATTTTTATGCCAATATTCATCCGGGAAGGTTTTTTTTCCAATTACAAATTGACACTATACCACATTGCGTACCTTTTAGCATATGCTTTGCGTTTATTAATATTGTTATGGTGTATTATTCTACTTGCTATAATTATGGCTAAAACATTTTTGATGTAGTTAAAACGTACATTCACCTGCAAGATTTTAATTGTACTGAAATGCCAAAGATCATTTTGATGACTCTGGATGGAATCCCCACAAACTTGTATTTTCATTCTAATGCCGGATAATGTCACAGATTAACTTGCATATTCATTGTTTCTGACATCATATACATGTGAAAAACAATGAGTTGTGGGGGAAAAAATTAACAAAAACATATATATGTAAAGCAATATCTTGTAGTGTTAGACCTTCAGTGAGTCTGTGCAATTAGGCCAAAGTGTTTTTGAAAGTGTTTCCAGCAGGTTTAACAAAGTAATTTACCTGAAAATGATCCAACATCTGTTTCCAGGATAAAACCAGAAGAGCTTCTTTTCTGATCTTCTTTGGAATTTCAGAGTACAGTAATGAGTTTTCCCTGCTCCCATATGGCATACCTAAACCAACACACACAGACACACAAAGCAGAACATTATATTATTTAGTCAGCCATAGTGAAATTAGACATTCGTTCGCAATAATTTGTTAATTTATATAAAACATTCGATAGATAGAAAACAATAATGAAGATTTTAAATAAAGAATCTTGCAGTCATCAATGAATAACTCCTTCGGGGCCTGTTAGCAGGTCCAAATTTACATAATGCTAAGCTGCCGTTAATGATGGAGGCATTTAAAAAAACAACAACACCCTATCGCTTCCTTTTGTGAGAGAAACATTACCAAGATAGTACAGCCGATGAGAATGAGGGCTCAACTCGTCGTTTTTCTGTACGAACTGGAAGTCGTGGGGTGCCTTGTTGATGATCATTCCAGAGTATTTACGACTTCCGTGGATGATCTCGCGAAGGCCATCCCACGAGTGCTTTTCCACAAAAAACTGTGAAGGTACATCTTCCATCTCCACCACTTCCGTGCTGTCCGAAAGGTCGTCTACTGCGGTCATCTTGACAGCTGCAAAACTGAACACGAGAACAATGCTTCAGTTATCCTTTTTGCAAAAACTACCTCTCAAAATGTGTTTTTTATTTATTAATTTATTTTTTACTTAATACCTTTTCCAACTTCCTTCGTTTTCGTCTTCAAGTTTCACCCTTTTTACTCTATACATTAACCGGCACACAAGCCTCCACAAAATCTGGCAAGCTGCAGAGAAATATTGGGGGGGGGGGGGGAGTGAATAACAAAGTGTTTTGAATAAACACTAATAATGACCCAAGTAATGCAACGTACAAGGGTGTGTCAAATAAAAACCTTAATTCCAGATGCTGCACCAAGCACTTAAAATAAAGATTATGTTCAAATAAATATTATGTTAAACGATTATACACCTTAGTAACATCGCAACAACATGGTGGTGTAAAGACTTTCCCTTACTGTCTTTTACAAGGCCCTACCACTGGAGACTCGGTCCATAAATACATACAGTAATGAGGACGAGCAGGTTAGTTTAAACATGCTTATATAATAAAACACTATTGTCAGAATTGCTGTTGTAGAAAATTAATCAACACAAATCAGATTTGAGAACACAACAGGGCTTTAGTAGAACATGTTAAAAGACACAGTCTGGCATATTGTTTACAAGAAAATAGGTTATGTATATGTAAATACTAAAGACAGGTTACATTTGTATATACCTAGAAGAGTACTTTATAGGCAATACACTGTAATATAATTATCAATTTACATACTGTGCAGCACTTCTTTTGGACTACATTAATCCACTTATTATTATTACTATTATTATTACCATCAGTAGTAGTATTTGTATAAATACATTGCTAGCAAAATGCTGTTTCTTTCTCCTTAATGTTTCTGGAAACAAGTTGCTTTTCCTAGAAAGCGCCATGACAAGAGTTTCTGCAGCCAGGAACCCTTTCCAGGAACTTCAAGGACTTTTCCTCCATTATAATTACAAATCAGATTTAAACTGAAACTGATTACAGTTATTACATTGTTTTATTCAAATAGCTCTAAGATTAACATTAACTGTCTTCCTGCTTTTTAGATTAACATTCATCATTTCAAATGAGCAGTCAATTAGTTTTACAATTACGAAAATGTAAATAATAACCAGATATGCACTGGCACGATACCGTTATCAGTCTGAAACCAACCTCATTTACTCATACCCGAACAGATGACATGAAACAATAGAGATCTGGACATATTTCTGGATTAATGATGACAATGAATGCAAACCTGTGCTCTGTGCAGTTGTACTAAACTAAGTAGCCCTGAGGAGGTACTACAGCACCTTGCCACAATACACATAACCTGTTGAAACATCTTTATAGCTGTTGAATCGTACGCGCAAACAAGGGCATTAAACACGACAGCAAGGTGTCACGACATAAGGGTCATGAAAGAACATCCAATGAAAAATCTGCAATGCTTGCAGGCACTGATGCACGTGGGCTGCCTTTCATAAAGGTCAATAATGCTTGGAAACAAGTTGTTCCCTACTAGCACCACATGGAGACAACTGAGAAAAACAGGGGCAGGGGTAGCTAAGGTATTATATACTGATCGGAAAGTCCCAGGTTGAAACCCCACCACCATCAAGTTGCCCCTGTCTTACCCTTAAGGCCCCTAACCCTCAACTGCACAGATGTATGAGGGTGAGTCAAAAATCATCCACACTATGGCAGTAGAATTTATTTTAATTAACTTAACTAAGTAAAGACAAATACATAATTTTTTTGACATAATCTTCTTGCATTTCAATACACTTTGCCCACCTGTCAACAAGCTTTCGCATTCCCTCATTAAAAATATTTTAGGCTGAGCTGCAAGCCACAAATGCACTGCTGTCTTCACTTCTTCATCAGAAGTGAATCTTCATTCTTGTAGGGCTGCTTTCAGGTGTCCAAACAGGATGGAGCATGATCAGGACTTTACCATCTCGAAACTAAATTGTTGCATAGGGTTGACTGTGGGCAGACGTGTGCAGAGATGCATCGTCATGCAGGATCACAACCCCTTGTAGTGTAGGCTCCAGCTCTTTGATCAGCATCTCACTGTTGAGATGTCGAGCACTCTTGATTGTTGAACCTTTTTCCTGATAATGTTCCAATACTGACCCTTGAGATTCTCAAAAATTTTTCGAGCTGATGGCTGAGCTGTTAACTTTTTCTCGGTCGGTGATTGATGACGTTTCTGTTCCATACTCTACCATTTACTCTCATGCTTGTAGTGATGAATCCATGTCTCATAATGATTGTCCTTAAGAAACGTTCACCATCCTTAGAGTATCGAAATTCCAAATTTTGTTTGCATATATATGCGAACGCTTCTGTTTATGCTCTTCCATGAGTAGAGGCACTGGGTACAGCCTCGGATCACAAAAAACTAATCACTGCAGGCTGCTCTTCTTTCGAGCAAATCACATGTGGGGCTCCCATTTTTTTTCTCGTGCCACAGTTAGAAATGAACTGATGTAACACGTTCACATCTGCACAGCAGTGATTGGGGACACAGTAGCCGTGAAAGGAAAGCACTGATAAGACAGTGCAGGCAACAAAAGTTTCAATATAACCAGAGTGCGATAATTTTTTCCCCCTCACACTCGTATAATGAGTTGGCTCGAGAATAAGGGCGTCTGCCAAATGCCGTAAATATAAACAGACACCTCTGGTTGCTTATTACACAAGTTAATAACTTGACACATTCTCTGTCTAAAAATAAAACAGCATGGAAGCATTCTTGATAATAATCATAAGCACCTTTATACCGGCAGCCTCACTAAATATACATCCTGAAGCCCGGTTTGATGACTACGGCTCTGTGAAGGCACAGTTACTGTAAATCAACCGGTGAGGCCTCTTACAAACATCACACAGGCATGAAGGAAGGCGGCTAGAAAGTCTACAACCAACTGTGCTTCCCAAAAAAAGAAAAGAAAAAAAACTGTTAGTTGTATCTAGGCTGCAGTTACAAACAAGGAATAAGATGACAAACAATATTGCATAATTCACACAATTTATCAATTTAATACAGAATTTAAAGCTCATTAGACAGTAGGTTTGTTGCTTTAAATAAACCGAGCTAAGGTGACTGTCACACCGGATACAGTTAGCAAGCTAGTCAGACCGGTTTAAGGGGAAACTACTCTACTACACTGCTCCTACAACATGTCTACCTCATAAAATTTATTAATATAATGTAATTTAACTACATTGTAAAAAAAAAAACCACAAAAAAAAAACCACAACACAACTAATTCAAAAAGGCGGACACCGTTTGGACCGCTATCTATGATAACTGTAGTTAGCTTAAAATCTAGATTAGCTGCCCAACCTACCGATATAGAATCCTGCCATTGACACTCGAGTGTATTCACTAACATTAAGTTAAACTGCTCACGTGTTTAAGCATTAAGAGCTAAGTCACGTTTAAACGCTGGGAAACCAGTACTAGCTAGTTACCAGGCTACAGGGAATGACTAGGCAGGCTATAACCCGGGTAACCGGGCAAGCTAACTAACCCAACGCTAAGTGGCGAAAGGGTGGAACTGTGGACTGAGTTACACAAAAGCACTTATGTGTGATTCAGGTTTGGTTGAATTATTTAGTGTTTGTTTTATTTTCTTCAATTAAAAAATGACAAAAGCAAATGAATAACACGGGCTACTGAAACGAATTAGCAGTACTATAACGAGTGCGATAATACGCTAGCTATAACAACATAAGTGTCAGCGTCAGTTGTGGATACAAAGACAATAAAAAAAAGGCTGGCTCAGCCATCTTTGACGTGTTATTACAATATATTCATAGCTAGTTTGTCCGTATCCATGCTAATCACATGACTAGTTAAAAGACCTAGCTAACAATGACAGTTAATAAGCTAGCTAGTATTAGCTATATAGCTAAGTAAGGTTAATAAAATAACAGACAGCGAGTGCAACGGACTAAATCCAGTGTGCTGTTGTTAAAGCGAGCCGATCGGTTACAGGCAGCCAGGATTACGGCTGCAAAAACAACCCCTTTTGTCCTTTTCTCTTAATTCATGTGTTGTGGGTTTATGAATGACTGGCGTACAGGACAGGACGTTGGCTACATTACCCTTACAGATCTGCTTGCTATCGTCGGCCCCAACGGAAAAAAAATAAATAAATGAAAATGAAATTACTGATTGAATTAAATGTCGGATTATCTCACAATCATTGTGCAAAGAGCTACTTACAGGGATACCCTTTAAAAAGTCTCTCTCATCTGTGACCCTCTGGCTCTTTAAGCGATTTTCCGGATAATTTCAGTCTCCATAGCTTGTGAACAACACAAAGCACAGGAACTCACGAAAACAGGAACGGACAGACATCCAAGAGCATCCTCACTTCCGGTCGGACGGCTTTACGAAACCACACTTCCTGTTTGCGCGAGCGGGATCAAAACGGAACAAAATTATGTAGAACAATATGTAAAGCATGTTTCTTGACATTTTTAAACTAATGTCAAGAACACCACAGTAAAATAAATAAAAATTAAGAATGACTTACGTGCTTGCATGCAACGGTTCAGTGTAGACGTGTATGCTGTACAAGGCTCCTAGGTGTGTGTCGGAATACCTTCATTTTTTAAATAAAATGTTATTTATTTTTAATTTCGAACAAAACAACAATCCCAAACAACATCGGCAGGGAGGATAAAACGAGTAGTAAATAGCAAGTAAATGTGTTAAACACACATTTGAGAAGGAGGAACAAAAACGGAAAGGAGCATCAGAAGTGTAGAGAGAGACAGACAAAAAGATTTATACACACTCCAGGAAAAGAAAAGTAGTATGATGTATGCTATATTAATATAACATTAATTATCGTATTACATTATTAATATTTATTTTATAATATATAACGTATATCAATACATTTTGTATAAAAATATTTATACAAGTTTTTCATTTTCTGAACTGTGTATACATTGGCTGACTGTATACATATACACAGGTGCATCTCAATAAGTTGATTTATTTCAGTAATACAATTAAAAAAGTGAAGTGTTTATAGCTTTTTCATTATTTTGATGATTATGGCTTACAGCTAATTTAAAAAAGAAAAATCAGTATCTCAGAAAATTTTAATACAGTGGAACTTTAGTCTGCGAGCATTTTGCCAGGCGGGCAAAATTTTTAAATAAATTTCAACTTAATAAACGAGCGAGGTCTTGACATACGAGTAGTACTTATGCTCTTCGTCTGCTGAGGCACTGATTCTCCTCTTCACGCTGCAGGAATTTGGGTAATTGTCTCCCATGATCAGCCTTAGGCCATGTCTACACGTAGCCGGTTATTTTTAAAAACCGAGATTTTTCTACTTTGTAAATTATTTAAAAATAATTTTGTCCACACATCTACGTTTTAAAAATATGTTTGTCCACATGAAAACGCAAAATACCCTGTTAAGTGTTGTTCAAAGGCTGATGATTAGAAGCACAAGGCTATAACTTACCCCCTTAAACCCTGTGGAAAGGGTAGTTTTGGCTTAATTCTTTTGTTAAATAAATAATGGCACAGAGAAAAAACACAAGTTATTCTAATATATGTTGTATTTGCCTAATACTTAGACCTGCTACAATCACGTGATTTTTATTAAGTTTTTAGCAGAATTAGAATTAAATTACAACATAGAATTATAAGAGTTGACAATGACTTTTACACATGACTGTACACACACATATATATATATATATATATATATATATATATATATATACACTCACCTAAAGGATTATTAGGAACA
>JAQQZT010000040.1:23310424-23328949 GCA_030068275.1 Clarias platycephalus
TTTTCCACCATAATTTGCAAATAAATTCTTTAAAAATCCTACAATGTGATTTTCTGGATTTCTTTTCTTATTTTGTCTCTCATAGTTGAGGTATACCTACGATGAAAATTACAGGCCTCTTTTTCTTAAGTGGGAGAACTTGCACAACTTTTTTGCCCCACTGTATATGATGTCACAACATTTATTTTCATATGATTCACAACCTCTGCAGTTTGTCCTGGCATGCTGTCAATCAACTTCTGGGTCACATCCTGACTGACATCCTGGGTCACATCCTGACTGACATCCTGGGTCGCATCCTGACTGCCGGCCATTCTTGTATAATCAATGCCTGGAGTTTGTCAGAATTTGTGGGTTTTTGTTTGTCCACCCGCCTTTTGAGGATCGACAAGTTCTCAATGGGATTAAGGTCTGGAGAGTTTCCTGGCCATGGACCCAAAATTTTGATGTTTTGTTCCCCGAGCCACTTGGTTATCACTTTTGAATTATAGCCTGGTGCTTGACACAGGACTGATGATTTCTTCTACAGGAAACGGGTGGACAAACAAAAAACTGTAAATTCCAAACTCCAAGCTTTGATTAAACAAGAATGGGCTGCCATCAGTCGGGATGTGGCCCAGATTTTTATTGACGTGCTGGGCCAGGGCAAATTGCAGAAGGGCCAACACTGCAAATATTGACTCTTTGCATAAACTTAACGTACTTGTCAATGAAAGCCTTTAACACTTATGAAATGCTTGTAATTATACTTGTGTGTATACTTGTGGTACACTTAAATGTACCATAGTAACATCTGATGCATGGAAGCATGGATGTTGGCCAATCTGCCTTACCTTAAAGAAAGCTTGTGAGGAGGAGGCCTTAATTGTCCCATAGTCAATTACATTTTGGTTCGCCAGGTCTTCAAAGGTTTGAATTGAGAGCTGCTTGTTATCCATTTGCAACCAAGAACTGAGGCTTGCAAAGTAGCAGGCCAAGACAACTAAAGAAAATAACCACCAGATGGCAGTTATCACCCGTCCTGAGAAGGACTTGGGGTGTGGACCAGCACCTAACGTAACAAAAAAACAGAAATAAGATTTAAACGTCTCTCAAGTGGAACTGTTTGCTTAGATATAATTAAAATGGCAAGACATTAATCTTTTTCAGTATATAATAGTAGAAGTTACTGTCCACCTTGAAGTGTTAAAGCTCCTACAGTGTACCAGAAGCTGTGTGCGATGGTAAAGTGATTTTCCTCCCTCTGAGGCTGGCCCCATTCAGACGGGCTAATTCTTTATAAAACACACCACACACAATTCATGCATTCCCAGTCATACTACATTCTACTGTCCTTAGTAACAAGTTTAATTCTTATTTGAATAATGTGCTCTATTCGGTGATCTGATTGAAGATGAGTGTCTTACCGAGCCACCAAAAAGAGACAGAAGGAGGTAAGCAAGTAAGCAACCAGCAGGCTGATCCACATCTCACTGGAGAAAAGGTTGAAAAAGCTGAGGTACTGTGAATCATCTGACGCAATGTCTTTGCTCATGATAAAACTAAGTCCTGTCTGCATGAATGGTTTGGTCATGTCCACAGCTTCCTCCCGACTGGCAGTGAGGGTAAGTGGAGCAATGGCCAGATCTGCTTCCTAATGGAAATATATGCACATACATACATACATACATACATACATACTTGAACAAAAGGCATGTACTGTAAAGTTATTTTTGACATTTCTAATGGTGTCAGCATAGAAATGGATTATCATTGGGTTGATTGCTGTGGGCTAAGAGGGCCGCAGACACTCTCAGACATGAAAGTCAACATTGTTTTGATTGTTCTCTTCTTGTCTCTTCTTGAGACCAACCATCAAGATCAATGTCCTTGCATTAATGTAAAATAATTTAAGATACATTATTAAAGTACACACCATGTGCACTTTTATAAGGGAAAAGCTACATACAAAAAGTTCAAAACATGCCACTTTTGGCATTCCACATTGGATTATTTACTGCTAACAAATATTATAGGGTGAATCATTGTGAATTTATATGGTATCAAGCACAACAGCCATAAATGGCAAAAAAAAAAGAAAGAATAAAATAAAATAAATGGATTGCCGACAGAAGTATGTGAAGTTTTTAATAAAATGTTACTTAATATGGACTTAACATGCTGGACGCATGTTTCTGCAAGATTATGTTGAATTGTGTTAGAATTATTATTTCAGTCTTAAATTCTTATTTCATTATATTTGTAGACTTTCCTAACTGCCAAAAAGTTATAAATGTTTGTAATTGTTTGAAAAGTTACCTATGTTAGCTTTAAAACTAGTGAAATACAGAATCAGCCCCAAAAAATTATACACACTTCAGAAAAAGAAAAACTTTTTTTATTATTAATATTATATAAATATAATATACTATCATACTATTTTTCTTTTGCTGAAGTGTGTATAAATAGTTTTGTCTGACTCTGTAGTTACCTACCTACAAAGCTAACTAATTTGGTTGTTCTAGTAAACATCTTTAGCTTTTGCAATAGATAAACATTATTTACATAAACCAACCATATATCCTATTAGAGACATATAATCATTTCAAAATGAAGTAGACTAAATAAGTTACATTTTTGATAAATTGCTCCTGGCTTGGAGGATATGCTAAAGGATGTATGTTCTAAAATGAAAAACATGTATTCTTTTAAATCGTATGTTTTAATTTGAGCTC
The DNA here is from genome assembly GCA_030068275.1 of Clarias platycephalus. NCBI lineage: Eukaryota > Metazoa > Chordata > Actinopteri > Siluriformes > Clariidae > Clarias > Clarias platycephalus. Next base: position 23,313,139 of record JAQQZT010000040.1, read on the forward strand.
ACCCCTCTCACAACCTCTCCAATCATCCCAAACCAGTTACCACGCTCGTCCTTGACCCCGTATTTGCCATCTTTCACCAGGTGAACATTGTAGTTGAAGCCAAGTTTCTTTGCAAGTGCAGACAGCAAGTCCATGCAGTAGCCCTCAAACTCTGAGCCTTTTGACATTGTGTAAGGTTCTTGCTAAAGAAGAAAATAAGAACTGGTGGTCATTAAGATTTAAAAACAGGCATCTAAATGATAAAACTGTTCTGTTTAGTGCTTATTGCCTACCTTGATGGAGGTCACCTTTAGTGGCTGTGGTTCTGGTGATTAAAAGGCGTTATAACATTAACTTCTATATCATGTTATGTATTATAATTGTATGTAACAATTATAAAATAAATATGTAACTTGTGAGCTTGAAATGAAAGATTTTGTCAGACTAAAAATATTTTAAAATAAGCTTTATGTGAGAGTTGAATATACAATTTGTTTAAGAAATCAAGTATAAGTTGAAAAGTTGTCTCTGTAAAGTTTGGATTAATTTGCTCTTCATTTGAGGTATGCATTCAACTAAATAAATTCTATTTTAAAATGTTATATTCTTAATCATTAAAAGAGTTATTTAATATTTAATTAAGAACAGGATAAACAGTATTTCTACATGGATATTATAAATACAGTATGTTAAATTGGTTAAGGACCAAAGAAAGAAAGAAGAAGAGGGGGGAAAAAACACTCTTTGTCTTAGTCTGAACTTGAACTCTTGCAAGACATTCTTGGCAGTTAATGAAGCGTTTCACCATGCTGTGCCGTACTTTGTACTGCTTTTCACATCGAGGCAAATATTCCCAAATTTACTAGACAAGGACAATGTTCCTGTTGTTCTACCGTCCCCTTTCGTGTGGTCCCAAGCTTCACGGCCACTAATCGTCCTTTAAGGGAATAAACTGCTCAGAAGGACACAGAGGGAGATAAACAGCGGGTTGTTGTTGTGCAGCCTATGGTACCTCCTGTGGTGGAGCAGATACAGAGTCCAAACTCCTGAGTGTTCCAACCCCTGAGAAAGAGACACCCCAAGCGCTGGGAAAGTGCCCTCCCATTGCATGCTCTTAGTCTAACTTCTGTCTGTATAGTTCTTCCTAGATTTAGTACTAATTGTTTGGAACAAAGAACCTCAAAAATAAGACTCAGTGTGTGTTTGTATGAGGTCTTAAACTAGCTGTCATGCTAAAACAGTATTGTTGCTGATTTTATAATTTTTTTTGCTATAGATATAATACAAAAAATGTGTGTGCCAAACAAGCTACTTCTGAAGTTTATGCAACATGGAAATGACTAATCTTGCTTTCCTTAAAATTTCAAGATTTTGGAGAGATGATTTAATATGTGCCCCCAAAATTTTAAATTATAATACTTATAATGTATAATATGTTATGCTGTCTCACTTCAAACAATAATAATTTAAAATGCTAAATATTCATATTTATTATGAGCATTGACACTAAAATTGGTGTAAACGTCTGGAATCTATAAAAATTGTTGCTTAAATTGGTAAAAGCATAAAAAGCTAAAAATCTGTAGTGTCCGTAACCATGTTAAATTCATGTTGCAATATCTTAACCAGTTTGCATTTTAGAACAATACACTTTATTTTATTTACACTTATTTTCATTTTGTTATGAAAAGTTTATTTCTTTTCATGTGAAATCTAAAAATTGGCCAGGTTTCAATTGGCCGGGACAATTCACTGAAAATGTGAAATTAAACAAAGTTACGAACACTACATAAAAGGTCATGAAATTGTATTTAGCAAATGTGTTTCTTTTTATCTGATTAAAATATAAATGTGTGTGCATGTTTACAAAAAAATAAATAAATGAAGCTTGGATCAGGAGATTAGAAGCATTAATTATTATGAAAAATGGTGTCCTACAGTATGATCCTATCTAAAAATTAACTTTTTTTCACCTGGATTTATTACCATTACTAAAGTTGAAATTTGTCAGGAATTTTGAAGTCAAAATGCACCTAATGACTTTATAACGATATGATTATAGAGAAATATGATGATGTAGTAAAAAGGAGCTGGGGATTACTAATAATTACTAAGAATTTAACACAAAAGTAAACTTTAATGAATACTTTTTTCACTAAAAATGTTGTTAAGACTCTTGCTGAGAAAACCGTATGTTGGAAATAAGGGAACCTTATTCGTATATTCTTCTTTGAGGCTGGGATCTGACACGTTTACAAATTAAGTGTCAAAAATGTCATTTCTTTTCAGCATGTTCATCCAAAAAATGTCATGTACATGTAACTGAGGCAGTTCCACTGAGATGGAAATCCCTACAGGAGTCCGTCAATCACATAATCTTTTCCCCACTACAAAATGTGAAAAGCCAACATGCCGACAGAGCCACAGATGTGTCATGGCCTTGTCCTGCATCGCTGACTGCTTGGTTAGAGGGGGCTAATTGATTGCTCACAGTCATTGTTGACCATGGCAGGCTCTTTCTACTATTTTAAATGCAAATCACTCAGAGCAATGGGACACACAGACAAAGCGCCAGAAGGCTGCTGTGACCATTGACAGAGTCAATAAGATGTCAGGACTAGAATTGGCCCTTCCTGCATCCTGCTGGAAGACTCACTAGAGGAAAGCCAAGCAGAAGAAAGGGGATGGAGCAAAGTCAGGATTGATCTAATGCCACCTCCGCTGGAGTAGTTCTTACTGTAAGATCTCTTACTCACCTCTATTCATGTGCAGATGTATGTGTTCTTTTTAAACATTCATTCTAGTGTATATCTATAGCAATCCGTCATTAAATAAGGAGATTAGAAGCATTAATTATTATGAAAAATGGTGTTCTACAGTATGATCCTATCTAAAAATTCACTTTTTCCACGTGCGTTTGGCACCAATACCATGCTGTGGCCATTATTAAAGTTGAAATTTGTCAGGAATTTAGAAGTCAAAATGCACCTAATGACTATAATGATATGATTATAGAGAAATATGATGATGTAGTAAAAAGGAGCTAGGGATTACTAATCCGTAATGCAATAATAAGTCAAAAGAATTAAACACAAAAGTAAACTTTAATGAATACTTGGCTCCTTATTGCAAACGTATTGAGATGGCAAATCCAGTGACTGTGATGAAGTTAGTGTACGAAGTTTTCACCGAACACAAAGAGGTGCAAAACAGTTTGACCACCAGATACCTTAGAATTAAGTGTGTGATTTGATTGTAACATAAAGTTACCTGCAGTGCAGATGTGAACCACTGCTACAAGAAGCCAGAGAAGTCCCAGAGATGCCATGGTACTGAAACAAAACCATGTAACAATTCATTTGCAACTCTGATATAAAAAAAACAACAACAAAAGCTCTAATTGCCTCTGTAAAGAAAATCCACGTTAACCCATAATTTCTAAAATAGTTATTATTACGTTTTACAGTTAAGTCTGTTCTACTGAAGAACTTAATAAACAAAAGATGAAAAAGCAGGCATAACATCCAAACCAAAAACAAAATAAAAGATTAAAGAACAAAAAAAAACACATCATACTTACCAGTGCTTTACAAACAGCTTCTGTCTGTGTCCAGCACATCACACGTCCCAAAATATAAACCATGAACAAGTACCCCAAGATTAGATAATAGCCAATGGGAAAGAGTGGGACGTTCTAGAAAGTGGAGGGAAAGGGGTTAGGGACGGAGACCACAAGAATGATTTGTGCACAGGGGAGGTGGAACATGGACGAGTAAGAAGTTGGATTCCAGGAAAAACTTCCCATGATCTTATGAGAATGTTTAAGACATATGTAAAAAAAAAAAAAAAAAAAAAGAAATTTTGGCCTCAAAGATTTTGAAAAATAAGAGCCATAATGTGAATTTTGCTGTAAAGGCAAAAAGTAATTTTGATCTTCTAAGATTAATAACTTTTAAGATTGTAGGATTGTGGCTGCATTACACCATACCTTATCAGTGCTATATACAGTACTTGTCTTAGTCTGGTTACAATATACAGGGTGTTGTTCATGAGAAATACATTTCTAAACTACTATTTACACTGGGTCAGAAACAGTGTTGATTATATAGAACATAAGCTAAATATACAACATTGTGCAGAGCTAGAGACTCTGCAAACCTCTACAATTCTCCCTAAAACCCGAGTTGGCTTCGTGATAGACCCTGGAGGCAGAAACAAAAATCACTGTGATAAATACGAATCGAAAGGCCAGAGTTCCAACACCTCCTGAATGCTAAAGAAGAAGACTTTTGTATGAGTGACAAGAGTGTACAATCTCTGTCACTCAGTGAGCCGTGCGAGTCCCAGGGCAGTTTTTGGGAGCTCAGAAGGGCCCCGGTCTCTCACGTCCCACTAGAAACCGTCACCAAAGCAACTGCAGACCCAGGCATTCCTGTGCTTTTGTCTCATGTGCCAGTCATAAGCGGAGACGAATCCTTTAGGATTTTATGGGTATCATGCATGAAGAGGCATAGGGGTACAGAGCAATGAGTTAATACTCGCAACAACACAGGGCATGACTGTGTGCACTCTGGGTTGAGCCCAGCAGTTGGAATGTTGAAAAGAGTGAAACAGAGGAACTTTTATTTCGGTTTGGGTCGGAGATGTGATGAGCCACCAAGTGGGAAGCGACATTTTCCCCAATGGGCGCTCTCTGTGAAAGATTGGAGAGGTTGTGCAGTGTGAGCGTTGAGAAAAAGGGGGCCACTTAAAAGAGTGCATAATAGTGCTGAGAGGGTGACGCTTCTTGAATAGGAGTTTCTGACCTTTTTGTTAAATCAAGCAACAGAACAAAAAGAGAAGAACACAATAAAGTATATATTTGGTAATCACTTGACTATAGTAAGCACAAAAGGAATTGCATTTTTTTTATTGTATTTAAATCTAGAATTAAAAGAAGAATCGTTCATTTTTACTCGTGTTCATTTGCATTTTAACACATAGGACTGTGAACCACAGTGTAGGCTATCACAAGTTTATGAAGAAAAAAACAGACACCCACAATCTGTATGTACATATGCTTTTACTAAAAATTCTCCCAGACTCCTGCAAAGTTAGCTGACATGACAGTGCAAACATGACAGTACAAAGTGAGAGATGTGCTCTTTCACCATTCTTTCATGTGCCATTCAATAACTGTACAGTACTCATATTCAATGTGATTCCATAATTCTTAAACACTGACTGACATGTACTGTAGACCAGTGCACATGCTGAGTGGTGGAAAATGTCAAACCGAGAAACACTAAAAATATTGCAATATCACTGTCATGCAAAAAAAGAGCCAATTTCAGTATAAATCTGCTGATAATACTTTTTACAGTACATAGACCGAAATATCAAAAGTTTAAGTCAAATGGCAAAAACTGCATTGTGCCAAATGAACTAAAATAATAATATATATATTTATTTATTTTAAACAAAGCTGAAATTAGATGAAGTAGGAAAGGCGGTTGTCATTTTGCCTAATGCAAATGTTTTTTTTAAAAGGAGCACAAAAGAAAAGAAAATACAGGAAATAATAAATTACTGTTGCAAATACATTCCATGCATTTGTTGTAAAAAACAAACAAACAAAACCTTTTTTACCACTATAAACAACAACAAGATGCATTGGTATTTCAATGAGTACATTAAACATGTAATTTGATTAAAAGCGAAAGAAGTAATATTTTATACAGATCAACATGTAATTCTCTATTGCTACAGCAGGCCTTTTAACAAAAAAACTAAACAAAAAAAAAAGACAAGATTCAAGACCGATATTAGCTTCAGAATGTTGGATTTCTGTTTGACATTCCAGTGTTTAAAAGTAATGAGTGCCATCAGGACAATACACTGACAAGGGTTTTAGTGTGACTTTGCACTTAAAAACTTTTCATTTACAATAAACATGTTATAAAAAAAATTGCAGTATCCCTCTCTATAGGTGCAGAAACTTTAGAATCTTCCTCTTTCATGCTCATTGTTGGATCAGATGTACGACCATCTTGATAGCAGCTTTAGCCAAACTGTTGGTAACAAATTCGCCTACACCAACAGTAGTGCATGAAACAGACTTCATATCTGATATTCCAGTGTCTCATTTAGTAAGTGAACTAAAAAAAGAAAGAAAAAAAAAATATATATATATATATATATCACTCACTCACCCATCTACCACTTTATCCTGTATTCAGGGTCGTAGGGACCTGGAGCCTATCCCAGGAGGCTTAGGGCACGAGGCAGGATACACTCTGGACAGGGTGCCAATCCATCGCAGGGCACACACACATACACACTTACACACTCATTCACACACTACGGGCAATTTGGGAACACGAATTAGCCTAACCTAAACCGGAGTACCCGGAGGAAACCCACCAAGCACAGGGAGAACATGCAAACTCCATGCACACAGAGACGGGAATTGAGCCTGCCCAGGAATCGAACCCGGACCCTGGAGGTACAAGGCGACAGTGCTAACCACTACACCACCGTGCCTCCTATATATAAATATATATATTTTAATTATTTTGGAGACTTTCTGTCCACCCTTACTTCCTTAGAGGCGGAGCATAAAAAAAACATCATTATCTAGATTATGAGGGCTCTGTTGGGGTGGTCCTGGAGGAAGCTGACTCAGCAGGTCCAGGGTTGCACAGGGGCTGCGTGTGATGCTGCAGGCTCCCTCTGGGATTCCACGCTCTTCAATGGGGCTGTTGGATCCCATAAGGAGGTTTTGCAGTCGCTGCCTCTCCTGGGCCTGCCTAGCCCGGTTGGCAATATAGCGGACCCGACTCTGGCTGCGTGACGAGCTCCTTCTCAGTGGTGGTGCCTTCTCTTGTACCTCCTCCTTTTCCTCAGCCTCTGAATCATGCAGGTAGGATGTAAAATCGCTGCTTGTTAGCGGTTCTACATCAGTGAGTTTCTTTAGCCGCTCCATCAGGTCATCCTGGGGCTTCCTTGGGGACCTCTGTTGGCGGCTAGGCCTGACCACAAAACTACGGCTGATGCTGCGATATTTGCTATCAAAGTTGCACACAATGTCCTCAGATGTGAGGTCACCCAAACTCTTAGATTTGGAGCCAGAATTTATGTCCTTTGGTGCAGGAGGTGGGGCTCGCTTGCTAGAAGCAGATGATGACTGCTTTAAGCCTTCTATATACAGTCTGTTCCAGGTGTGACGCCTTTGCATAAGACGTTTATTGTCATGCTCACTGCCGAGTTGCCTTGGGAGAAGTTCGTCCACTGGCTCACACATCTGACCATCCCGCAAGTTGGGATTGGATTTGCTCTTGCTGACACAAAGCATGCTAGGAGTAGTGGATGACTGAGATGAGCAACTCCAGTTGACTACTGAATCCTCACCTTCATGACAGTCCTGAGCAGCTCTGAGACAGGTCAAACTCTTTCTGGCCAGGTTGGGCAGAGAGAGGTCAATCACAGTGTCATTTGAGGAAATGCTAGATGAGGATGACACACTGTCACGGTGGGTGTTTGGGTCAAGCTTGGACCAGAGGCGGTCATTGATGGTTGCATTGATGGAGACCTGAGGCACTGTTGACTGCTCATCAACAGGGCATACTGCCCGTACCTGGCCATCACTTTTGGTCCTTCGAATTGGTGTCCTAGCCCCAGGATACAACCTTCGCTCTATGTCCTTGTCAATTAAATTCTTTTTACCTGGAACCTTCTGGGAACTCTTGAATGTTGCCAGCTCAGTTACAGTGTTTGTCTCTAAAGTTTGTCCAATCTTTACAGTTGCATCTGGTAAAACATTTCTACCAAAACTTATCCCTTCACTTACTGCCGGCTCTTGTGCAAGGGGCTTATTGCTCCCAATGTCAAGGTAATTCATGGACAGGGAAGTACTGATATGATCGTCCCCACTACTGACATTTGGGATTGGACACTGGGTAGGAACAGGTATATTTTCCTCATTTGTCTTGACAGGGCTATGGTTGTCTTCCTTAGAAGTTGTTATTGCTATGGATGGTGGAGACAAACAAAGCACATCACTGGGGGAATGTTCTGAGGTATGGGTTATGGATGTCAAGGGGGATTTCTGCTGATATTCTTCCACAATGGATTCCAAGACATGCAGATAAGGAATGGGTCTCTGCGCTGTGGAATGATCTAAAAGGATAAGCAAACAAAATCTCATTAATATGGTTTAAAGATTTTGCATAACAGATGTTTGGTTTCTACTACATCTCTAACACAGTTCACATTAATGCAGGGAACAAAGACAGATGACAATGTCATTTACATAGATGAGTAGCAAACATGCAGCATGCCTGTATGTAGCACAGGGCTAATTTGCACTTGTACAGGTGCATCTCAATAAATTTGAATATCATCAAAAAGTTGATCTATTTCCCGTAATTCAATTCAAAAAGTGAAACTCATATTATATAGATTCATTACACACAGACTGATATATTTTAAGTGTTTATTTCGTTTTAATTTTGATGATTATGGCTTACAGCTAATGAAAACCCAGAATTCAGTATCTCAGACATACTCCAGTGGTGTCACTGGAGATTAACTCTAATCAGCTAATTAACCCAAAACACCTGCAAATGTTTCCCGATCCTTTAAATGTTCTCTTAGTTTGGTTCAGAAGGCTACACAATCATGGGGAAGATTGCTGACTTGACAGTTGTCCAGAAGATGATCATTGACACCCTGCACCTGGAGGGTAAGAAACGAAAGGTCATTGCTAACTGCGGCCTTGGGAGGATTGTGAAACAAAGCCCATTCAAGAATTTGGGAAAGATTCACAAGGAGTGGACTGCAGCTGGAGTCAGTGTTTCAAGAGCCATCAGGCACAAACGTATCCAAGATATGTGCTACAACTCTCACATTTCTTATATCAATCCACTCTTGAACCAGTGACGGTGTCTTACCTGGGCGAAGGACAAAAAGGACTGGACTGTTGCTCAGTGGGCCAAAGTCAACCTGTATGTAGTGAATTTATATAATATATGAATTTCACTTTTTCAATTGAATTACTGAAAAAAAATAACTTTTCGATGATATTCTAATTTATTGAGATGCACCTGTATTTGACTGATATTGATGCAACATATGCACAATGACAAGCTGGCAAATAAAAATACACCTCTGCATCTCAGACCATCATGCAGTCATGTGGGATTCATGTACTGTAAAAGAACATTTCATTTATTAAGCGGATTTTTTCCCCCCCCGAAAGCAATTTCTGTATTGTCCATAGTAGAAAAAGACAAAAGACATAACCTAGCAGTGGAAACACATACATGTGGTAGGTGATTTTACCTGACTTTGATCAGCCCCTCAGTTTTGCACTAAGGAAAGATAGCATGCAAGAAGGAAGGAACAAACAGGAAGTTTAGTAAAAGCATGAGAACCCTAACAAAGACGGAATCATCAATACATACAGAAGAGCACCTAACTGTGGAGGAAGCTTTTGAGCATACTGTAGGCATGTTTTCGATTTTGGAAATGCATTTGCTATATTGATAGTTAACGGATTAAAAATTTTACTATTTTTTACAGGAACAATAGTAAAGCAAGTAAATTGGATAGAAAGAAGTCATATTACAAGTTTGCAGACTCAAGACCAAGACGACTCAGTTAAAAAGAAGGGCAAGATTAACTCACTTACCTAAGCAACCTACTCTCTTGTGACTCTATGATTTCATTTTGTTTTTATTGTGTAACACATTGTGTAATGTGAATAAAGCAACTCTCTCATTAGTAAAATGTTCCCAATGGCATATCATGATAAACCATAAGACTTTACAAATCATAATTTGATGCAAAATAAAATATGACATTTGTGTAAACGATTGCAAGATGCATATAGATCTACTGTACTAATCTTGATACTACTACTAAGTAGGTCTACTGTACTAAGTTTGCTACACTTATGGAGTACAGATGAGGAAAAGTTGTACATTAGCAAGTTTTCAAATGTATTAAGTAATTCTTCCCCCATAGTCTAAACAGAATTCCATCTCAGTGACATTAAATTCTTATCACATTAAAAGTGCTACTACCAAATTTCATTTTTCTAATGATATTTTCACTACATGTACATTAATATTGATCATCTTTGCAAAAAACATTGCACATGATGCAAACTGGGTTGGATTGTTCATGTCTGTTATCCATAAATGTACTTAATCTGAAGCTGTTCATGGTAGTCATCTGGAATCTAGGGGATCCACTACAGCCTTGAGATCAACTAATATATTTCAGGGAGCTACCATGGCCTTACCAGTGAAGAACAATGGTGATTTACTGCGGATTTCTTCCATTTTCTGAGCAAACAAAGTGTTCATCTCCCGCTGTAGAGTCCCTACAACCCGCTTGTGCTTGTCCATTGCCTGTGTTGGAATTATGGGAAGCAGTTCCAAACTTTCCAGACTATTGCAGCTGCTCCAATTGCTTTTAGAAAGGCAGTTCCTATGGTTGCTGCCATAATTCGCTGGTGCAAAATGCTGCCTATTCAAGCCAGTTTTGCTATCTAATGTTAAGGGAACTGGACCTTCAGGTGACTGAAGGTGTCTGTGGGGTATTGCCTTCCTGGCGTAGCCGTTCCCGGATGCATGGCTGTCTGAAAATACCAGTGTCCGTCTAGCTTTTGATTGTACCCTTGGCATTGGTATAGGTTTGAAGAACTGGATTTCAGGCTCAGGTTTAGATTGGGGTTGCTCTGGCTGCTTTGTTAAGGCTAAGACTTTAGGTCTTGGGCCTGGTTCTGGGGAGACCTTACGTATAACTTTGGGTGAACAAAAAACCCTGTCTGGAACAGGAGCCGATCTTCCCTGCTTAAGGTTGGTCACTATTTTCCTCTCAAGGTCTGGACTCTCCTCTGTCCCAATGATGCACTTCATGCAACTGGATGTCATTCCTATCCGGCCAGTGCTGTTCACTGTGACACAGGTGAAAACATCCTGGTTCTCCAATAAATCCAGCAACTTTAGCCTGTCGGCTCTTCTTAGGGGTTCACTCATGCCCCTCCTATTATGCAATACTTTGGCCATAGGATCAGGATTGACAAACTTGATCTTACCTGTACCATCATCTGGGTGGAGCTGCCCATTTGTGCCATGCTCCCACGGTCGCGCTGATGCTGCCGTGTCCCCGTTGGGATGGGCAGCCGGGCCCTCCTCAGACTCACGCTCTGAGCTGGCTCCCTCTGAGCTACAGTCTTTGGTGTCAATGGAGATTTCAGGAAAGCCACGCTTGACTTTGGGCTGGCCCTTGGTGGGCGCGCTGGCCGTGCGGCGAAGCAGGTGGGCTCCAAATGCGGGTTTACGGCTGTGCAGCGCAGCAGCATGGCTGTCCAGAGAAGCCTGCTTTGGATTTCTGTGAAACAGCCCTTTTATGCTGCTGGCTGGCCGTGCCTACAAAAAAACAATGGAAAGAATAGCATGAATGTCATGAAACCGAGGGGAATAATAAGTGTCGAGAAGGCTTTTTGTGTAAAACTAAAAAGAAGGGGAAAAAAACAAGCAGGCAATATTTTTGTGCAATTCTGAAACGTTGGTAACATCTGAAGTGTTTGAGTCATGTTACAGAATTGTACTAATTACACTAAACCATTTCTTTCTTTAAACAGCTAAAAATAGAAAATGTATTAAGTTTTATATGAAGGATCCTGAAGGCGCAAAAAAAACCCATATCAAGTCAAATGCCAGTGAAACATAAACTAGTTGAAACACATAAATCATTAACCACTTCCATCAGTTTATTAAAAGAAATATAACGTTTATCAATATATAGCATCTACAACATTAACAATGTTAGATACAAAGGGTTAAAGCTAGGTTCTAGTTTGCATCATCTCCTCTTTTCCTTTAACTCATCCATCCGTTTTGCATTTGAATTCTTCTCTTAGCTCTTTTTTTTTTTTTTTTTTTACACTTCACAACTGTGAGTTAGCACAGACACCAAACATAAGACGGATGTAAATGCCTCTTAAAACATGATACACGCTAAGTTTCCGCATAGTCGTATTACAGGTATGTGATACACTTTCCACTGAATATGAACACAGAACAAGCTCTATAGTGAAATGACGATGCACGTGTGTAAATGTAATGAAGACATTAATTTACAAATGACCCTGGGTTTTAAGCTCTGATACACACCACAAAAAGCGATTTTTTAAAAAGTTGAAGCAAAATATTATGTTATTATTTAAGCTTGAGCAAAAGACTTTATTTATTATTAATATGTGAAATTGCATGGAACTGTACGGGTACTGTATATTCACTGTGCTCTACCTTCCTCAAAGCAATAAACCCAGTTTCATTTCATGAAACATGTCAAAGTAGATCCACGTGAAATGTATTTAATACTGTATGTCGTGAATGTTATCTACAAATGCTGCTTAAAGACACATCAGGGTATACAAGTGCCAAAGAGAACAATTACAAATCATCCTTGTGTTGTCATATAACAGTTGACTAAAGGTATAAAATTGCATAAAATGCTACTCATTTGCACAATAAAATATGAATTTGGTAAGGCTTAACAACAATGATTATATTTCTCTATGCCATCTGAACATCTGACACACTACTGATAACCCAATTCTCATCTAGCAAAACAGATGATCATAAACAGTACCTGGCAACCTCAGGCTCTTCATTGTCACAAGAAAACAACAAACTGGGAGTGAATAAGCATGGTCCAATGTCCTTTCTAAGTCTACAGTATATGGGAACAATGTGGCCATACCCTTTGTCAGATGAAATTCCCAGATAATGCTCACGGGGCATTTCAGAGCCTATTGCAGGTTGAGAATTTCCTTAGTTAAGTGAAATAAGAGGAGACTTTGTCATCCCTGGAATGCAGTGCCTGATGCAACCCCCCCCCACCCCAAAAGTGCCTGCAGCAGTGGATGGTGACATTGGATCTGCTTAGGGGTCGAATGAGAATGCCGGCGAGGTAAAGGCAGTCACAGTTATGTCACAACTCATTTTTTTCCATGAGTTGGCAAGGCTGAATGCTAGCACAGGCTCGGTCGCTCGCTCGAGAGGGGGGAAGGTGGGGCAGGAGGGAGGGGTCATGGGGCACATGCAAGGTGCTGATTGCATCTCACTACACCTGAAAGTTTGAGCGACAGCATCAGGGCTCCTAACAATTTCCTGCCATTAAAGACAGCTTTTGGGCTAAGGTTGTTGCACTGAAAGCACAAAGAGAGAAAAAGAGAAAGAAAGAGGAGTGTGAGAGAGAAGGAGAAAGAAAGAAAGAAAGAAAGAAAGAAAGAAAGAAAGAAAGAAAGAAAGAAAGAAAGAGAGGAAGGAGAAATACCATACAAAGATCGAAAAAAGAGGGAGAGAGAGAGAACTACAGTATGTATAGACAAACATCTGTATTCCGAAGAGAAACTGAAACTTTATAAAATTTAACTGAAAATGTATAAAACATGATTAACAACCTCATTGAGAAAGTGTTCTAACTTAATAATACTAAATTATTTTTCAACAGCAAAAATGCATGTTTTTGTTGTTGCGTAGCTGTACAGCCGTGATCAAAGGTTTGGAGAATAACACAAGTATTAATTTTCCCGAAGTCTGCTGCTTGAGTGTTTTTAAATCTTTTTGTCAGATGTTCAGATAGCATACTGAAATATAATTACAAGCTTACTTTCATAAGTGTCGGAGAGCAACTTCTCCCAACCTTCCAAGAACAGTTTCGTGATGAACAATGCCTTTTCTTCCAGCATGGTGGAGCACCTTGCTATAAGGTGATAAAAGTGATAACTAAATGGCTTGGAGAGCACAACATCGAAATTTTAGGTCCATGGCCAGGAAACTCTCCAGACCTTAATCCCATTGAGAACTTGTGGTCAAGTCCCGCATTGATTATGCAGGAATGGGCTGCTATCAGTCACGATCTGGGCCAGAGGTTGATTGACAGCATGCCAGGGTGAATTGCCGAGGTCTTGAAAAAGGAGAGTCAACACTGCAAATTATTGACTCTGTGCATAAATGTAATGTTATTGTCAATAAAATCCTTTGACACTTATGAAATGCTTGTAATTATACTTCAGTATACCGTAATAACATCTGGCATTTAAAAAGATCGAAAAACATCTGGCATTTAAAAAGATCTAAAAACACTGAAGCAGCAGACTTCGTGAAAATGAATATTTGTATCATTCTCAAAACTTTTGGCTGTAAAACCCATGGCTGTATCTGTATTTTTAAAAATACTAATTGATGCACTAATAAAGACATTTTTTTCTGAAAGATTAGAAAGTCAAGGGACCCCTGCATTATAACACAAATGCAATCTGAACACAGAAAAAAGAAAAAAGAAAAAAGGCACTAGTCATGATAAAAGTTTACTGTACAAACCCAACGCTAGTCTCTCTCACAAGCAGAACTACAACCACAAGTTCCGGCATTTCCCTGTAAGTACCTACCTTACCAGTGATGTCATTCACTGCCACATGAACAAAAATGGATGCCTCCTCCATCCCTTCTAAATACACGTGGCGGTAACCTGTGTATCAAAATCAGAAAATTATGACCCGAATCAAGCATTCCAGATCTGATACGAGCAAGAAAAAAAAACTGTGTGAAGACATTAATGAAGATACCTGGCATCATGCTATTAAAGGCGATGGTCCTCTGACCAATGAAGTCCTGGCCAATGGGGTCATGATCCCAAACCAGGAAGCGCACCAGTGTGATTTCTGGCATGTGGACAGTGAAAACCAGGGTCTCCTCCCACATGGGGTTGAACCCTGAGACAGAAGAGAAAGAAGACAGCACTCATTGATACGCTGTATTTCTGCATTGCTCAGACAAGATGAATTTATAAGTTACATTTCTACCAACTTCACTATAACCCTACCACAATTTACAGATTTGAAGGCAATAAATTTAAAACCCATAATAAAAACAAAAATAATAAAAAAACAATGAGCTGATTATATGTCTGTTGACGTTCACTTACCGTTATCATCCACTACTCTGGTTTGCTCCTTACAGCAATCTATTGGCAAGCCAATGATCTCCACTTCCACAAAAGGGTCAATGATCTGAAAAACACAAAGTCATTTAACAAAAAAAAGAAAAAGAAAAAAAAAACAGTAAAAATGAAGACATGGACAAAAAGTCTGATTTTTGGTGTAGTCTTCACCTCGCCTCGGTCTCCTAGCATGGAGTCTTTGGGTTTGGGCAACTGCTGGCCACTAATAATCTTTACCACCAGCTGTTTCCTCATCTGTCCTGGGAGTGGGTCCTCCAACATTGGATTAAAAGAGCCTGCAATTAGAAAACTGGTTACAAGAACATAATGAAGGGTTTTTCTTTTTCTTTTCTTTTTTTTTAAATAAAGTGGCTTAAAAAAAAGAATTTCTTAAAATACCTTCCCCTTTCAAACACTTGGAATACAATATTCCAGGCATGGGTGCACTGTATAAATACTTTTATGACATTCTATACTGATTATTGCATGACCAATATTTTCTGCAGTTTGACGGTCCAATGGAAAATATACAATTACCAAAGGGCTTGACCTTGATGCTGCTTCTTTTTAAGGAAAAAATTTTTACCATAACACCCCATAATGTCAAAGCATAGTGGAAACACACAACCTCACCATCACACATGCACTCTGGCTTAAGAACGTAGCCACAGTTGCCATTGTTGTAGAACTTGGCTCTGTTCAACTGTAGGACTCGGCCCTCGGACTGGTAGTTCAGTGCCACTACACACACACACACACACACACACACACACACACACACACACACACACGGTAAAGGCAGTCATCACACCCTCCAACACACACTCACACC
>JAQQZT010000040.1:23328991-23356556 GCA_030068275.1 Clarias platycephalus
ACACACACACACACACACACACACACACACACACACACACACACACACACACACACACACACACACACACGTTAAAGGCAGTCATCACAATACCATGCACTTTGCATTATACACATGCACTGTACATTGATAAAGTACTTTTTTTTTTTTTTTACTTTATCTGTATACAACAGTATACATGAGATTAAATTAAAAAAGGAATACAAGCTCATGGTACAGTTCTTTTTAAAACATGGTTGCAAATCTAAAGCCTAGAACCCATAGATAACACCAGACACGTTCTTCCCCGATGATCCTCCGCCAAATCTTTCTAGCAGTTGTCTTGGTTTATATAGATCATGTTTCTGATCATAAGCAGTTGCCTTTTTTCTCCATACTTTTCTCTTCCTGGCATTCTGGTACAAGTTACTCATTGTCTCAGCTGTACATGTAATTCCTACACTGTTTAAAAGTTGTGTATTTAAGTCCTGTATTTACTGTGGTAGACAGATAAAATAACAAATTGTCAATGTCCAAATATTTATGGACTTCATTGTATAGACAGGGACATTAAGGAAGTGCTTTTAGTTAGTTATTTACAGTAATTAGTTAGTTGGTTTGTTTTAAACTATACTAAAATATCCACCAGGGGGCACTGTTGTAGCCAAAATGTACACAGTAGGTTACAACCAGCATATTAATATAGAAACAGCATAGACATATATTTAACTATATTAAACAATATTCAATTACATCATATTATGATTTATGCCCAAATTGGGACAAACTAAATATTTGATCCAGAGATCTTATAAACTATACTTTGACAACAAATTGGTATGTAGCTGTAGGCAGGTTTGATTAATAAATGAAATCCCATTGTGGATATTCCCCTCTTTAGGTGTGTCTCTGTCCTTAGCTTGGTTAAACATGCACATGTCCCATATCATGGTTGTCCTTAAAAAAGCTGATACAGAGACAGTAAATCTCTACACTGCATCTAATCCTGATTATCATTTAAGAGAAGTAGATATGAATAGAGGCTCCATGAGGACATCATACTATACAGTAGCATGGAGTTTAATTTTGGAGATGATTAGGCAGCTCAGCATCCTGAGACATGGTAATCGGAAGATTGCTCGGAAGTGCACAATTAGTGTATATGAGCTGATGGGAACTATTCTGGAAAATTATTAGATGAGTTACATGATTCAATGAGTCATGCTGAGTTATGTGATTCAACTGTTGTGAATGTGATCAGATTACATAACATTTCAAATTGTTGGCCTTTAAAAATGTCCTGCTGTCAATGCTGCTATTTTTCAAAATCTTATGTATATATAGTATTTCTGCGGATTTTATTAGCTAAATATACTGCAATGTACTTTTGTACATGGATGAATATTACTATATGAATACAGCTACTTTCATTTTTATTTGCATCCATTCATATACAACAGTTATCTTGCAGTTTTTTTTCTAGTCTTCATCCAAACCACAGCTTTGACCCTGGCCTACTTGCATGCATACCCAGGTGGCATCCAATGTTCCAGAACGGCTGCGGGTTAAAGTTGCTCGAGTCCACACGGTAGGAAGAGGGATAAATTCGCGACAGTTGCCGCTGGTTGAAGTGCACAAAATGGCTTGGCTTCTGCTGTATCAGCTGGTGAGCCTTGGTCTCGCTTAGAGATGATACCAACCAGCTGCTGCCTCCTGACACCACAACACGACAAAGTATCAATGCATTTTCCATCACATAGAAGACAATTCCAGGAAAACAAAACAAAATAGTAGCATGTGTGTCAGTCAGATATACTGTACAATCATAATCATAATGCTTTAGCTTTAATTAGAGCATGCATTCACCATAGCACTGTCTCACCTGTAGCTTATGCAATGCTACAAAATTATTTTCTATCCAAAGTTGCAATAATTTTTTGGCCAAGATCATGTACTGGTGACTCCTAGCACATCCCAAAGATGTTTAATGTGTGAACATGATTCCTCATGCTTCCAGAACCACACTTTTGTATGTTGAAGCTGATGAATTTTGGCATTATCATCCTGAAATACTGTGTGCCTATGCCACTCAATCACTCAATATGCCTTTCTTCATGTGCTTCCCTTCTTACCCTGACACATACTAGAATAGGGCCAGTACCTTTTTGTCTAAAATCCAGTCTTTATGTCCCTAGCAAACTAAATTTTGCTATCTTATGACCACACAGCTTTTTAGTCTCAATTTTGTGAGTTCTCATTGCTATGTACAGTATTGGCTTTGTGCAGATTGCTATTACTATTGCTAGGATTTCTACAATAATTGTTTTTCATGATGCAACTTAAGTAATCTCTGAACATGGTCATTTATGATTTCTATCCCAACTACATTTATTCTGCAAAGTGTTTTTATTAATAAAGTTCTTAACCCATTTCCAGTAATTTCAACAATCTCCTTAGTTGTTTTCTTTGCTTGACATATGCCAATAAATTGACACTTCTGAAACATACTGTAGTGCCATCTTTTCCGCAACTACAGGATGTGTCCCCCGGGATCTTCATGTAAGAAATCCACTGCATCAGTTAGGGTTCAAATAATTATTGCCAGCTCAAACATATTCATGACTGCGGAAAA
Organism: Clarias platycephalus; assembly: GCA_030068275.1. Classification (NCBI taxonomy): domain Eukaryota; kingdom Metazoa; phylum Chordata; class Actinopteri; order Siluriformes; family Clariidae; genus Clarias; species Clarias platycephalus. Next base: position 23,331,603 of record JAQQZT010000040.1, read on the forward strand.
AATCCAATTATAAGCTTTTAGGTATTTGCTTATTGAAAGCCAAATAGTGACTGGACAGTGTATGTGTACAATACATTAGAATATCAAATATGATCTGTGCCATATCAAAACACTGTAAAGACAAAAATGAGCCTCCACAGCAGAATAAAAACCTCTTCTTAAAGTGCAATTGTGTACCTTGTGTTTCAAGATCCTGCATGGCCACAGACTTGGTGTATTTCACCAAATCAGACAGAGCCCTGGACAACTTCATCGTTTTCTTCCTTCTGAGGAAAAAAAAAAAAAAATCACAGCAAAAAATCAATAGAGTGTTCGAATGCACACAGACAGGTGTGTAGGCACTAGAAAGGATTTCAGACCTACCTGCTGTGATGTAATGGGGCTTTCGAAGCACTGCTGGAGCTCTCCTGGTCTGTGTCTGTGTCCTCAAAACTGGACGTCTTTTTGATTTTGCTCGTCTTCTTCTACAAAACAAAGAACGAACTGGTAAATCCTTTTCATCTGCACCATGGTCGAAAAAAAAAAATTGAAAAAGTGTACGTTTGTGAACTTAAACTGACCTTCCGTCTGGAGAAACTGCCCATGAAAGACCTGGCCGGACGTTTAATGGTGCTGGGGCTGGACTCGTCTCCTGTGTCCGTGGTCTCGTCTCCCTTCCCCTGAAAACAGGGCAGAGACAAGATGACGAAACCTTATTAATTATCATAAATGATCAGTACTACAGTATGTATTCTGGTAACATAGTGCACGAATTCTTTATAACACAAAATTCACAAAAAAAAACACCTTCACAAAATACGTGTGTTATCTATTTATGAAATATATAAAATAAATAAAACCTCAGTATTACATAAATAAAATGAAATGCATTATCTCTTTATGACAAACATAATCCATTTCCTCGTTATTAATATGCAAATCAATTACAGTGTATTATCCCTTTATGACACATATAAAATACACCATCAGCTCAGTATCATGTAAATAATATACTGTGTTATCTCTTTACAACATATATGAAATAAATCATTCGCTCAGTGTTACATAAATAATATACAATGTGGTTGCCATTTAAATCCAATCTTTGCATAAAAATATGACAAAACAGGTCATGTTGCCTTTTTTCGGTATAACATGGCCAGGTTGATTTTGATCAAAGTTAAGTAAAGAAAATGAAAGTGCACATGTGCTGTGTTGTTGGATGCACTATCTATCATACAATAAGGCTTTGGAACAAAGCAGATAATCCTGAGATTACATTTTTGAAAATCTGGTACTAAACCTTTCAGCCTCAAGGTGGCCTCAGTGGTCTGGAAACTCCAGATTTAATCTGCAACTGTGTTGGGAAAACTCAACAATCCAAATAAGGCTGACTCATTAACCTGAGGGATGGGAAGTCATTTAGTAAACCACACACCATCACTCACAGTTAGCGAAGATACACGATTAGACTGATTAGAGGATTGATTAAGTGTTTTCTTACTAAACTTTGACATTAATAAGTTAAGTTAGACATTTATGAATGAGAGAGGCATAACCAAGAGCTTAAACCAGATGCCCAGAAATGTACGGTTACAGCTGCAGAGGAGGATGTGTTCAATAAATCAGTATGTTCACCCTTTCCGCTTACTGACTGTGCTGAAAATTACATTTTGAGGTCACTCTAAGCTTTTGTTGCTTCAGATCCGTGTTATTACGCAGCATCTAGACCAGAAACCAGCCTATGGGCCACAAAAGTTGCAAGAAACCATGAAGTTGTATGAAATTGTTTATTTTAGGATCTACAGTTTTCAGAATCGATACTATATTAAGTCAATATCTATAGAAGTGTATAGTATATTTCTAGTGGTATGCCTTTTACACAAAATGCTGTGCAGGATGACATATATAACTGGTGTAAACAAATACATTCATTTCATCATTAACTGTCCAGTTTTGGTAAGCCCATGCCCATTTTGAGGGACTGGGGTAGCTCGGTGGTTAAGGTGTTGGAATGCTGATCAGGAAGTCCCCAGTTGGAGCCCCGATGCTGCTGGACTGATACCCTCGAACAAGCTCCTTCACCCCAAGTGCTCAGGTACAACCAGGTGTCGAGCTGGCAACCCGACCCCACTAAGTAACTGTCACAGAAATTATGGATATATCTCCAGGGTGGTGTTTATCCGTCACCCCATGATTTCTCTTTTCACACCCACTATACAGTAGCTAGAGATTCCAGCATTCATAGCCCATCCACCTCAATGTTCAACTGTGGAAGTTAGATCACATGTCCGGCATACATTGCCACTTGCGTGCCCCAGTATCCCAGGATTAATTACCGGAAGCAAGCGTAAAAGGAATGGCAATGTGCCTGGTACTGCTAAGAAATGGCTGATTGTGTTAGTATACTAGTGCCTAGACAATGTTCGTTTGGACTTACGAACATACTGTACTTACGAACGAGCTCTCGGAACAGAACTTGTTCGTATGTCAGAGAATTACTGTATTGATGTTTGTTCAGAAGAATAACTAAAGCTCTGGTCCAGTATCATAGTAACGTTCCGCATTGTTCTGGTGCTACATGACTGGCTAAATGAATACTTGCATAATTTAGAATGTCTACAGTATGTGTGTCCCAATAAAAGTAGCCAGTGTGTGTGAGTGTACCTGTCCTGCTGTAGGTTGACACAGCACACTTTTCTTGCACACAATTTGTTACATTTGCATATAATTTTTTTCCCTTTCTAATTCGAGTGGACTTAATTTGAGCAGAAAGACAGTCGTGCCTCACTGGTTAAGGATTTGTGCTACTGATTGAGGTGAAATCCCAGGACGGCCAAGCTACAGCTACTGGGTCCTTGAGCAAAGCCCTTAAATCTATGATTGTCAATTGTAAGCAGCTTAGAATAAACGGGTTAGGAAAAGAAAAAAATGATAATTTAACGATCATTTGCATGCACTCTATATTAGCTAAGTATTAGCTAATGGTGAGTTGTGCTGTGACTAATGGAGCATGTGAGTAGAAGGCTGTTGCCAAAGTGGCACTACTGCCCTTGCTAATAACACAGGATCACTGTGGTTTAGATGCTTCACATGAGTGTTTAGTGATATATTCTGAATAAACAACTTTATTAATTATTTTATTTTAATAATTTAATATACACCAATATAGACCATTTCATAGTACTTCTGACACTTTAAATCACTTATGCAAGCCAGAAATTTATCCCCGAGTGGTATTTTTAATCTCAGCTACAGTATACGACAGGTGTTCAAGTCAAACCAGGACTTTTTATCTATATAATCCCTCTACACTAAAACACTTTTCCTTATGTTTCACTAGTGCTTGGATACCATCAAGGCAGAAAGTTTTCTCAGTACACCTGAGCCATGATGGGACTGCCTGCACTGGCCTCCCAGGAACCCCTTTCATGGCCCAAATATGTGGAAATAGCGTGGAGTTCATGTAATGTGCAAGTTTTGTTCATGAATAATTGTATGCTTATAAAGTTGTTTTCAAGGATCAGGCATTCCACATGCTTAATGTTCACAGAAACGACTGCAGCCACCACAGATGAGATGTGATTAATGGCCTAAGAGTCTCATGACGGTACTATGCTCGAAGTATTCTGTAAATGTCAAACGGTTATACACCTCCAACCACAGAAAATTTCAGGTTTGACCTGAACATCCCCCATAGTTTGAGATGTCTTTAGTTCCTCTTTACACTCATATTAAAATGTTATGGTACATCCCTGTGAATTACCTCTGCATCTTAACATGACTGTAAATGAATGTAGAGCAAGCTGTGAGAGTCACTTGTGAATGTTGGATTGTTAGTTCCACTATAACACGTTTGAGCTAATGCAGTAATTATCTCCTCCGGCAGAGCAAGATGGCTACTGATCTGCTGGAGAGGGGCCAAGGCATATTGGCTGGGGGTCAGTAAATTCCCGGAGGAGAAAACAAAAGACTCATTCCTTGTTTAAGCATGAATGCTATTTTCTGTAATCTTCTATTCAGCAGGATGTGGCTTTTTTTATGAAGCTTGAAGATTTAGAGGTGCTCAACGAATTAGGGAAGCACAAACACCCTGAACGGAAAAGCAGAATGAAGAGCAGGTAAATAAAAGCCTAAACTCTTTCACCTTCATTGTGGGCTTTTCATCACGCTTTCCTGAGGGAGGCAGCGCTGCTATCGTGAAGCTGTCCGGGTCTTCTCGGTCACGGATCTTCGACTCCTTCATCAGGCTATCCAGCTTTTTCTTCGCAACGTTCTCCACCTGCTTCCTATTCATGGACGTCTAGATTATAAACACAGAGAGAGAAGTGACAGATTACGTTCACACTCTGCCTGTGCCGAGTGGCGGCTTAAAGAAAACAACATACAGCTCCATCTAGAATTATTGGAACTCCTTTATAAAAATAAGCAAAGATGGCTGTATAAAAAAATTAAGACAATAATTCAGCTGTAACAATAGGACAATTTATTTGTGTTGCGTCAAGATTGGCAATCCTGTGCAAAAGGAAGAGAAATCTTAATAAAGTTTTTTTAAATAACGATATTTTCTCGGCAAATTTACCGACACATAAGTTAAATCTCTTTTTCTATCCTTCACAATGGGAAAAGCAAAATAACTTTTGACGCAAAATAATGTACTTGTTGATCTGCATTATCATTAGAACTACTTTTGGTAATGTGTGCCGTAGTCAATAAGACCAAAAGCATCCATTTTGGTCATACAGACAATAAATATGCTTGAATGGAACATTTATTTATTTAAATTCTAGGCATGTTGCATGTAATTTCTAAAGAATAATTACACAGTCATGGCTAGAGACTCCAACTATAGCATAAGACTTTTAGTGTGGATATTGAGTGCGCATTATGTTAATAATAATCTTTTTACAGGCTCTATTGGCATCAAATGTGCAATCATATAAGTTAAGTCTCTCCCAGGATATTAATTTCTGCATACAATCACCGTTCCTAGGGCGACTTGACTTCCACACATCGCTTCCGTAAATCACAAGCTGGCTGCAAAATCAATTTATTTGAACTGGCACTGCTCTGGATTTTGCACTTGTCCAGTAGATAGGAACGGTATATTAACTAATTAATTCATGTCAAAGATTCAGTGCTACCTAGAGTATGTGGGCTGTTTCAGTATTATACTGTAGGTGTACCATTTAGTATCAGGTGAACTACAATGTATACAGTATAATCATTTACATCCCAAAATATATAACATTTTATCAGAATTATGGATGTGACTTTAAATTCAATTATAATAATTCAATTCAATTAAATGTTATTTGTATAGTGCTTTTAACAGTAGTTATTGTCAAAAAGCAGATTTACAGGATCAAAAGAAATTATTGAGAAATGTGTCATAAAAATGTATAAATCAAAATGATCAGATATTATTATCTTTATAATCAAAATGACCTTTATAAGAAAGTACAGATTTTCTACAGAATTATGGATTTCCACGTTATTGATGTGACGTGTCTGAATCGGCCCTTTACAAACTACATAAAGAACACGCCATTATTACTACCACTTATTCTGTACTGGGTCACGTGAGGCCTGGAGCCAACAGTATGCCAGGGGACTTCTATCACAGGGTACAAGCCTGGACACACACTCACTCACACACCATGGCCAAATTTTAAACGCCAGTTAGCCTGATCTGCATATCTTTGGATTGTACTGGAGGGAAATCGGATTACCCGGAGGAAACCCATCAAGCACGGGGAGAACATGCAAACTCCAGGTACACAGATCTTTCTGGTCCTTTTCTCTGTGTCTTTCATTTCCCCTCTTTTTTTCCCCTCTGTCTGCTTTTTTGATGTTCAGCATTGCACAGCATTGTACTGTTTACTGCACTGGACTGTTTCATTTACAAGTAAGAGTTTAGTCCGTATAAGCGTTTATACAGTTTATTGTCCTTAAAAATTAAATTTCTTCTGCACTTCGTCCTGAGGCGCTTGTTTACTCCCACTGTCAAAAAGCATGCGGGAAGGTGGATGAGATGCACCAAATTGCCCATAAGTGTGAACGAAAGTGTGAACACATGTGCCACAATGATTTCCCAGTGTTTCTGGACGGGGCTCCGGGTCCACTGCAATCATATTTGTTTTCTCACTGGCTTATGCAGTAGATAGAAAATCGTTCCTCTAACCGAATAGACCTGGCATATTCAACATTATTTGAATATTAATTGTATTCAGCAGCCTGAGAAGATCCGATCTGGCGGAAGATTAGTTATTTCCTTGACAACTTGGCAGCGAATTTATGTATGAATGAATATAAGAATCCCCTCTGAGATGTTCTCCAAGCTGGCAGATTTACAGCTGAATTGGCCTGGGTGGCAGACTCGGCTGACGAGCGACCTGTTTCTGCGAGCTGCTACTTTTAGAACACGTGTGCTTTATCGCTGCACAAATAGAATCATGTGCAGCATTCGCTGTCTGTTTTGCTTGGGTGCTTTTTCTTTTTTTCCCACCCAAACAGCACCACCTGTCTGAGCTCTACACGTTGTGATTCACAAACCACAGAAAGATTCACAGCCTATAGACAGTGAACTGCTTCCTCCAAAAGTGCAGACAAACCTTGTGCGGCCAAAACGTCTACATTATACATGCTAGGCTAAAAACATATTAACTGTAAACTATAATAAAAAAAAAAACGTAGCAGATTTCTTTTCTCAAAGTGCCTACTTACTGTTTACTGTCTATAAAACTAAAAAGCATTAATCTGAACTTCAAACTCTATTTCAATGCAGAAAAACACACGGAACGGTAAAACAATGCAATTGGTACCTGCAGCGGTTTTTTTTTTAATCGCATGTCTTTCTGACACCTCAGAAAAGATTCTCTCAGCTGTCAGGAGGAGTAGTGCTTCCTTTTGAAATATTTATCATATAAGTGTGTGTTTCAGCTCAGAACTGTGAGAAGCAGTGAAGGGGGGAAAAAATGAGGAAAGAGGGCTCCGCGCCAGACAATTCACTTTGAGCTGCGTTTCAAAGAGAATTGAAAATAGAGACAAAAGTAGAAGCACTGAATTGATATTGCTTTAAATAAAATGACACGTATGTAGAAAGACGGTACTGTTTGCAGTCTGTACTGCAACAATCTGCATGAAACGAGCGTTCCAATTGACTGACATACTCAGAAACAACAGTTTTTTAAGAGATTAGGATCAACAAAGCTTTAGACTGAAAGTACAACACCGTAAACACAGTATGTCAAAATAGAACATCAAACTAAACATTCTGGAGCATCAACGGTATTAAAAAGGGTAATAAAGCCTCAATCATTTCACTTTTGCAACAATTATATGTGTATGGCTTTTTTTTTATTTTATTTAAAATAGCTAAGAATTATGGATCTGGACGTGCAAAGCCACTGCATCATGCATTATTATACTGCTTTTAAGGTCTAATCCTAAAAAATGGCTTCGCTTATACAAAGTCCCTTAAATATACATGCTCAACTAGCTATAAAAAAGGTCATTGATTGTGCAATTAAGGATGAGGGTCGTTCCAGTCAAACCGGGACTTGAGATGAACCTTCTCGTGAACTGATTGACATTTATAGAGGACTTCAAGCACAGCACTGTGATGAATCACTGTGGGAATCATTCACGAATACCACTTGCACATTACAGGAACTTGGTTGGGAGTTATTGCCATTAGAGGTCTGCATTCCCGCGGCTCTCCCGCGGGACCCGACAAGATTTTTTGCGGCGCGGGAATAAATTTACAAACAAAACGCGGTAGCGGTCGGAAACTGGTGTGATTTCGACGGGAGCTGGCGGTCTAATAATATACCGTTCCCGACGTCCTTTCTGAACAGCATATCTGGCAGATGTAAAAAAAAAATTTCAGCTACACCTTTCCTAAGCTACCGTGTTGACAAAAAATGTCACATTTATATTTTGAATAAAAATAATAAAAATGGTACAATTTTGTACATTGTTTCTACATTTTTTCCCCCTGCAACACATTTTCCGTATTAACCATTCTTGACAAGAATAATAAAATTAAATTTATTATTGTACAACCTACAGTTTTTTTGTTATCCCTCTCTTTCGGTTTAAATGTGAGATTCTGGAAACAGATAGCCATTTAGCGGGAGCAGTCGGGTCGGGAAGAAAATTATTCTAAGCGGGCAGTGGGTGAACAAAGAGTGATATACTGTATAGCGGGAGCGGGATAAAACAGTCCCGCGCAGACCTCTAATTGCCATATCCCTCCTACAGTCCTGACCTCGCTCCAAGCCATTTCCACATATTTGGGTCACTGAAGAAGAATCCTGTCAGGCCAGAGTTCCTGGGAGGCCAGTCATTCAGATATGAAGCAGGTAATCTGATCATGGCTTCGGCATACTCAGAAAACTTTCTACGATGATGGTATTCAAGCACTAACGAAAGACTGGGATAAGTGCATTACTATAACTGGGGATTATATAGAGAAATAAAGGGAGTTTTTACTCTCATAACTGTGTTCTGTTATTATGCACAATCAAGAGTCCCGGTTTGACTTGAACGCTCCTCGTGTGGTTACAAGAATGGAGAAGTACTGCTCAAGTGTGTGTGTGTGTGTGTGTGTGTGTATACAGTATGTGAGTGTGAGAGAGGGACAGAGAAAGAGAGGGAGAAAGAAACAAAGAGTATAGGATAGAAATATCTGACAGTTTCCATCATGTTTCGACTTGTCCGACCCTATTCCCCACCTCCTCCTCCTCCTCAAAAAGAAGAAGAAAAAAAAAAAAAAAAAAAAAAAATAAAAAAAAAATATAAATATAAAAATATATATATATATATTGTTACAAAATTTGTCTGATTTCTAAAAGTCCAGATTGCTTGTTGTTGTTTCTGTTTCTACAACTTTCATTTCATTTCTAGGTCACCAAACAATCCTTTATTTTATTTGATATTTCCGCTCATTCCTTTGACAGACTTCATTCTGTAACACTACCAGTAAAGTTAATTAAAGGATCTTTGAATGATTAAAGGTTCTTCATGAAAAGATTTTACTTGGAACTCTCTATGATAGTTAAACTCTATCATTAATACACTGATACATAATCTAATCATTGTCATTTGAATAGAAATTTTCTCATTTCTATGCTAATTAGGTATGACACAAATACAAATGACTGGATCAAATGATCCCTATCATTTCTATTAAATGACCATGTGGCAACGAGTCACTCTCAACCTAATTCCTACCTGAATTAGTTCCCATTTACAGTACTATTTGCATAAGAGTATTAAGATTTTTCAGCGGTGAGTTCATGCTATTCTGTCATATGCAGTGCCTGATTTTTCAATGTTGTGTATATTTGTCATGCTTAAATGATTCAAATGCTCAAATGCATAAAAAAAAAAAAAAAAAAAAAAAGTAATTGACCCCTAAACTAAATAACTGGTTCTGTGAAGGGTTGCTATTGTGCTCTTGGAGTAATTTTGGTAGGCCGCCCACTCCTGGGAAGGCTCAACACTGTCCCAAGTTTCTCCCAAGCCTCAGAAATGGCCTCGTAACCCTTTCCAGACAGATACATGTCAATTACTTTGTTTCTCATCTGTTTCTTTAGATCATGACATGGTATGAGGTCTTTTAGCATGCTTCACTTTGTCAGACAGGTTCTATTTAAGTGATTTATTGATTCAACAGGTCTGGGAGTAATCAGGCATGGATGTGACAAGTGCAATTTAACTTAGCTTTCCAAAATAGTGGGTAGTCACAGTTCATTCGTGATTTAGTAAGGGTGCAATTACTTTTTCACATAGGGCCATGTAGGTTTAGACTGCTTTTTTCCTTTATAAATGAAATCATCATTTAAAAATGTTGTATTTACTCAGTTTCTCGTTGTGTAATATTAAAATTTCTTGACGCTCTGAATCATTTAAGTGTGACAAAGATGCAACAAAAAAAAAAATCAGGAAGGGGCAAATACGTTTAAAAATGGCACGTTACATTCAAGGAATTTGTTTGGGTGCAAACTGCTAGAATGTAGACATCAAAGTAAGTGAAAAGCAGGTAGTACAACAAGAAAATTACACACACACTTTAAGAGCAAAAAATACAAATATGTTTCATTAAGCCTACGCTGAACGCAACAAAACAAAGGTTGTACAGAGGGGTGTGTATTGTGCAAAGTCTGAAACATGCTATGTAAATGTAACGTATCGTGTATGTGCATGTAATGTCCACAGAGGATGTTTAAAAAAAACTGTGAGTAGGAGGTCCAGGGTCTTGGTCAGCGCATTTTACAACTAATTTAATCATCAACAGAAAACACTGCTGACTATCAGCTGTTTCTAAATAGTTGCCTGATGGAATATGGATTATGTGAAAAAAGTTAGCAGAGTGTCTTGCTATTACTTTATATAACCAGCAAGAGTACATACAGTACTGTGCAAAAGTCTTAGGCACCATATTACAGTATATGCTGTACCAATTTCGTTATATATGTTTATCATGTCTGCATTCCATATGTACAAAATTACTAAACTTAAAAATTAATAAATAAATAACATTACAGGAGAATATATGCATGGCTGTAAAGAAAAGCTTTACTGAGCAAGCTGGAGAATTTGAGTTCTTCTGGTAACTTTGTCACACTCGAGACTTTTGCACAGGACTGTACAGTATGTTCTTAAAATGTTCCAGAAATGCGCATTTCAACATGATTGATTAACCTGCAGGCACCCTGTTGGAGCAAATGGCATGCTTTGCCAACAAATAATGAGAACCTGGGAGGAACAAAACCCGCTTTAGGAACTATGGAACTTACATCTCCGTTCATTAGCTTGCAGTCGTCCTCCATCTCATCAGCGCTGTCTTCATCCGACACGTCACCCTCCTCTGCATTCTCATCAATGTTCGGGGGCAGCTTCTTGCCCTGCAAAATAAAGAACAAAATAAGAAAAACAATTTGATACAAGTTCAAAGCGATATCAAAGGTCTGTCCTCTACTGTTACTGAGCATCACAAAGTACACACAACCATAAGTTTGGGATTGTTTGAAGAATGAAAGACGTTACAGATTGGCATATTTCAGAAACTCCAATCAAGTGAAGGTTAATATAATTTATAAACAAATCAGGGTTTGAACAAAACAAAACACTTTTTTTCCCCATACAACATTTGTTAATCTCAACGCCATCGTATCAATTAATAATTGAAGGTAAAAAAAAAAAAAACATCAGCATGGGCTTTGACACTAACAGTGTTACGTAATGTCTTTTGGTACAATTTCTTTGACTTGAGAAATCTGAGCAGGCCTGCTGTCTCAAAGTCTGGGGAATAAACCCCGGGGGGCTTGTGTGCACTCTGACTTACTTATCAGTAATCATTTGATTGACAGACCCATAAAAGCGCTGCTCCGTACTGCCTGGTGAGACTGAGCGCTGGTCTGTGGAGAGTTTAACAAAAGGACAGGTAGGTGATGGATACCAGTAATAAAGAGCAACAATCAATTCGGCAAAGAGTCGAGAGTGCTGCTTGTGTCGAAAGCAATCGATTTTGAAATCTTTAACAAGGCTTGCCACGTCAGAGTGATAACTGTGCATGATTTTTTCCCCCACCGTTTTGCATGCGACAGTACTATTTATTTCCACTCTATTTGGATTCAACAAACTGTGTTAATCATTCTCAGTTATTCTGGATTGTTTTGTGGCTCCTTTCTACTATGATAAAATAGGAAATCTGTGCCAAGTCCAATTCCTGATTTATGGTATGCCAAGTATATGGTTAATAAACCGTGTGGATAATATTACATAAAGTTCCTAGCCGTTTTGGCATCTTGGCAGGCTAAGTATCTACTGGATGTCTAATCTGGCGGAATTAATTATTGTTATTTGTATATAGTATTGTTATTGTATATAGTAGAACATAAGTAAGGTAATTAGCGTCATAATACATGCATATGCATGAAAAAGCAGCGATATGCAAACCTGGGCTTGAGCTGCAGCCTCTGGCAAGCAACAGAGAGAAAAAGAGCTGTGGCTTTTAGAAGGCAGCTGGAGAGTGTCTGCTCATTGACCCAGTGCCAGCACCGAGCAATTTGTCAATTCTGTTCACTGGCCCAGTTTTCGGCCAACTCTCCTTTGGCCAGTGCCGGCGAGCTTCCAATTATAGTACCGGCTCCATGTTAAACTATACACATCACTCCTGTGGCCTGACTTCTTACTGGTCTGGTATCAGCTGCCATGTGGAGGCATGCAGCCGTAGGAAAAGATGAAAGAAGCTTTATAATGAAAGAGTCTCATTATAGATACTACTGAAGGATAATAATACAAGGGGGTTCCAAAGAGGCTCTAATTATATATATTTGTATATGTGTTCATATACAAATGTATTCAGATGTGTGTGTGTTTTTTTTTTATATTGTTATTATTTTTTTAATGAGATAACATACCACTAAACACTGACAAACAATGGAAAATCCCCAGAGGTAGAAATAGATGGTCTGTGAGTCCTACCTTTGACAGCTCTTCAGCCTCAGCTACCTGTACATCACTTCAGTTCATAATTGGCCTGAACTAGAGATGTGTGTGTGTGTGTGTGTGTGTCATAACATCACAACACAAAACATTACATGCCGCATATTATGTAAGTTGGATGTCAGCAGCGGATCCTTTGGGTGCTGTGGATTGCAGGGTGGGGCCTTCGTGGATCGGACTTCCCAGAACATCCGGAACATCCCATGGATCAGTGGCCTTGATCTTTCTGTGTTGCACTGAATGTTCTGGTGCCTTTCTTTAATGGCCAGCATTGTCTTTTTTGGCCAGTTGTGATGCATTGTTTACGGTGGGATCGGACTAGACGGTTGATAAATATTAATTTGTTAATTCTATGGCTGATTGGTGTGTATCTGTATATTTTAGAATTGAAAGTAAGGGTGAATCAATGCAGCTGCAGTTGCATCACAGCGCAGGGCAATGGGTCAGGGGTGGCTCAGTGGTTAAAGCATTGGACTTGGGTTTGGAAGGTCCCAGATTCAAACCCCACGACCACCAAGTTCCCCCTGTTGGGCCCTTAAGCAAGGCTCTTAACCCTCAACTGCTCTGATGTATAATGAGATAAAAATGTAAGTCCTTTTTGCCACTTTTTGCTCACTGCATCAAAGTAAAAACCTCCTGTTTGTGCACCTTTTTGTTGCATGCCATGGAATTCCAGTCCTGATACACATCACAGGTCTCGATCAGATATTATGTGAACCAGATGTCTTTGTACACTACAATGGTCCTCCAGAAATGTCAAAGAAGTTGATCTCAAAAGCTCTGCTCAAATGAAGACACCTACCATCTCAAATATCTCCTATTATTCTTTTTGCTGTCATGTCATACTTTCATGCATTTCTTTTTACTGGAAAATGATCACTTTTTTGGAGATAAAAACTAAAATTGACCTTGACAAGAATTTTGCCCTTGAGGGAATCCGGTGAAGGCAGGAGTCCGGACTCGTCAGCTTTGACTGATGAAAGGTCCAACTTCTCCCCCAGGATTTCCACCAGATACTCAGCCATCTTCTTCTGCTGGGGAACACTACAGTGGTTCTCTATGGACAAGATCACTGGATACCTATAAAGGGAAAGCAAAGACAGAACCACATCTATGTGTTAGCTGATAACTGTCATGCAATTCTTACATTACAGGATAGGATTTGGAAACAACTAAACGAAAGAAAAAGATTCTGGTATTGACAAATAATCAGTATCAGTAGAGATACCCTATGGCAAATATTACTAAGGCAAAAGTAAAAGCCCTCCATTTACTTGTGTACTTGAGTAAAAGTCAGATTACACACCAATGTGGTTAGCCAACGGAACGCCATGCAAAAACACAGTTAAGTAAAAGTACAGATATTTGCTGCGCTTTTAAGCAGAGTAAAAGTAAAAAAGTATCCTCTAATAAAATTATTCAAGTGAAGTAAATATATATGAATATGCGCTTACAGTAAGTACAGTATCAGAGTACATGCACTCTCCCACCCCTAAAAATAATCAATTCTTTATTGCATTTTTCATGAATTAAATCTTGTTGTGATATGAAAAACTGTTAAGGTAATGTACTGTTAATGTAAAGTCCCACCAAAATAAGGAACTGAAGCAGATCCGTAACAGTAAGCCATGAGTTAAAATTGACATGCTGTAAAAAGATGTTGAGAGACGTCTAAAAATAGTGTTCTGTTTACAACACCCTCCAGGAGCCCTGACTGCATGCATCTAGATGGGATTATCACCTTTAGCAGTGCTGGTGCTAATGAAATCTCAAGACGTAGTATATGCAGTATACACGCACACACATGCACACTGTTTACACTACGGTACGAACTAGGCAAGCAGGCACTGATTTTCTACATACTGTTATCAAGATAAGGAACTGTGCTTAGACTTACGGGTTCTTAACAAATGCATATTTGTTGATGGTTTCAATGACGTCCTTAAAAAGTATTTTGGATGTCAGAGTGTAGCCGTGATGTACGATTGGCTCTCCATCTTGTCCATCCCAACAGTCCACTGGAAGATAACATACAGTAGGTTTTCAGTACAATCAGCATTCAGGTTAAATCATTAAATGAGCAATCTTTATCATTCAACCTTAATGTACAGATGTCGACCCCCTTTGAACGTTTCCATATATTGTCTTGTTACAATCGGACTAATTTGTACATAATTTTATAAAATATATCAAACCTTTTACTGTGGTATTTGTTTTAAGATCCATGACATTATAATCACAGTTCAATCCAAATTCACAAAAACACAGAAAAAGTCAAAGGTGGTTGAGTATTATAATAAAATTCATATACTACTGTATTTATGATTAATTTATGCTCTGAATTCTTACCGCTCATTCTCGAACTTAAACTGACCTTCCACACATCTGCAGCCTGCTTGCAGTACCCATGCATACATGTCCACCCTGGACTGAGACATCAGCTGGTCCCCCATCAGGTAGGTGTTGTGTGAGGAAGCAATAAAGTACTTGCACAGAGGCTGGGTCATGTCCTGGTTGATTTCATGGTGTTCGGGTTTAAAGATGTCTCCGGCTGGACTTCGCATGTAATTTGTAAAACCTAAGGTGGAGGATTTAGCGGTGAGCTGATTCACACGATCATATGTAAAAGGCTGGGTGTGAATTTGTCCCATCAAGACAAATACTAAAGTTCTTAATAGAACCAATTTTAGGTCTAGAAAAAATAGAAATCTTTTTGTTTGTTTAACATTTATTCCACTGAACTTTCTGTATACTGTAGTTCCCTTGATACAAATCTTTTGTGATTGCCCAGCAGGAACCCTAACATTATACGGCGTTGCCATGTAATTATAATTAGTTTACAACGCTGTTCAGCCAAAACACATCGGGACAGCGTTGTTTTTATGAATATTCCACTGGCACAGCGTTTGACAGCATCGCATCCGTGGTCCCTTGAAACTGTCACTGTTGAACACCGATTGAAAATTGAACACCATACAGTGGCATGAGTATCTTGTGTCTCTTGTTTAGCCGAGTAGTGTTTATATCTCTCTGTATAATTTTTTTTAGTAGGATATATTACAGTGAAGTGCATCATGGCTCCCAAACGCAGAAAAAACATTGCTAGTGATAGCAGTAGAAGTATTGATTTGGAAGTGAAGCAAAAGGTTATTAAAAAAAAAAAAAAAAAACGAAGGGAAAACAGTCGATGATATTACAGTACTCATGATTAACTTCCTTAGTAGTTTTATAAAAATGCACAGCATTCTCCCATATTGCTTTGCTAAATATCTATACTGCTCTATACAATATCTATACAATGTCTTTTGGTGCATTGTAGTCGCATAGTATTTTTGAGTTTATGTGGTGTATGTTGTTAGAGAAAGCTACTGTTAAACATTTAGAGTACAAGACCCGCTCAAAGAAAATGGAAAAAAAAAAAACCACCAGTGAAATGACGAAAATATGGATATATTTCAGGTCAGATATTAAAAATAAATGGTATGTAAATATACGGTAATGCAAAGAATTGTATTGGGGTTGTTCATGTTGTCAGTGTTGGTTTGACATTATTATTGATAATTTTATCTTTCAAAAGCAAACTAATATCAACAATGCCCTAACAGGGTAGGTAGATGTTAGGTCCAAGAGGAGGAAGTCGAGGAAGTTTTCAATTAAATCACATTTAGAAAAGTAACACTTTATCATTTACAAACCCCTCACTGCAGACTAGGGGATTTGCCAAATAAAGTTTTTAACTTAGCGCTGGACCGGACGAGGCAGTTTAGGTTACAGCAGCCTAATTTAAAAACCTAAATTCAATTTGGACTTATTGAATAGCTCACTTTCATCTTTAACCAACTTTAAGTTTATCAAAGTTATTAAAATATTCTCTAAGGAGGAAACAGATCTCATCTTACCGTCGATTCCCAGAACCCCCTGCTGCTGGTTTTCAGGACAAGGTTCAAACTTGGTGATGATTTCAAGGCAATGCTCTTTTGTGACATTTGACATCTGAAATACAGGACATGAAAGACACATACTGAGGACATAATCACAATATACAACTGTTAGTTTGCGCTTCATCTGAACAAAGTGTTAAAAACAAAAAAAGCCGAATGCACCTAATCTAACTGAGAAACACCATCACGTGCAAATGGCTCTGGAATCAGATTGCTCAGGCCAGCAGCTGGGCCTTAAATTGGTTGTATTAGTCAATCAGATTTCCGTTCCATCCCGTCAGCATCTGGCCATGTCCAACACAGCAGGGATGAGTGTTAATTTATTGAAACACTGTGTGTTGTTTGTAAGCTTGTTTGCAAGCCTCAGACAGAATTTGGCAAATTTAGTTCTTCATTCGCTTCAGAAAAGGAGACCAGTTGACTAAAATACTGAGTCAGAAAGGGGACGAACACTAAGCTTGACACTGATGTTGATGTCTGGGAAGGTTTGAAGAAATGTCACACAAAACCAATAGAAATTCCCTACAGTATATGATGTTTAAGCTATGCGTTCAATTTATTATAGCCTACGTCTAAATACTTATGCAGATTGGGGCTTGTATGCATCAAATAAAATTGAACTCTAAACAGATTTTGTGTGTGTGTCTATGTGTGTATTACGTGCTTGGAGCTACTAATCTCTCTCTCTCTCTCTCTCTCTCTCTCTCTCTCACTCAATCAATCAATCAATCAATCAATCAATCA
This sequence comes from Clarias platycephalus, assembly GCA_030068275.1. NCBI lineage: Eukaryota > Metazoa > Chordata > Actinopteri > Siluriformes > Clariidae > Clarias > Clarias platycephalus. Next base: position 23,348,783 of record JAQQZT010000040.1, read on the forward strand.
ATCAATCATCTACAGTATAGCGCTTAACCCTGTATACAGGGTCATGTGGGGTCTAGAGACTATCCCAGGAAACTTAGGGCAAAAGGCAGGGTACACCCTGGGCGAGGTGCCAATCCATCGCTGGACACACACTCATTCACACACTATGGGGACTGTGGGAGGAAACTGGAGTACCTGGAGGAAACCCACCAAGCACTGGGAGAACATGCAAACTCCATGCACACAGAGACACATAACCACACGGTCTGTCTGCTTTCACATGCATTATTCCATTGCCGAGTCTAGTGTTTGCTAGGTTTTGGTTTAGTTCTCCCAAGGCACATAATTAAAGGGGGAAAAAACAGTACTACAGAGATAGAAAAACTTCATAAACCACATAAAAATTCTGCAACTTGCAATCGTTTTTTTTTGTTGTTGTTTTTTTTTTGTGCCGATGTGTTCATTCAGGGATGAACTGTTTCTCACTGCAAATAAAACTATCCTTTGGAATTAGGAAACGGCTCAGCTTCTCAGGCTTGTCTCAGTGGTGCGAATGCTGCGTTCGTTTCTGCCTAAACACACTGCAGCAGGGTGATAACTGCGCCGGGGTTTGACTGAAATCGGAACTCCTCTGAGAATTATAAAGTTCTGCATTCTGCATTCTGAGCAGTTTTAGGATATTGAGTTTAGAACCTTATAATTCCAAGGGGATGATATGTAAAAGTCCCAGAGTTTCTCTGACACCAATACATGGAATTTAAAGATGAATAAATCTAATTGGACAAATGGAATGGTTGTATGTGTTTTACGCGTTAAGGAATAGGAAAAGTCAATCGCATTTTAAAAAACACATTCTGAGCCATCAGCAATCAAGAGTCACGGCTGTGTTTGGGGGAAAAAAGCCAAAGAGCTTCACAGTAGAGGGAAAACTCTAAAAGTGCTCCTTCTACACTTCAGTGCGATCCACATGTTTGCCTCTCCAAACCCATAATCTGTCACCTTTTGCTCATTTTCAATGAAGCGTGTCAGGTCGTCTGCATCCAGGTGGTCTTTATGGTTGCTGTAGGTGAGCATCAGCAGGTACAGGTCTCGCCGGGTTGACATCATCTTGTAAAAGGAGCAGAACTCATCAAAGTCCAAAGTGCCCTGGTTATCATCTGTGTCTGCTTCCTGCAATAAACGATGCACAATGCACAAAAATACACAATATGTGACCCATCATATCAAGTCAGGTATGAAGTTGAACTACAGGTAGTAGTATACAGTGTGTGTCTCATGATCTTTTAACAGAATTGATTAAGTTTATCTCTAACCCAAAAACTTGTTTTTAAACACTTTGATGAACACTATCCAAGCTGTTTGCTCCAGCTGTCATGTAACAACATGCATTTTTCACTATAAAAAACATGCTCCTGTAGAAGTGAGTTAGCAGGGAAATCTTGGTGTAAACTGAGTTTGACGGTTCCCTCTTTCTTATACATCACTGGAATCCTCACTTAAATATTTGAAAAAAGGGATTTCGTCATTTTTTTTTTTTCAAGGCCCTACTCGTAAATAAACTCGCACTGACCATATCCCAGCAACCGGACATTATACAGTAATAAACTCGGTAACAAAATGGAGCTTATTGACCCAGGAATCTGAAAATATGCATAACTCAAATCACTCAAAATATGATTTAATACCGGATTTGATGTGAATGGTAAAACTGACACAAAGAGGTCCCGTTAACCTGGATTTCTAGATATTCTAGAGTTATTATTGCGCCAAGTGGTCAAAAATGTGAAGTCCATTGGGCCACCAAGATCTTGTTCCAATCAGAATTAAGTCTGCTAAATATCTGCAAACCAAGTTAAACACTAAGTATAAACAGTGTGCTCATGATGTACAGAAGTTCTTCTTTGAAGAGGGTTTATGGAGTGGATCATGTCTGTACATCAGAAATGTGCACCACAGTCCACTTGTTTCCCATGTAAGGTCTAAAATGTGCGTCATTTTTCCAGGGCCTGAATTTTTACGGCTCGGTTAAGGTATTTTGTGTGGGATGTAGTTGGACTGGAAATTTTGCTAAAACTTGGCACACCTGGTTAATGATATCAGCTCTTGCCTGTGTGCATTGCTGAAGGTGGGAAACACACCTTCTGTATCAGACACCGCTCAACGAGGATTCATTTATAGCTGTTAATTGGGTGAAATAAGTTTTGATAATGTTCATAGGATTTGTATATTTAATACCGTTAAAATCCAGATGGAGGAAGGCTACACGAGACATCCACTACATGTATAATTTACTCATGAGGTTTTTAGAGCACTTCACTTAACACACTCGAATCAAGCCCTTAACAGCAAATGGCAAAAATCTGCTTTCTCAGTGGAGGAGGGAAGAAATATCAGCTTTCCAACTTGCAAAAGTTAATACGGTACATTTTAATTAAGTTACATTAATTACATATCTATATTTCCAATCTTAATTTCAAAGCAAATACATTTTAAGTAAATAGTTTGCTGCTAAACAGATGGCGTGGCAATTCGTAATTCATTCAATTAAAACACTGATCTCGGTTAGTTTTATCCCTAAGAGTTGACTGTGGCATTGATTAATGGCATATAATTGTAATTAATAATTGTGGCATTAATTTGGCATTGTACCAAATTGTCTCTGTTAAAGGTACAGAGCTGTGAATCTTAATTACTAACCAAGCCTTGATTTCTGTGGATGAGCAACAGTATGTATAACTTGAACAGAACGAAAGAGAGCATCTCATGCCTCCATGTTTGATATTTTAAGTCTTTATTAACATCTAATTAATAACCTGCCGCTATGCTAGTGGGGGGACAAAAGCAAGAGTGCTATGATTAAAGGTGCTAAAACATGCTATGACCTTAATTTTTTACAAATAATGACGAAAAGTATGGGATTTTACTTTACTATGTTTTGCAGAAGAAAACCCAAGCACAGAGAGAGAACAAGGGCATGAGAACATGACGAGCATCAGAGTGTGAAAACAGGTCATCAACACGCTGAACACCCGAGCAGGAGGGAAACATTCACACTAATTCTTGTTTGATTTTTTTTCCCCATCCATCACACTCGTCCTAGAGAAAATTTCTTGAAAAGAGGTTTTATAAGTCGGATTACAGAAGAGTGGTTCTTTAGCAAGCAGTAATCAATAGTGTTAGTTAGACCTTAATGTATTGTAGAGATATTCACTGATTGCTGAGATGGATAGCTCCACATAAGTTAAGTACGCTAAGAGCATCTCTGCTTTTCTTCTTTAATGTAAAACTTTCAAGTTGGGATACGACTTAATCCACTAGGACGAAGCAATGACCTTTTAGCATTCAGGAATCTTTGGACAGTGTAGGTACAGGATAAAACATCCAGCATCATCTTGCATTATTCTGAGAAAATTAAATATAAACTGTTCAGGCTTGTGTAGAAGTAGCAGGGAACTTCGATTAAAAGAGACTGTAGAACCAAGGCTAAATCTTATTTTTCTCTCCATCTCACACACACACACACACACACACACACACTCACACACACTCACAAGGCCAGATTGGTGTGCTTTATTCTGTCTTACAATGATGGCCATCTGTGTTCATTTACAGCAGATGGGGTGGGTCCTGATGGACTGTGAAGCTTAGCGACCTACAAACGACTGAGGTGAGATTTCGACCATGTACTGTACTGTGTGTGCGCGCACACACATGCTCACACACACACTGGAAAATGGCTTTTGGTAACAGCAGGACGCCATGGAAAAACAGAAATACCAGCGCAGACAAGCTTTTTCCGGCTGACCAGGCATTTGACCTACAGCATGGGTGAAATGTAACTAGGCTTTAAAAACTGGTAATAAAGTGCATATTTCTAATACAAATTTATAAAAACAAATTGTAGATGTATTTTATTACATAGGAAAATGAAAACTAATTTCAACGTAGGCACCGGTGGAGTCAACCAGTCCTCTTAAACAGCTGGGGATGGAAGGAAGGAAGTGGTTTTTTGATCTTGCTGAGAAACTTTTGAACTCGTGCCTCCAACTCGTCCAATGTGTGAGGTTTTGTCCTGTACACCTCCTCCTTTCCGTAGCCCCACAGGAAAAAAATCACATTGCGTGAGATCTGGACTTGGAAACCATTCATGAGGTCTGTGTCGTCCCAGCCAATGTCCTGTGAAATGCTGGTCTAGCCATGCACGCACAGTACCAGCAAAATGGGGTGGTGCACCATGGGGTGCCATTAAATAATGCCTAGTTCATTTTCACCCACCCTGTATAAAGGTACATCAGATACGTAATACAAATAGTTCGATTATAGTTGTCATGCAATGTACAAAACCGTAGTTTCCTGCCAACCTGTTAAATTTACATGAAACATCTGTAAAACATCATTATGATAAAGGACTGTAATATCCTGAATATTAGATTTCTTGCTCAAGGACCCAGTCAAGGTGGTTTGGCGGTGTGGTTATTTGAACACACAACCTTCTTAAGTATGATTTAAAAACCTTCAACGGTAAGCCATCTGAGGGAATTTAATACAAGCTTTGGGTGAATCGAGTAAATTAATGTGTTTGAAGGAACTGAATTAATGCAAACTTGTTGTGGTGTGAAAATGCAAGTTGCCTATAAATCATTATAAAGTTAAAAAAATTTTTTTTACATTTTTTTTACATTTTGTTCATAGTACACAGTTACAGCTGCACAATTCAAATAACTGCATAAAGATTGAAATGTGAAATTGCTTAATTGCAAAAGCCTGAAATTTTATTACAGGAAATATACGCAAAGTCGAGAATTTATGTCTAGGTGGCAATAATTTTATAAATGTGATTTATTTGTTAAATAATGTTGAGGTTTGCCATTATTTGTGCCATGTGCCATTAGACTAGATAAGTACATTTACATTCAAAATGGTGCATTTACTGTAATAGTTACATATTGCAGCTTAAATCACAAACGCAATATGGGTAAAAATAATTGCATTTTTAAAAACAATCAAATCGTGGAGCCCTAAACAGAGAAAAATGTAAATTTGTTACCAAGAGAAATAAACTGCATACATAAATATAACACAATGCGCTAAATCTTCAATTGATGAGTGTCAGACACACACAAACAGACACGACTCGTTCTTGCATAGATTTGCTTTACCTTGAACATCTGCTTTACTTTCTGCCTGGGCAAATTGACATTGAGTTTATGCAGGAGCTGGAGAACCTCGCTGATGCTCAGGCTGCCATCTCCGTTCTTGTCAGCTTCTGTGAACGTCTGCTTCAGCCATGTGATACTGGCAGTTAAGGAGATGAACATCGCAAACATAAAATGTATATACTACAATACACTACAGAAGATGAAGATGTCCCGAATTGATTTACATGTATATCATACCCAGTGGTTTTGTAGGGTCCTGAAGATGTCCTGTTATCCATACTGTGCTGACTGGGTGTACTGTACAACTAATGCACATTTAATTACAGGAGTAGCTCTCCTGTAATAGTTGTATAACTAATTGGATTTTCATACATGCTTGGATCTTCTACAAGACAAGACTCTGAAGTATGTACAGTAGTACTCTATCTTTAAACATACATATTGCGTGCGACTTTTGTTTACAATAAACAACAGCTATAGTATGGCACCTACAGTACATGGTAGTAGTATCTTATAAAATGACCAATTATTTTACAAATAAGCATTTCTAAATTAGGCACAGTGAGGAATAGGTATCATTTTTTCAACTTAATTAAACAAAATCTATTCACTAAATTAAATAACGAGCCCATCATATTGCAGCAGTGTTGCTGCTCAAGCTGTTCATAAGGGAGGATATTGGTCACGTGTGCGCTGACGTTTGGCCAGACTGTCCTCATCGCTGATGCCCGCCATAAGGTACTTAAGACCAGTAATCCAGGTGCGTGCCTCCTCGCCTGTACCTGACACCAAGTCCAGCGACTGCATGTGCTCACCATAGTAGATGCTGAAACAGCAGTTGTGGTCGAAGCTGCTGTCTGCATACCGCTGGAAGATCTCTGACTGCTTCCCCTCACACACCTCCCGGATCAAGTCAATGGAGACTGCAAACGAGAGAGAGCAGGGGATGTGACAAGTCTGGTGTGAGTGGTGGTGCTGAGAAGAAAGAAAAATAAATAAAAGAAAGAAAGAAAGAAAGAAAAACTATATATATTTCTCTTATAAAGGAAGGAAGGAAGGAAGGAAGACTGGAAAAAAAATCTTATTTATAAAGAAAAGATATGGAGGAAGGACAAAGAAAAAAGAAGGAAAGAAAATGTCTTCTTCTTCAGAAAGAAAGAAAGAAAGAAAGAAAGAAAGAAAGAAAGAAAGAAAGAAATATATAAATGTCACCAATGAAAGAAAGAAAGTAAAATAAAGATTTTTTTCTTTTATAAAGGATGGAAAGATGAAGGGAAGAATAGAAGGAAATATCTTATTTTAAAGGAAGGAAAGAAGGGAAAATGAGAAAAAAGAAAGAAAGAAAGAAAGAAAGAAAACGCCTTCTTAATAAATAAATAAATAAATAAATGAACATTGCCAATGAAAGAAAGTGAAATAAAGAACATTTATAAACATTTTATAAAGGATGGAAAGATGGAGGGAAGAATAGAAGGAAATATTTTATTTTAAAGGAAGGAAAAAAATCACTTCTTTCTTTCCTTTAAAATCAGAGAGAAAGAAAGAAAAGGAAAGAAAATGTATTTCATAAAGGAAAGAAAGAAAGAAAGAAAGAAAGAAAGAAAGAAAGAAAGAAAGAAAGAAAGAAAGAAAGAAAGAAAGAAAGAAAGAAATTATTTCATGAAGGAAATAAGGATGGAAGGAAGAATGTCAAGAGAATATCTTATTTTTAAAAAAAGATAGAAGGAAAGAAAGACAGAAGTCTCCATTCTAATACAGCAGAGAACCAATCCGATGTGAGTGCGGTGTATAAATGAACATGAGCGTGTGATTATGATGTGGTAATGCTGTGAAACGCTGTGGCACCAAACCAGCTGAGTGTTACACTCTCACATTACACTCTCACACAGCCTGAACGCTCACTGAGATTGTTTCCTCAGTTATAGCTGAAAACGGAAAGCTGCCTGTTCTAAATGACAAGCGGCGTCCACAGATGGTGCTTCCGAGACGCTCAGTTACAATAATCCTGACTGAAACACATCGCAGAACATTCTGTCTCTCAGAATACCGAATCCTAACGAGGTGAATCCTGTGAGTGTACAGTGTGTGTGTGTGTGTGTGATATAAAGGGGTGTGTAGTGTGATAATGAGCTCAGCATTCAGTGCTGTCACACTCAGATCAAAACATATTGTACATCCTGTTCAGTAAGTGACCTCGAAGTGCTTCACTGTACACAGGAATAGCGCAGATGCACACAACTGCCGGCTGAATAACTCTTCAAAGCCCACTTTAGTTCTCTCTATAATCCCCTGCTACACTGGTGCACTTATCCAGTGTTTCGCTAGTGCCTGGATACCATCATGGTAGACAGTTTTGATTGGACCGTGTTTGCGTGACAGCTGAAACGTTGGCCTACCAGGAACTCCTTTAATGGTCCTTCACTAGACAGTCCCGGATTGAGTTGAACGCCTGTTGTAATTCGCACACAGGTTAGCTAGGAGATACGGTTCAGTTCACTCAAACGGCTGAAACCTTCCCGGTTAAAGCTGATGAATTAGCTAGGAATTACTCCATTAACTACTTCTGGTAGTTCCCAGAATTTCAAAATCTACAAAAGGGGGTAGGGCGTTTTCATATTTAGCTCCAAAGCTTTGGA
>JAQQZT010000040.1:23367850-23386688 GCA_030068275.1 Clarias platycephalus
TTTTTAAACATGTACTTTATCTCAGAAAGTAGAGGAAATATTGCAAGGGGGGTGAATAAAATAAATAAATAAATAAAAATAAACAAAACAAAGAGATGTATCACGGAGGGACCTGCAAGAGAAAGACCAATAGCTCACAGAACATAAGACTGAGGCTTTGGAAGTTCTTACATACAAAGGAAACTAAGGATCTAAGATTCTGTTCCTAGCTAAGTAATTCTGAAAAAGAAAAGAAAAGAAAAAAATCTAAGATGTGACATAGCTGGAGCCTGTCTGCTGGTGTACAAAGGACACAGATAAAAGGCTCAGAGAGGGCTTCTTATGCCACAATGCCTTCTATCAGTCTCAACATCTGGCTGAAGTGAGAGCAGGTAAGTGCGGCTCACCCCGCGGACCGCTGAGAGGAACAGCGAAAAGAAGCCTTAGCAAGGAGGTGGAGGAGGAGGAGGCTGCGGTGGCATTAATTGAAACAATGCCAGAAATAGCTGGTGTAGTACTGGATGTCTTCTTGTCAGCTCGCAAAAAAAAACTAAATTAATTCTGCTGAAAAAGAATCACGGCGCTCTGGAGCACAGCATCCAGTTTTCTCATTATTTCTCAACTAAATTTGTCTTCGTTTTATTGCGGAAATCAATTTAATATCCAAACGGACTTCATATACCGGGGAGATGATTTAAGACGAAGATCAATTTGCAAAGTTTGTTCATTAGAGCTGCGCTGCCACGGAAATGGATTCCCCCCCCCCTTACTCCAGGCTCTACTCCGTCCATCCAGACTGATGATGATTGTGAATAAACATTTCCGCAACACCTGACATTTCATTGAAGTTGAACACAAATCTTCTCCATCCCCTTCACATTAAACGCCGGTTTCATCAAAGGTTCTCGGCACGCCGTGAACAAGCAGGTCAGCTTTGCAAACTAGAGTAATGATTTATGGGACATCGACTAGGATTTTTCGGCTGAACTCTAGATCGCGGCCCACTGTACATCACACAGCCCTCTAATGTAATATACTTTTGCTATGCAGCTAAAGTTTTGTACTAATCATTTGCAAGAACCAATCCAATGGAACTGAATCTAATCGTTTCAAGAAGGAAGCGCCAACAAAAAGCATTGTGGCATTGTGTGTATTAAGGGAAAAGTAAAACATACTCCATATATCTTAACAATCGAATAGGTCGGTTTTTATATTATTTCTTATATGTCTCAGAGCTCCCACATGATACGTCTTTTAATGCTTCATTTAATACAATCTTCTTTACTACAAAAAGTCTTTGGACTGTGAGAGGAAACCAGAGTTTCTGGAGGAAATCCACCAAGCACAGGAAGAACATGCAAACTCCAAGACAGGAATCGACCCTCAAGATGCATCCGTACATTTAAAACTTACTGAAACATGAATTTGCCATAACTGGTCTCTTTTAAATAAAAATATTTAAATAAATATTAACAGACATGTTTTGCTTTGGGCGTGGCTCAGTAGTTAGCACTGTTGCCTTCAGGATCTGGGTTCGATTCCCACATCATGTCTGTGTGCACAGAGTTTGCATGTTCTCTCCGTGCTTGGTGGGTTTCCCTCCAGGTACTCCGGTTTCCTCCCACAGTTCATTACCCTTGTGCCCTAGATCTCCTGGGATGGACTCCAAGCTCCCTGCGACCCTGTTCAGGATAAAGCGGAATAGACGGTGAGTGAGTGAGTGAGTGAGTGAGTGAGTGAGTGAGTGAGTGAGTGAGTGATGTTTTTCTGCCTTAATAAAGGCCGATTTACTTGGTTTCCATGTTCCATTAATGTTCAGTGTATATATCACTTATAAATCCAATGTGGAAATACTAGAGATAATAAATGACACTCAAAGATTATTGAACAGTCATGATGAGTTACAACAGAGGCTCCAGCTCAGCTAGTTGAAGCTTTGGAAGCTGATCTATTTGAGCAGAAAGTGAAGATAAGGAGGCAAGAGAGCTGGACTGGACAGACTAAGGGATTAAATCCCTGCTGCATCGCTCTCTTTAGGTGGAAATGAAGCAAGGGCCAAATCCCACTGGCACCAAACGCAGCAAGGATTGAATCACGAACGTGGCTATTATCTATTAAATATTCAAATCTTAACGGCTCATGCATGAGTTTCAAATGACGTCCGTCTGTTTGATGCTAAACATCTAACCCAAGCCCAGATTTAGTTATTGTTTCTTCTGTCGTATCCGTATTAACAATCTGTATCAGCAGACTGCTTGGGTAAGGCTGAACCACTGGACTACAGAAGTTGGTTCAAATGAGGTGTAACATTTTGTCAGAGTGTTTTGTGTGCACTAAGCACAAGACTAAACAAATCCTAAGACGGTTATACAATTTTCCTGGTGTACTGGACTGAAACTACAAAGCCACCCACGAGTGAACACTTGACTCAGGTTCTGCACTTGTGGGTGGCTTTGTACAAAAATAATTACTGCTGTTGGAGAAAATTATCTTTGCTGTGGTGTGAAATGATTGCTGCAGTCTGGGCTTTTTTTTTTAAAACTAAGAATAATAACACATAGGGATTGTTTTGGTCGCAAACATTAATTAAATCGTTCATTCGGTCATTCATTCATCTTCTGTAACTACTTTCAATTGTACAATAAAAGATTTGTATCCTCTATGGTTTTAGGGGGAAATATAAATGAGACGTGAGCTAAATCTGCCATGATTGTAACCAATAAAGAGATGAATTCGTTATAAATGAAATAAAATCAAAAGAAACCTAGTTTGGAGTACGTTAGAGAGTTAAACACATATAATAATCTTTGTTATTAATGTCCAATGCCATAAAAATGATAACAAGCTTCTTCTGTAACAGTTTTCTGTGTTTGTACGAGTGAATTTTCAATATTCCTGATTTGGATACATATCTTAACCCTTAATGTTTGTCTACTGGACATGTACAGTACATTACTAATAAAAGTCTATTAAAAATATTTCACACCTTTATAGCAGTGGTTCTCAATGTGGGGTTCCATAAGAGATTGACTTTTTTTGTTTGTTTGTTACAGCATTTATCACGTATTGATTGTTTATGGTTGTTCCTTGAATGGAGTGGGGTTTAATTCCAACGGGCTATAATCAATGTCAACTTGAACCGAATAGCTTCTGTAGGTGGAAAGTTCAGGAAAAAAGCTATACAGCTCTATACATAGATGATATAAATCTGAACTGAGGGAGTCTAAGGAATTTCTTTTACAGTTAAAGGGGTCTGTGGTTACAAAAGCTTTGACAACCCCAACTCCAACCCAAAGCAATAAAGGAGTAATGAGCCATTCGGGATTCAACTAGCGGCATGGTCCGGTGATTAAATTGCTTGAAACTTTAGGTCGAGTGTGCTTTTCTGTAGCTCACTCCTTCACCTACCTTCACTATAGGGATTCCAGCAGTACGGATAATTCATTGTTGCATTTAAGTTGCTAAGAAAATCAGACGATGACTTTGCAGCTGGGCTTTGCAGGAATGGACTTGCAGACATATGGTATGTTGGTTGTATAAAAAGCTAATTATTAATAAATACTTATAAAGAAAGTACGAGGGGTATTCAAGTTAAACCAGGACAGGGATGAAATCTCTGGTGAATGAAGATGTACAACCAATAGACATTTACAGAAGACTTCAAGTGCAGTAAAGTGATGAGACGCCACAGTAAAGCAGAATGGAGCCCACGGAGTCGTTCCTGTAAACATTCAGACAGTGCAATGACTGATCCTTGAAAATCAACGGTTAACTTGCTGCAGAAGAGACGCATCTGTCTGCTTGAACTGAACACACAATCATTCATAGGGGAGTTATTGGCACATCCCCTGTACCACCCTGTCCTCGATCTAAGCCATTTCCACATGTTTGGTCCATTAAGATGTGACTCTGATCATGGCTCCATCGTACTGAGAAAACTTTCTATCTTGATGGTATCCAAGCACTAGTGAAACACTGGGATGAGTGCATTAGAGGAGCAGGGGATTATATTGAGAAATAAGGAGAGTTTTTACTCTCATAACTGGGTTCTGTTATTCCGCACACTCAAAAATCCCAGTTGGACTTCAACGTGCCTCGTAACGTCAAAACCTCGATTTTCCTCATTCAGTTTCCTTAAACGGAGCAAAAGTATGTTTTCTTTGTCCACCTGGTAAGACTGAAAGCTGAAAGAAAACCCTAAAAATATACATTTGAAAAGCAAATAAAAGTTTGATTTTAGTTTTTAAAGGGAGACTGTTAGTTGACATGGTATTCATGTTCCATTTGAGAAGCTGTGGCCTGTGGCTAGTTTGAAACTGAAACTTCATGGTTGACATTTCACACTTTAGTTGAAAGTGTGCTAGATAGGGAGCTCTTACTGGATGCATTTTAGGAACTGTGTGTGTCTGGTCCAAGATGTGACCACAGGTAGCTTGAAACTCTAATACACATTTTGTATGACAAAAGTTTGGTCCCACTGGACCTGATAAACTGGGTTAAAGGTAGGGTAACAAATAAAGATATACAGGAACAAATCTAATACAGGATGTCTCATACAGTAGCGATGGATGGATGGATGGATGGATGGATGGATGGATACTTTATTGACCCTGAAGGAAATTCCACAATTATTAATGCACTGATGATATAGTTAGCATTTTTGGATGGAGTCATCAAGTCTCAGTGCTTTGTAACAGACAGAGGTAAAGATGAAACTAAAAGATGAATAATACATTTCAGCATGTGCTGACATTGGAAGATAATCAGAGAACAGGGTGATGCAACATTGTCCCAGAGTGTTCAATTCCTTGTATACCAACACTAACAATTTTATCTTTATTAATGAAAACTCTTCAAGTATGTTTATCAAGACCAAACCATATATAATTTTTTATGGAAATGCAACATGTAACACTCTGACTTAAACTGTTAATCAAACAATCATTATTTTGTTTTCACAATAGAAATATATGATCATAGCTACTGTACCTGTGCAATAAAAAATAAGAGTATCACCCTGCCTACGATCTACTGTATAAGATGCAGATGCAAATCTCCTGCTGCACTTGATGCCCTCAAATTGGCCATTTTCTACAGAGTCCAGTCTGACAGGCTGTTTATTTCTCGACAGTAACCTTATTATAAAATTAAAATGTCTGACAACGTGTCAGCATGGTGCGATTTTCAAATGTCTTCTTGAGCTACTCCTGCATGTTTAGTTATCATCTGCTTATAAAGACGGTGAAAGTTCACTAGTAGCACATCTGGCTCGTGTATTCAGTGCCTAATTAAGATCAATCCATTTGTCAGTGTTGTTGCTGAAAAGAAATATACTCTTTAAACAAGATGCCATATATTCCATTCTCAAACTCAATCACAGTGTTATAATAAACGCTGTGCTTATCTTTTGGATCAATACTTGGCACAGAGTGCAATGAATGTTAAATTGTCAAACATGTGCTTGACTTTTATCAATGATAAACGTGGGAAAAAAAATCAAAGCTGTAGGAAAGGTGCAATGCACTACTGAAAGCTTTAGTGGCAAACTCACATACTGTATGCACGTTATACTGTGAGAAGTTCATGGTCACCTGATAGGTCAGGTACTAAGAATTAACAGTAGTAATTAGTGCTGATTCGTAATTAACTCACACCTCCGAGTTTGCGCTGCCCTCAATAAGGCTTTTAAAAATGAAATATTTTTGCCTGGTTATTATGTAACTATGTGGAACAAAGTCACAGATTTATTATTTGTTAAATGTCTAATGTTTTACTTGATTATATTTATTACTTATTCCAATGAACTGTTTACTGCTTGTTTATTTACCATGTCACGGTGATGTAAAAAAATATCATCTGGATGCGTCACTTGGAAAGACTTTTTATACCATGTTATCATACTGTATATGAGGCTTTTACAAAAAAAAAAATGCCAAAAGGGGCATAACTTTTTTTTTTTTTAAACTAACATAGGTTATTCTAATTACACACACAGCGGTAGAACGGTAGTATAGTCTCCATTAGAACATATGCATTTCCATCATTGTTGACCCCACCTCTTGAATCCTATTTAAATATCTCCTTTGTCGCAGTTCATGGCAGTTCCATTGGTAGTCATACACGCATAGTTCTTTTTTTTTTCTCCATACTTCTCTTTTCCCATAACTTAATCCTTTCATACGAATTAATAATCAGGCACTGGTACAGTGTTACTATACCAGTGATTTGTGCCTGTTTACTTCATAAAGCTGTCTCTTGACTGTAGACTTTGACAATGACACGCCTACCTCCTTAAGAGTGTTCTTGATTTTCCTACATGAAAAGCTTCTACTTCTAGAGGTCTGAGATCATCCACTTTAGTTTTCATGGTCTTCCAGGCCTTTTGCTGTTGCCGATTTCTTCTTTTTTCTGATGGATTTTAGTCTAATAAAAGTCTCCTTGAGTTACATGGACACCTCTTTGGACCTCATGTGGAGAGTTCGAGTGAACAGCTACCAAATACACTCAGAACCACCTGCAGGCCCTTTATCCTTGATAGTCATGGAGTAATGAGAGAACCAGCCAAATCTGAACATGCTTGTCGGCCATGTGTTCTATTATTTATGAGCCCCCTGTAATGGTGGTGTGTATGAAAATGGCTGTAGTGCCTGAATGGTTAATGTCACACCTCTGTCAAACCACTTGAATTAAAGCTGAAAGGCTTGACTTCGGCTCACATATTGAATGTTTCATTCCAAATTCAATGTGGTAATATACAAAGACCAAATGCCAAAAAATCTATACCGTCTATACAGTACTGTAAATCGTATATATACACAGTATATTATAGATTTTTCTTGCATGTCAGAGACGACAAGCTACATGGCATTTTGCTCTGAAGCAAACATGCTAACAAGCCCCACACACACATTCACAACCACACACAAATATTTCACACATGCACACGCTCAGAGGGAGAGCTCACAGCAAAGGTTCCTGTTGGTTCATAGACGTCAGGAGCGGTGCCGAGAGGGCAGCCTCCGGTACAGAGTGAACGGAAGGCTGAGGGAACAGATGGTGGCACAGAGGAAAGGATTGGGAGTCCTGCTGCTACACTTTCCCCATGTGGACGGTTGCGGAGGGAGGGGAGCACACACATTTCTGATATAGCTAACGATGTACCTCTGACAAGTCGACTCTTGGTCTGGCCCAAAAAAATCGAAGCAATGTGACAGTAAGGCCAGTTCTACAGGTGTCAGAGGTGTGACCTTTAATTTGGTCTATTCAACAAGAGAGCTTGTATTTAATACAGTAGATACCATACCAACAATAAGCTCGTCATTTCAAAAGTACTATCCTTCATTCACTTGGTTATTCATCTTCAATAACATTTGAAACACTCAGTCCAATCCCGATCTTCAAACACATGCACGCACATATTTACATTCATTCAGAGAGAGAGAGAGAGAGAGAGAGAGAGAGAGACAGGTCACACCCTGTCATTCAGTTTCCAGAGGAATTCTTTTATTCCAGGTTTTTGAATAATGGTTTTAACAAATCCTAATACAATTTATTAAAAATAGGCATACAGAATACTAAATAGAATGCAAAATAGCAGACACACCATTCCAGAACGATGGGTGAAGTTTGTGTTCTACTTTGTCCCGAAGGTGTTTACTTGGGTTGAGGTTCAGGTAGTGTGCAGGCCACTCAACCTTGGCAAACCATATTGTATCTTTATGGATCAGTTGTGATGGTAATGGTCAAGTGATCTGATCTTTCAGTTTAAAGCCATGCTTGTCAAACACCCCCTAGTGGTTTTCAGGACCTCTTGGCATGTTCCTAGTAGGCCTGTCTCCAAATAGACATGGAAATGTGTACAGTATATGAATAAAAAGCACAAGGAGATTCTTCTTGGCACTGCGGAACCATACACAGTACAATACAAAAACACGGAACGGGTTTAAAAGTGCGTCAATAATTAGTTTGCCATGTAACCAGTTGAAAAACACCTGCAAGGTTTGGGACACCATACTGGGCGTACTATGCCAAACCAATGCCTATGAATCATTTTAGCACACTGACTCACTATCGTGTCCAGGCTGTCACACAAACATGCTCCTGGTGTAATAAGATGACTAATGCACCATCTTTGTATAGTCTGGACCCTGCGTGACCAAGGCACAGCAAAACGCCTGGTATTTATGAAAGTCCTGAAGGGAGTGAATTGATCTAATTTAACCCCACGGGTCCGCTGACTCTGCAGGGGTTAGTTTAACACTGCTGCAGAAAAACTGTGAGTGTGCCTGCTTGTGTGTCTATGTGTGTGTGTGTATGTGTGTTACACAGGAACATGAGGAAGCTGTGTGGACTGTCAAAATGTACCAGGATGTCACACAGAACAAGCCTCATTGTCACTAGAACTCTCAGCAGCCAGGCTTGCCTGCATCCTCTCTCTCACACACCCACACTTTGATAGAGACTTACAGGAGCCGTATCTCCCTCATTAATCTTCCTTGCTCATAAGTCATAATTAGTTTTTTCGTATTCTAACTAAACAGCAGAGAAACAAATATCCATCGTGATTTGTACAGTATGTTATTAGTGAGGCTGTGTATGTGTGTGTGTGTGTGTGTGTGTGTTGGACAGTAATATTCACTTATACACAGATCTACATTCACAGTTTGTCTCCGTGCCTAAATGATCGAATATACGCGATAAACACACTCTTAAGTGTGACCTTATTCCTAATTTAGAGCTGCCTGTTACATTCACACCTTCCCAATTGCCATAAAAAAAGCTGCTTTAAATCTAATTACGCCTTGTACTTTTTTTTTTTACGAAAAGGATCTCCACCCTTGGTGTACTGTTACTTTACAAGCAATCTTCAGCAACATGGTGTACGCTTAGGAATATTCTTATATTCCCTTTGCATAACACTCTCATTTTGCTGACAAAGCATAGGCGGGACATTCGGAAGCATCGAGTCGCGAGAATAAAGCGTTCCTGTTCGCGATACCCTGCCAAATGCAAGCACGAACTAGAACGACTGAGAGAAAAAGAACATCTTTTAAGCCCGAGTCTCTCGGTTAGAAAACAAATGGTGGATGTGTCTAAACGAATGGAGTGAAGCACTGGATGTTCTGACTAGGAAGGCGATCTTAATGAGTCACGCCCGCCACAATTCACATACCTGAGCCGGGAACCGCGTTACACGGGGATTAAGTAGAACCCTAAGCCAAAGAGAAGAGCTCTTAATGTTCCTGTGAAAACAGAGCGTCTACACGAGGTAATTAAGAGTCAGACAGTCTTACAAAAAGCCATCGAAAGTATTTCCAGAAGGGCAGAGTTTACGTGTCTGGATGTATAATCCCCTGGTTAAATTCACTCCTTCAGGTTATCCTGTTGCATCCTGAATGTGGTGTGACTAACCTTTAGTGTCCATGACAAATTGCCTTCACTGTCTTGCTAATGAAATACCAGAGAGAGAGAGAGAGAGAGAGAGAGGCCCTCAGCCATCAAAAGCTATTACAGCCACTTGTATGTTTTAACAGAGTGAAGAGGCTGCCTCAGAGCACCAGATTAGCATTAACGGGTCAGGTTCTGACACTTACAGCAGTGGTTCTGAGGGAACGTAACACAGTTTAGACATGGTTTCTATTTGAAATGCACACGAAAAAATCAAGAGGTTCAACGCTTTTAGTGTGCTTCTTCAAATTTATGCTAACGCTACACGGCTAAAACAGCTAGCAAGTAGCAAAATCATGAAAAACTGCACAGCACAACTGCACAACTAATTTTTCTCAGGCAAGTCTTGAGCTATTTACATTACAGCCAATTTGACATTTCAATTTACATACTAGTACCTCGGCATACAGTACTAAATGCCCCACCTTAAGAATTTTTGCCTTAAGAACTAAAATTTAGCAAGAAATTTGTCTCAAAGCATGAACACCGGCTAAGTTAAGCGAGTTTCTTTTTTTTTGTGCTTTTTTTTTTTCCATTATGTGCAAGATTTAGAGAAGACATAGCACCACGGGTCCCAAGACTATCATCAAGGACGGTAGCAAGAAGAAAAAAGGGAGACACTTTCAGTTACATTTTTAAAGCAGCCTGTGCCAAGTGGAATCCTGAATTAAGGTTAAGTGAGGTTTAATGTCTATTTATTTCTTATTTTACTTAATTTACATGTCTTTTCATTCATTTAAATGTTTTGATTGTTTTTATATATCCAAAAATATGATTACAGCATTGGAAATCGGGTTATATTGGTAATACTTTGGGTAGCTGGAATGGATATTCTGCATTTACATTGTATCCTATGGGAAAATGCATTTTGCAATACAAAATAAGAGACTTAAGAGTCAACCATTCTGAATAATTTGCCCTGACACATAACATATTTAAAATTCTTAAATATAGACTTTTTCTACATTTAAAAGAATGTGTATATGTACAAATCGTAAACAACATCTTCAGAGGAGGCAGCATGGTGGCATAGTGGTTAGCACTGTGGCCTTGCACCTCCAGGGTTGAGGGTTTGATTCTCGCCTTGTCTTTCTCTATGGAGTTTACATCTTATCCCTGTAGTTGGTGAGTTTCCTCCCACGGACCAAAGAGGTGTAGATTAGGCTACTTGGTGTTCCCCAACTGCCTGTAGTGTGCTTGTGTGTGAGTGTGCTCTGTGATGGATTGGCACCCTATCTAGGGTGTACCCTGCCTAGTGCCCTTAGTCTCCTGGGATCGGCTCCCATCCCCACCCCAGCGTATCCTGTACACAAGATAAAGCAGTATAGACGATGATGAAATATAAGTCTAGTATGCATAGATTATGCAATAAAGATAGCTTGTTCTGTCACTTCTTATAGAAAAAAAAAACTTAAAAAAAAAAAAACCTTAGTTGTTTAATTTAAACAAAGCTAGTATAAGCTAGTATAAAATGAGTTTTTTATATAAACTTTGTATTGCATGAAATATATTTTTTGTAGAAACTCTTCCAGTTTTTAAATGATTTAGTCTGGTGTGCAATGAGGAGTGCTAAATGGAAAAAAAAAAAAATTTGCACCTTTGAAACTAAACTCATTTCATATTGTAATTGAACTGCACTGACCGAATGTGCAGCTGCCACTTGAGAAAATTTGCATCTGACTGGAAGTGAGCTGTCAAGTTTTCCTGTTCCTTCCACTTTAATTCTTATGATTACGCTCACTTTATCACACCCTCTTCTACAGCGCTGTGTGGTGCTGGCCACAAGTGAGGAAGCTCTCCTTGACTAGTTGAAGTGCAGATTGTCCCGCAACGCAACAGAGCTGTCAAGCTGCACATTAGTATTCTGTATCATCCCTGGTCTCAGATATGCTTCAGGAAATGAATTTTAGATGAGGTGAACTTCAGTCTTTCCAGGTCTTGTCAATAAAAACAGAGCACAAACAGCAGGGTTAAGTCAGGCCCATTCCTTCAGATTGTATAATCGAATACTATGTTTTATGTAACTGAGATGGCTGGGGGGTGCGCACTTCTGAAAAACATTTGAAATGCTAACGCGGTGATTGTCAAAGGCAACAGTTGATATCTTATCTTTTGAAACATTATAAATGAGGACGAGATGTGGCGGTGAGGTATTATAATGTAATTATGCATTTGGGAATTAGAGGGAGTGCTGTTGTACTGAATATCAGCACATTATCAACAGATTATCAACATGATTTGTTTGTTTATTTAACCAGCTACAGGATTTTGCTCCAACGACACATATCATTCCGCCAATGCTGGAACTAGCGTTAAGCTGGTGACCAGTAGTTATTGACCGACAATTAGTGTAATTATCAGGGGTGAAAGTAGTTTTAAATTCTTATTCTACTATCTAGCCAAATGGTGAGGAGAATAAACCACAGATGTGTTGGACATTCCCGTAAATTTCATAAGTTTCCACTTTAGGATATTAGCTATCTTCTGGGGATCTATGGTTCAATCCCAAACACAGTTAACTGGAAACTAGTGCACAATGTAGGGTGTGCAGTCCCTTGTCCCTCACACCAAGCAGTATGCACTGAATGGTTCCTTAAAAAAAAGGACTGAATTAATTCAGTATAGTATCACAATTTTTACACTACGCTTAGTATAGCATTATTTGGGCACATTCACACCTGAAAATTAATATTTGTACTCTATTACAAGAAAGAAAAACCTTACTCGCATGAATTTGTGCACTGTGGATTTTCAACACAAGACCATTTCTCTCTTCTTGTCAGAAATCTTAAATTGTGAGCACGCTTTAGCTTGGACTAAGCTGAACTATAAAACCGACTGATTGCTGAAATGTGATTATAAAGCCGATCAAATCTGCGGACACTTCCATTCACTGCAGATAATTATTCATCATCGTTTTCCGGGAAGACAACAAAAAAGAGGAACTGATCAAAAAGGCAGGCTTACTGTAATGTGAATAATTGTTTGCCTTCTGCGTAATGTCTTAAAGCCTCACAGTGTTTCACAGTGTGAAGTGTCTGAGCTGAAGGTTTCACACCTCACTTGAGGCCAAAAAGCAAAAAAAAAAAAAAAAAAACGCAGTCCTTGGAAATTAATAATGGTGTCCAGTGAGGGTTATAATCAGAATAAAATGTGTTGGAGGCAGTTGAGGTTAAATTTGACTGGACGCCGAAGCACATGGTGACAGGAACTTGGAAAGACACTAACGTAAGTGAGTATCATATAGGGTAGTGTGATGCTGATTAAGTTTCTCGGTTACTTTTAGGAGAGTGAATGTATGTGAGATTTATATTCAACTGGTTTGCCATTTTTGTTATTTATCAGGACTAATTGTGGCCACACTGGTTAAAAACAGCAGCACAGTGGATTAGTGGTTAGCACTGTTGCCCCTCCAGGATTGGGGATCCAGAGGGATCTCCTCATGATGGTGGGTTTTCTCCGGGTAGTTTTCTCCCAATACTACAAACATATGAATTTCCAAAATGAATGTGAGTTTGTGTGTATAACATGTGCTTGTGCCCTGCAATGGGCTGGCACCTCATCTATGGTGTACCCTGGAACAGGCCCCTGGCCCCCCACAACCCTACTCAGAATAAGGAGTATAGACAGACTTATATCAGGATTTGATATAAAGTGTGAAGACACAAGATGAGTGATTGTGAAGGAAAAAAGTGTTACATAAAAGAGAAAAGTTGTACTAGACGTAGGATAGGTGTAGCCATTGCAATAGTTAACTGTGGTTAATTATCTTTTTGCGCTGTTTCAGTTTCAGTCTTGCTATTGCCAATAACAGTCTCCTGAACTGCAAATCAGCCCTGCAGATAATTGAAATACATTCCATCCAGACAGGCAATCAGGAAACATTCATCAGATTCATTTATAAAAAAAATAAAAAAAAAAGATGAAGAAAGAAACCATCAAATCTTGCATTTGTAGAAATGAGTTTAAACCTATGACCTCAAAAAAAAAAAAAAAAAAAAAAGAAACCAAATATCGACGTCTTCCCCTATGCTGAATCTTAAGGGCCTATTTAACTTGCAGAATTTGTTTTTGCCTGGGGTAACCAGTAGCTTGTAGTAATCAATAGATGAATCTCAGATAAATCTACCCGCATCCTCAGCCACGGAGCATCATATTTCCTTTATGAGTGGGCCGCCTTACCTGCACTTAGTTATCTTGAAAGACAGGGATGAGAACATCAAATCAATACCATTTTGCCTTCATTGGCTGATGCTAGGCTGTAATGCCAGACATGAAAACAGCATGCTGGGTAATCCTGTCAGGTGCTGAGAAAGGATCATTGGTGGAAAGAAAAACCCTCAACATCCCTCAATGTTCTGAAATGCACAATTGTCTCCCATTTCTTACGGTATTGCTGTTGTGCTGGTGGACTGTTTTCTGACTATTCAATTATTCAGTAG
This sequence comes from Clarias platycephalus, assembly GCA_030068275.1. Taxonomy (NCBI): domain Eukaryota; kingdom Metazoa; phylum Chordata; class Actinopteri; order Siluriformes; family Clariidae; genus Clarias; species Clarias platycephalus. The sequence goes on from JAQQZT010000040.1 coordinate 23,381,719, forward strand.
AGTCTAACTGACTTATTATAAAACGGCTCGTTTAATTTTTAAAATGTGATTGGCTGAGTTGCATGCAAAGCTGTTTTAGAATCCTTTTCATATGACTGCATCATTCATATTCCAGGTTTTAAACCAATAAAACCATTAAACATAACTCCATCTATAGTGTAATACTGTATACGGTATGATCATTATGTTTCTAAGCAACCAAAGCCTATAGCTGTAAATGGATTGGACTGGTGTTTTTGTTTTTTTTTCTCTCACAATTTTATAAAAGTGTGACATTACTTAACGGTGAGTGATTTTAGTAGGGGTTAAGGTCTTTTTGAGCCCATGTTGAGATTACACATCATATCAAGTGCAGTGTCTCATCATCATCTTTTCTTAATAAGTGCATTAGAACAAACTCTTAAGGTAAAGTCTTAATATATGGTAGTTGTCTTGAGATTCTTCCTTGCGCTTGGTACAGTGGGTTTCCTCCGTGTACTTCGGTTTCCTCCCATAATCCAAAGACATGAGGATTAGGCTAATTGGCGTTCCCAAATTTCCTTTAGTGTGAGAGTGTGTGTATGTGTGTGTTCCATGTGATGGATTGGTATCCTGGCCAGGGTGTATCCCTGCCTAAGTTTCCTGGGATAGGCCCCCCCGACCCTGTACACAGGATAAAGCGGTATAAACGATGATTGAGTGAATAAGTGAGTGAGTGAGTATAGGTATTCAAATAGAGTTCTTATTTTTATTTTAGACAGCGACTCCTTTTGATACAAAATGATGAAAACATCAGGCAGGAATGTATAGAATAATATATTACGTATTTATTAAAACCAGAGATTTTTATTATTGCTAACATTTTTTGCCACATTTTAAACAAAATCATCAGTAAATTCAAATTGACCTTATTTATAAGCTTGCTTATTTCTATGTTTGGATTAAACCCATTCATTTCAAGCGAACAGCCAAATATGCTAATAACTCTTGCAACTCAATGTGAATTGTGATTTCCAGCACTGTAACAAAAAAACAAAAAAAAAAGTGGAACAAACTACACGTATAAACTTCAATTTCCTAGTAATTTCTTTGCATGAGAACGTATTTCACTTGCATTAATCCCAGCACTTCATTTAAATCTACTTCACATCAGTGCATCCTAATTCTATAGGAAACTCCTTTAATAACTACTTTAACGAGCAGCCTGTCTCACTCACACTCCGAGTGGGACGGTGCTAAGCTTCCCTCCGCAAACAAAGCCAAGACAATACTTTCTCCTCCGCACTGTATGCAGAATAGCCCTCGTGCACACAAAACTATCACACGAGGAGACGAATTAGAGAAGCACAACAATGCCAGAAGCAGCAAAAAAAAAGAAATCATATTTCTTAAAGAAAAGAGTGAAATGTTTAAAGAGCGGATGTCTAGGCATTATCTACCCACGTGAACTCAAGAGCAATCAACAATCCATGTTATCTTTTCTCTTTACTTTATCTTTGCCTCTTGGGGTTGCGTCCATAAAACTGGTAAATTGTCAAGGATGCTTACCTTCTTCTTGGCTGAGACTCCTAATATTGCTAAAATCCTCCATATTCCAGGAAGAGGGCTCTCCATGTGCTAGTGGGAGGGGGATGGAGGCGCATGGCACTCCAGAGCCACTTTAATGGGAGCGCATCTCCGAGATGAGCCGACGAGTGGCCGTGTGGTGCGCCGGAGAGTCATGTCAAAGCTGAGGCACCTGGTTGAGACCAACTACTACCTTTCTGCTTTGTCCCTCCTTCTCTCTTATATAGTTCTTCCTTATTTTCTCTACATCTCGCTTCTCAGTCTGGGAGGCTCTTGCTCTATTTCTCTTTCTCCATGTCTCTCTGTCTCTCTGTATGATGTGGTCCACACTCTGGGGAAAGCTTTGCATTCACGTGCACAATTCGCAATTGGCCGCTTACTTTTTTTTTTTTTTTTTACCAACAAGGGAAAGGGAGGAAGGGAGAAGCTGAGGGAACTGAGAGTGAGCAGAGATGAGTAGGGGAGGAGAGAGAGAGAGAGAGAGAACAAGAGAGAGAGAGAGAGAGGGTGGGGGGACAAAAAGCATGGCTACATTTGTGTGAGTCTTAACAAGGGCTGTCTCTCATGTTTTATTCAGACTTATCTTGCTTATAGAGGAGCAAATTGGTGAGCCACTGCAACTGGAAGAATCTGGTAAAGTGCACCAGTGTGTGTGTGTGTGTGTGTGTGTGTGTGTGCATGATTTGAGAAAAACTGCTCAATGGATTTGCAAAAAAAGCACTTCCTTATGCAGAAACACTCTGACATGTGTTAATGTATCTCTCCATTGTGCGCTAAACACACCAGGATGCGGAGCATTAGCTTCCCTCAGAAAAAAAAAAAGCTTTCAGCCGTGGTGACAATAAAACTTTTAAAAAGTCCCAGGTATAAATAACGATGTCGAAAAACTAACTTTGGATGGTCCAAATCAGTTTGATGTCCATTAAAACATATGCATCTCAGAACCATCAGTACTGATTTGTGCCATCGAAATAAGGATGGCTTAGATATGAGCACCCTGAACCTTCTTCTGCCACAGAGTCCATCTACAGCATTTAAATTTGGAAATCTACAAATTTTGCGAGACACGCTAGCACGAGTCCTCGTTCTGAAGCGGAGTGGGATGGACGGATGTTCGGCTCGGAAACCTGGGAGGAGAACAAACTGTAACGGAGGAGACCGACGGCTCGAGAACTGTCCGTGGTTCTGAAGCAGCCTCGGGGAACCTCCTTCAGATGAAAGAAAGTAGGTCAGAGGAGACAGATGAGAAGAACAGGGCAGGAGAGCCATCCTGAATATAGCCAGATTTTTATGTGCTGATTATGAATGTAATTTACAGAGAGAGGGGGTGAAAAAAAAGCTGTGTATGAGGTTATGCAAGGTTTATACAATATGAATTTAATTACGGTAATAAGCAGTGGTGGTTACGTTTTGTAAGGGGGGGGATTGCTTGCAGATTTGGGAACTGGGTTATATATAGCACAAACTGGATTACAAAAAAAAAAGAAAGAAGCAAACTGAACAACCTGTACTGAATGCTCTGAAATACACACACGCACACACATTCGGCACTTCCATGCACCAACACACAAAGAAAATGAGACTGAATAATGCATCAATTTGTCTGTGAGTAAGATGTGTAATTAACAAATGTTTTTCAGAACTACAATTCTTTTGCTCAACTGTGATCCTGAAGGTTTCTTTATCAAAAACTAAATAAAAAATATTTTTAAATTACTAAAGCATCATAAAGATCTTTTCTCTTCTGTACTTTTCATTTATTAGGAACCCCTCTGTGCCGTATCGTACAAGACTCTGGTCTGTGATGAAGCTGTCTTGGAGTTAGCTCTGCAGGGAATCTGCATGGCTTTGACAGTTCTGCCACAGATAAAGGAAGGTTAGGTGTCAGTGAGAGGAAAGAAAGGAGCTGATAATCCAGGTGAATGGCAGGGTTCTGACAGAACAGATTGGATTGTGATTAAAGATGTAGTCAATGTCGTAACACAAAGATCAGTCAGAACGTTATCTCCAGTAGGTTTCCTGAAAGCGAATTCAACGGCACATACTTCCGGAGCACGCACAAAGGCATTTTGGAAAATGGAACGAGCTACGTAGTATCACATTACTGCTGTATGTCATAGTGACACATGTTTCATGTAGCAAAGCAACTTCTATCATCTCTCCTTCTTGAAAGTGTGATATTTTCTTAATGTCTGATGGCCCTCCAGCAATCATGACATGAATTGAGCTTGCCTTTCTTTGTTCGACCCTAAAGGACCTTCAGTTTAATTGCATGCGCCTTCTGCGTTAGCCGTCCTTCATAAATCTCTAATTGAATTTCTATTTTGACATTTCTCCTAAACAAAGATCCAGCAGAGAGGGGAAAAAACACCTCTTTTTTTTTTTTTGGCACAGCATTCTGCAACTACTGGGTTCCCATATTAATCAGGTGTTTTGTTGCTGGTGTGTGGTAAGAGCTCAGTCTGGAGTTCCTCCATCTGGCAAGGATTTAACTGACAACATTAACAATGCTGTTGGCGAGTAACATTGTAGCAAAGGAACCTCTGCTGGAGATTCCCTCTTTTAAAGTGTTTCAGTTGCAATATACCCTAACATCATACTCAGGCTTTGATTTGATTTAGATGCTCAAGATGTCATGTCGCTGTTCTGACAACTAGTGATTAAAATGTGTATGTACTGTAACATTTTTGACATCAGGGCTAGAGCTCATCCACTCTAGACTGTCTATAAACCTATTAACACCCTGCCAGATTACCATCATCAACCAGCCTGTAAACTAAATTAGAATAAATACAATACAGGACTGTATAGGGCCAAAAGTTGGGGTTATAGACAGGGCCAGTGGATGTGCATTGTCTTGTAACTTCATTCATATGTACCTGAACAAAACTCAGTGATCTCTTGGTACAGGTACCACAGAACCAGACCCAGGGCATTCATCAGGGCAGTAATCGAATACATGAATCAAGCATAGGGTCAGGTGATCTTTAAAGTACCTGTACCTGCAATGGCCTTAGAGAGACATGAAGTGCATCCTCAAAATTCTCATAAACATATTATCTCCGATATCCCTAAAAAAAAACCTCTTACTATCTGCCACCCTCGCACTCAACCAAGCAGAGGAAAATCAAGCACATATTCAGCACCATGGTCAGCTCCACCGCATGCACAGAGGGGGCGGGGTGCCTTAACTCACTGTGGCCAAAGACTGTACAGCACCTACCATCCTGGTGTCAGAACTAAGCAAAGAAGCACACATTTGATTGAGCTACAATCGTAATAGTGATTAGTGATGGGAAGATTGAATCATTTTAGTGACTTGGTTCTTTGACTCTCGTTCATCTAAAGCAGGGGTGCCCAACCTTTTTTGAACAAAGATCTACTTTTTAATTTGTCAGTGTGCCGAGATCTACCAGTCCAAACAG
>JAQQZT010000040.1:23386788-23411120 GCA_030068275.1 Clarias platycephalus
GAGAACCGTTCAATTCTGTTTCCTGTGTACTGCATTGCATAGCGTCTATGGGAGTCACGTGACAAAAGAACGAACGACTCGGAGTAGAAGAGTCATTAAGAGAGAATTGCTCAATTCTATTTCCTGTACATAACCTACGGATGATTTGCGCATGCGCGCCCAGTAGAAAATGAACGAATCACTCTCCGAGACTACTCATCCTTCTAAATCACGATAAAGATTCGTTCAAAAAGAGCGAATCATTCATGAATGACTTATCACTAATCACTAAAAGTTTTGGCCTGTATCAGGTAATTGCACTTCACAGACTTACTGTAGGGATCAAGATGAGGGAGGGGTGAGGTCAAATGATTTTGTAAGAAATACACGGGAAAGAAGAGAATGAAAACCAATGATCAGGTTTATTTCACTCCAAACATCTTATCTCTTTTTGCAAATGTCATTGTACTCGGACTCTTTAGAGATGAATGCATCTGTTTATATGAATTCAACCATTAAAAGGTTTTAATCAGCCGCTCTCGGATGCCATATGTGTTGCATTCTCGATGGGTTTCTTTGTAAAATGTGAATAATAGGATTTTGGAAGTGCTCCACTGAATTTTAATTATTTATGTATTTGGCATCTACTAAGTATGCTATCTATCTTAGTAGGGGCCTTGACAGGGCCTAGCACCTCTCTATGTGCAGGTTAAATCCAATCTACAGGCGCATCTAAAACTCATTGCCTCTACATGGTCAATGAAAGGAAAGGAATTTATGAAGTATGTGAGCAAAGGAGTGAATCTGTAGGTCATGAAGTTTATAGGTCATGGAGGATAGATACAGTGGTAATGGAATATGTTGATGGAGTAAATCCATAAATGAAGCTGTTAGCAACAGAGGAATTGTAAGTAAGCAGGTAATAAATAATGTTTTTAATGTGACAGAATAAGTACATGGCGGCACGGTGTCTTTGTGGTTATCACTGTCGCCTTGCACTTCCACGGTCCAGGTTCGAGTCCCGTATCGGGTCTGTGCCCATGGTGTTTGCATGTTCTCCCTGTGCTTGGTGGGTTTCCTCCGGGTACTCCGGTTTCCAATTGGATATATATTATGTAAATGGCATTGGGTAAGTACAGTAAGTAATAGAGAATAAAGGCCATAAATAATAGGCTCAGTTTATAAGGTAAGGATTGAGCATTTATGTAATGGATTAATAAAATCATTTGGTAAAAAGTGGTGGAATGTGGATTTAGTGGTGTATGAAATTAACCTATGGACTAAGTAAACTAAAATAGAGCAGAATGTCATGTAATGGCAAGTAATGAGGTATGAAATTATATTGAATAAGTAATGCAATGAGTAAATAGTTATAGTTTTGGGAACTACTGTATGGAATTAAGTTACAAAGTAAGTAAAGGAATACCAAACAGAGCAGGTAATTAAGTCATGAAGTAAGCAATGGATGCAGAAGTAAATAATGGAGTATAAAAGCAAATAATAGTGTTAGTATGTAGTACAGTAAGTAAGTAAATTGTAAAATTGCAAAACAGTAGACTATTGAAATGATGTAGTCAAGTTTGGATTAAATACACTATGTTACTGAAAATCTTGGCCTGAGTAATGAAATAATTCATTCAGATGTGGATTTATTGCAGTAGTAATGCAGCATGATAAGTAAAAGAAATATGAAAGGGATCGACGTAAGTAATTAAGCAAAGCAGTAAGTAAACATACTATTAAGTAATAAAATCATAAATGAAATCAGTGTAGTGTGAGAAACAAAGTGGTGAAGTGTGTATAGTGTGACATACAGTATGTACAGTAAATAGGTCATGGGGTAAAGAAGGAAAATAATATAACATAAAAATATTTTACCATCTAACATCTATTTTTATTCCAGATCAAACCTGATCAGAATCCTACTCAATACAAAACAACCTGTACTGTAACAATGTCTTGTACCATAGTTACTGCATACCACCATGCTGCAAGCTCAATAAGCACATGGTACAATTATCAGGTGAAGAATAGAGGAAGGACCGATTTGGACAGCTGTTTCTGATCCCAACTGCTTCTGTGTTACAATCAGTGCTGGACATCTTCAGGGACAATGAGAAATAGAGAGAGAGATACATAGGCACCACCTTGTCTTCTTTCTGCCTAATAGGGTTTTCTGGATGATAAATGGCCAGTAAGAATAAAATCCAGAGAGAGAAGGGAAAGAAAAATACATATAAAATGAAAAAAGTGAGACTGTAGTTCATAGCTGAGAGAAAGTGAGGCTCGGTTAGTCTTTATGTGGCACAGGGTTGCATGGGTCCAAACGGCCAAATTGATGGCAAAGTGGCAGACACTAACTATAAAACATACATGAAACTTTTTAAGAGTTTTCAGCAAAGCCTAGTGGGATACTGACAGACCACAGAGACCACTTTGTTATGACAGTGAATTTCTGAAAAAAATATAGCATTTAGTTTAAAACCCATTTTAATTGCTTACTTTCTTATGGCTTTGTGTTTTTTACCTTTCAGGAAAGTCTTAAACATTAAGTATAGGATATTATAGGGCTTGTCTGTTATAATACAGAGCTGAAAGACATGAATGGTGGACGGTCATATAATTAAGGCCAATAAATAGCCAATCAAAAATCATTAATATATTGGCATTGTTTCCAAGGAGATGGTCATTTAATAATCATGGAAGAAGTTGGAAGAAGTCTCCACTGTCAACACTGCTGTGATAGAGGACATTGTGCTTTCCCTTTTATCTAATCACCTATGTAAGAATAAAGAGGGGTTGTTAAGGGAAATTACTGTTTATAACGGCAATAATGTAAGTGATATTAAGAACTAGCCTGCACACTTTTCACAAGATTAAATGTAAGTATAACTGCATGAAAATAATGCGTTTTCTCTGCAGTTTTTCCGCTTGGGGCAATAAGAACAACAATGTTTATTTTTACAGGCCCAAGTGTATTGCATCATCCAAATGGTTGAGATGTAGCTTCATGATGAAAGTATCAATATATTTACAAATAGCAAGTAAATAAATAAAAATTAATTAGTTTCATGCTATGTTACAAAGCAAGTGAAAAGATGTAATATTGAAAGCCACATAGCGCACCTCTACCAAACGGTAGAGAGGTCTTAAACAGGTTAAGTTCAAAACAGTTTTTTTGGGCATGTCCCAAAAGTGTCCCAGAGTTGAACACTGACCTCAATTTGAGTCTAAATTACACACATCAAATACTACCGAGAACAAAGGGAAATGCGTTTTCCTTATATGTAATCAACATGAGTCATCAAACTGATGAATTCACCAACATTAAAAAAATATTGAATATTAAGATATCTGTATTGAAGTTTCTCAAGGGCAATATTCACCACAAAGTTAATCCTATTTGTCATGCACCTGATCTGTGCGCACAATGGTGTGGCCTATTCTTCTCTAGGGAAAAACTTACGTAACCCAACTCAGCAGATGCATCTCTTTACATAATACAGAAGGGAGAACTCAAAAGACACTAGGAATCCAGTGTTATGAAAGAAATACTGTACAATACATACCCTTCACACACCTGCAAAATGGTTTTTATTTCATTAATGCTCAGTTAATTCATGTATGTTATTTCTTTAAGACTATGTGTTTTTAAAGATTTAAAGATTTTTTTAAATGAAGCAAACACAAACGGATAAATTACTGATTTGTTCCTCTTTGACCTGCAAATGCTGCAAATTTGGTTTTTCTATTAATGGTGATAGAAAACATGGATTATACAACATATAGTTCTTAATGTTAGTTCTTAACAGGCAATCTGATTGGACGAGAGGCATTCCACAAGTGGTGATAACGAATGACAACCCTACTGGGACGTTTATATGACCATACTGTATGCGTGTTACTCTGTGTCCGAGGTATTCTAATCAAACTAATTACACTAACTGTTGATCGTTGCATTGGTGAAAGTTGGTCTGTATTGTCCGACATACTGAGGAGAGAGTAACTGCCTACCGAAGCACTTCCAGCAAGAAATTTCATTCGATAACTTTGTCATCTTAATAAATAAACATTAATTGCTTCTAAAACACTAGTGCATCTGAACCTAGCTAACTAGATCCTAACAGAAGGCTAAATTAAAAATTGCTCTCCAACCCCTGATCAAGGGTACCACTTGGTGTTTGTAGGACAATAGATTATACACCCTAGCACACCAGCTTTCCATTTAATGCTATTTGGGATTCAACCCCTAAGCCCAAATGTCACGTAGGGTAGAAATCTAAAGAGAAATCACGAAATTTACAGGACTGTCCACCAACTCCATGATTTTTCTCCTCATCATTTGGCTTAGAATTTAAAGCTGCTAATTACACTAACCTCCCATTCGATTGCTAATTGTTAGTCATCAGCTCCATCAGTCGCTGTTAGTTAGCTCCCTCAGTCATGTAAGGATATGTGTTGGTGAAAATAACTGGTTAAATAAAGAAACAAATTATGCTGGTATTTCGGCTGCTGCCGGCAAGGGGACGCTTCAGCTGACCATCCGGTCTGCACATACAAGCTTGGCACATGTTTTACGCCAAATGTCCTTCTTGATGCAACCCTCCCATTTTATCCGGGCTTGGGACCGGCACCGCATCCAGTGGCTGGGGTTTTGGGCACTGGCTGGGAATCGAATCTGGGCCTTCTGCATGGCAGGCGAAACACCTACCACTGACCCACCAGTGCCCTAAAGAAACAAATTACTGTATAATCTGGTAATAATAATAATAAATGGCGGAACTGTGGTATAATGTTGTGCTATATTAGCGGATATAGTATGGCTGTGCTGCTATGACAGCTGTGCTATATCCATCAATACACCAATCACTCTTGTGAGATATCGCTTAATTAAATAAACTTTTTCCAAGCATGCCATATGTCACCTGTTATACTGTACAGTACTGTAGCTATATGTATAGTGACATTCTACACCATGCTAAAACAGAAGGCAGGATGTGTGAGGAATGTGTCATTTTTTACTAGTACACCAATTGGGCACATATTATAGTATATACAGTTTAAGATCTGGAACAGATATTAGCTAGCGTTGAAGTTTGGTGAGTTGTTACCTTGCAATTTTGTAGTAGACATTTAGAGTGCACTAACTTCATCCTATTTTCCTTCTACGACTCACACATGCTGTATTATTATTTTTTTGTTCATAGTGATAGGTGAAGCATGTATTATATTTCGCCTGAACATGCCATATGCTGCCTGTACGTGCCATGTCCTTTAACACCATGAAGAAACAGGAAGCAGGAACTGTGAAAATAATAGCATTGCCTAACTGTGGAAAAACAACACATTGTGCAATGACTAAAAAGAAATGACCAAACTGTACCATTTTGAATTTCAGTAGTAAATACAATCCAGAGAATTTAAAACAGTATATCCTGATAGAATTTTAGAATATTTGATTACTTATTTACTAGGCACTTTTATTTAAAGAGATTCTCAAGTGACAAGAAATCCAATCAGCAAGGACGTCTTAGGATTGGAATAAACAGAGAAGTTCTTCCACAGTACCCAGTTATCAATGCATATAGAGTAAACAATACACTTTTATATGAATTATATATATTAAAATATTCTATATCATTTCTGTAGGCCATTACACAAAGACTACACAACAACAAATTTAAAATATGTGATACGTTTTATGAGGGAAGGAGACTCCACTGTGAGAATGTTAAATAAAGCTGTAACTTTTAAAGCTTTTAAAGCTGCCATTTGATTGTCTTGAGGAAAAAGAGATTAATGTTTTCTTTCTAACATGACAAACTGCAATTTTACCTGCAAAATGGATGGTGTTTATATCTATACTGTATAAATAAATGAAAGCTTTTGTCTGTACATTAGTCAGAACTAACTCTTTCAATGATATCTTTATATTTCATACATTGGGGACCAGAAACCAGTCTGTAAGGCTGTATGTCTGTTTGTCTGTATGTCTGTCTAGCCGATTTTGTCACAGCATCGCACTAAACTGGCTAGACGGAATTTAATTAAACTTTGCCAGTCCTTTGGGATCTGTCTGAAGTTCAAACTGCACCTAGGTTAAATTAACTCAAAACATTGAGTAGAGCTGTTGATACGAGCAGTTTTGTGCCAGATCACGCCACACCAAGCAACACTTTTTTGGGCAAATATAGCGCTTTTTCCCCTCAAAGTGGGCGTGGTTATATGCGTCACTCAACATGACCAATCAACAAAGTATATGGAAGACACAGAAACTACCGTAATGCACCTATAAGGCGCCCAAATCCTCACGAAACACAAACAAATGCGCAACACAGCATGGAGTACTCCAAAAAAGGCAAGTAGACTATGAAAACTGAACCTTGTAAAGATGTACTGTATGGACAGATCATTGTGTTTATTCTTTCTTCGAACAAACTAGTTTTCGTATTATACCCACAATGAAAATTCTAACATATCAGTAGATACTTTATGATAAAAAAAATCTCTAATTCCATATTTAAAAATATGAATTCCTATGATCAAAATTGCAAGAAAATTGTAAGGACAGAGACTAGTGATTACTACATTAATGAGCCATCTCAAAATCTTACAATCTGTCTCATCTTAGCGATTTGGTTTCCACCCACATAACAGGTCATAATTTTAATTATTGCAGTTATTGACACGCAAGCATGTGGTGGTATAAAGGAACATCTAAAGTGGGTTATACAGGTGGGAAGATGCAATTATTACAGCTGAAGCGCAAAAACACTGAGGTGCTGTTTCAGCATTTTTGCCTCAGCTGGGTGTTTCAGGTATCCTGGATTTGCACGCATGCACATCCAGAACATCTAGTTTAAAAAAAAAAAAGATGAGGGGGGGGGGAGGAAGGAAGGAAGGAAGGAAGGAAGGAAGGAAGGAAGCTAAAATTAGAAACGGCTGAAGTCTTATCATTTCCTTGACGTAATTCGAAGTACACATTCTGAATTCCTTTTGCTTTCCTATATTTCATATAGAATTTTTGCCATTGACATGGTGTGTGTTTTCATCCAACAGCTCCTGGGCCTCATTACCATTAAGATCTCACACCTGCCCCCAGGCCAAAATACTCCCAACCCCAACAGAGGTGAAAAGTAATTGAAACTCAGGGGGATGTTCAAGATCATTTTCTCTCTCTGGCTCTCATAACACACAAACAGTACATGTGGGATCATTCCTGGTGCTCTTTTGTCTTCATGAACTTTACATCAGAAACCGCTGATTATGCATACAGAAATGAAAGAAATAAACCATGTGCTTACACACAATTAATTATTGCCCTTAGAATTGGGTTTGTATCATTAGGTTATACAGAATAAGGGCTACATTATTAAGGATTTAGCATTTTTGCTGATGCTTCATTTTAATATACGTACATTCGCTGGCCACTTAATTACACCTACAGCTAAGAATTTGGAGTCAATGTTTTTTGGCAGTGAACACCAATTAACGTCTGCCTAATTGACCAAATACACTCATACTTGGGAACATCTGGCACAAAAGCCTTTATTCTGTTATTCTGGACTTACCAGGTCAAACTTTTGATCATGACAAAAAGGGAAGAACAGTCTTGGGTCAGAGCAGCAATCATATTGAGGTCTGATATTAACAATGGCCTGATCATTGAGAATGCTGGGTACCAACTTAAGAATTGGAGGAGCCACTAGTCCAAAATGCCAAAAGGCCCTTTAGTGGTGGGGCTGCTACTTAGGGCATGTTCATGTTGTCAGCTGACTTCATTTTATTGTCCCATAAGTTTGCTGAGCCTAGACCTGACCAACTGACACAACCTCAGATCATAACAATGACCAATCCAGAGGCCACATGACTCTTTTCCATTGCCCCAAACCCAATCTTTATGATCCCTAGCAAATTTAAGTTTCTTTTTCCTGATTAGTCTTACTAACAAGTGGTTTTCTCCCAATCCTGTGAGTTCTCATGACATTGTGAGTATGGAAATGCTCTTACTTTCACTATTAACATAGAAATTATTGCTACTGTCAGTTGTTACCTTCCGTCTTTACTAGGCATTTAAACAATAACCATTCACGAAGGTTCAGCAAAGTCAGGTTTAATTAATGCATTGGACAGTTCTTAACCCAACTGCAACCATTTAAAATGTCCTTAATTAGTTTCAGGACTTGATGCAGGCTAATAAGTTGACCCTTTTGAAACAGGGACCTTTTTTTTTGTCAGGCATTGTACATAAATACTGCTGTAAATAAGTAAATAAGCAACTGTAAATAAGGTCATGAGAAGTAAGTGCATGTGGAAAATAAGACCTGCGGCATATCTCTTTAAGGACACTGATGGCCCCAGCCTTCTATCTGGAGTTGACTTTCTCCGAACTCAAGTCGTGTGGAAGCCAGGCACGGTTTCACTCTCCCGGTTTAAGTGCAGGTGATCTCAGGCCTGAAATCGAACACGAGATGAAGAGCCGAGTCTCGTTTTTCAGGAGAACTCGCTTCTCGCTAGTGCACTCGCTTGACTCCATTCTGAGGACAAGTGCTGCGAGAGTAAACTGCAGTAGAATATAATACCCGGCCCTGGTCTTATCGAGAATAAGGAGAAAAGTGAAGCGAAATTGAGAGAGAAAAGAAGCTTAATTAAGGCATAGCTGAATTTTATGAGCGAAGATAGAAAAGGTAAAGAAAGACGAGAGCAGAGAAGATGACCTTAACTGAAGTTCAAATAAATTTCAAGCTCGGTGGTGTGTCGTCTGTTTCTTTGTCCGTAATACTTAGTTAATTGGTGCAAATTGCGGATGCCTATAAAGGGAAATTAAACAAAGCATATTGTCAGTATTCATTACAGAATAGGGAGCTTACGGTATGCGATTAATTACTTATGGTAGTTATGTAAAAGAATTTTGAAAGATTTCAATTTCAGGATTCTTTATAAATGTAACAGTTATGGTATTTCACTTGTTTGGTACAGATGTTCAAGAACAAAATGACTCCAAGAAAAGCTGAAAAGCTATTTCTCTGCAGCAAGGTATATTTATGTAGTTAATTAATTAGTAAGTTATTTGCGTGCCATGCATGGGTAAGATTGCAGGGTCAAGATTGCATGGGTAAGGTTTGCCTTTAAAACATAAGGGTGGAAATTATGCCTTAGAGTTTGGCTTGAGTCCAGAAAGTGAAGTGAACTAGATTTAATTGGAGTCCAAATGCAAGAAATCAGTTAAACTGAGGTATGTTTTAATAACTAATTTCCTATTACGCAGCTAATTTTGGCTCTTTTTCTCTTGGCTAATTTAGCAAGCTGAACATTACAGTAGCATAACTTGTAAGAATGTTACTTTAATAATTAAACGGGGATTTACTAAGCTTGAAATGTTTATCATCACTGCACAGAACTTGCTATTTGAATACAATATAAAAGGTTGTTGAACAATAATTCAGTTGATCACTCTGCAAGCATGTGTTATCCATGGCTTCCTTCATAATTAGCCTAATTTACACAAAATTTGTATTTTTTTTTTTTTGTATCCACGTATCTAGGCAGCATGGTTATGGCGGTAGCTTATTGGTAACCTACCGTGCTACTGTTGCCTCGTACCGCAGTTCTAGCCACTACTAGCTACTAGCTACTGTTACTGTATGTACTAGCTACTGTTGCCTCGCACCTCCTGGGGTCTTTGTGCGTAGGCTAATTGGCGTTCCGAATTGCCTGTACAGTGTGAATGTTGAACGAAGGCCCTGCCTCGGTCGAAAAATGGGAATAAATACCATGGCAATAACCATTGGCCACCACTGTCCCTAGTTGGACTACAGAAGTTCCTAGATGGATGGATTTATGCTACTGATTATTAAAAATCTTTAGAAAAAATCCAAACAGAATTCCATATTATGTTTTTAACAGCAAACCTCACCACTTGCAAGTTCAGAATAAAAATGTATTAAATAAACATAAAAATACATATATATATATATATATATATACATTTTGAATATATAATTCAAAGATCCAAGCACCGTAGTTTGTAGAATGTGCTTTTTATTATCTTATTTGATTTATTGTTCCATATGCTCATCCTTTGTTCGTGTCAAAGCAATGCAGTAAATTTGGGTTTGCTATATCTAAATGTATGCATGAATAGATTTTTTTTTTTTTAGAAATCTCACCGCAGAAGCACAGAAACAGTTCTTTAAGCCACATAAACACTGCTTGGAGAGTCGTCAAAGTCCCTATGGCCTTCCTGTAGTCAGGCACCACTGTATATTGTCAGTAATTGCTTATTCTCAGTGACACTAGGGCCAATTTACAGTAAATCCACTCTTTCTCTCTTTCTCGCTCTCTCCCTTTCTCTCTCTCTCCCTCACATACACGCACACACACACAGTGTGCATTTTCAGTCAATTAAGGACAGCATACATCTTGTTAGTACCTCACCAGTGTAAAAGGGTGTAAAACTGATTCAATGACCTGAAATCCAGTGTTGATAAATGGAGCTATGCAGGACAGTTGTGTTCGTGGACAAGGTATTTGAAATGATTGATAAAACCAATTATTTTTTAGGATTAGATTTTAGGATTTGTTTAGCAATTAGATGTCCGTCTGTGCCAGGTAAAAATCTAATAATAATAATAATAATAATAATGCATCAGTGTAAATGATTATCTAATATGTTTTTGCTTTTTTTGTCACCTTTAAAAATTTTAATTTTTTTTTTGCTTGTTTACACCGGGGTGAACAAGAGCAATGAAAAAAAAAAATCTCAAAGTTCACAGAGTGAAGAAAGCAGAAATAGAGTGTAAAGAGATTTGTCACGAGTGGTTGTGTGGAGTAATAGAGCAGCAGGTCCAGATCTGACCTCATCATGCGGCAAGAGGGAGTTTTAGACATAGGTTTTTTTGCGACTCGTGCATCCACATCACTACTGATTATTTTTTCCATATGATGATATATGCTTCTTCTGACAGATTGTATTCATGCATCGCCACTTAAACCTGATGCAGATTCAGAGTATCTTTCAGGTAGCACAGGGCCCAAGGCAGGAATCCACCATGGGGCGGATGCCTTCATTCACACCTAAGGGCAAATTTATATTACTAGTCCACCAACATGCTTTAGGGAGAATAGAGAAAAATCCAGGAGGATTTATGGGGATCATGAGACTATCCAAATAAACAACCTGAACTCTGGGTAAATCTGCACCAGCATGCCACCCTGAAAATCAAGCAGGATGTGCAGAGCCATATATCTTTTTCTATTTACTTATCTCACTAATCCTTATGCTATTCTAAGTATTTTATCCTTTTTTCTTAATCTACAGGGATTTATATTTGCTGTACCCTGTACATTGCTACACTGGCTATGTGACTTGAACCTTCTATATGAAGGCTTTTATAGTTATACTGACTATAATTATAATTTCTTTTAACTGCATAACCGTTGTTGCTAATAGGGGGCCAACAGGGCACCTAAGGGCAGTGTATATAATTTTAATAAAATGCTTAAAAAAAGACTTATGACCACTTTTAAGACTCTAGTAGCAAAACACTACTTGCATTATCAAGGTCTCACTTGACAGTCTCACTCCACACCACCAGAGGTCCCCATCACCTGAGGACGAACTAACGTCTGGTTACTTAGCAAGGCTAAATCCCATAACGTTCTAATTCATAATCACGGTACGTACACTAATCTTACAAAAGTCTTGTTTAAGTCTTGCATAAGTCAGGTATTTTGAATCTCAAGCTGTTCGTGGCTGCATTTTCTGGCACCTTTCAATTAATTCACTGGTTGTTTTACCCAACTAAAATATGTGTAACATTCTATACACACTTCCGTGACTGTCACAATTGTCCCTTGATAACTAATGACTAATAATCGTTTTTTGTTGTTGTTGTTTCTTTACAGTGGTCATTGATCGTCTGCCCTGATCTCTGATTTCACAGCTATCTCCTAGTTCTCTCTCTCTCTCTCTCTTTCTCTCTCCAGACAGAGTAAGAACATGAAAAATGCCTCCCAAGAATTATCTTGAGATCTGCTGCCAGCTGGTGTTTAAAGCCAACAGCTATACTCACAGCATATTGCCATATTACCATACCGCTTTCCAAAAATCATTTCCATGATTAAATTATGCTTCTAGTTGAGAAGAAAACGCTGCCAGTCACACCAACAGACAATTAGTTCTTTATTACTGCCGATCCAGTCGATCTTAATTGCGTCCCCTTTGATGAATCTGAATGAATGAATGAATGAATAAATATTCTTTATCACATCCGGACGGCATAAACAAAACTACTAGAAGCAATTGAAAGGGCCAAGCAGTGGTTATTGAGATCAGATTTCCCCCCATTCTAATGTCTGATATGAACAAGTGCTGTCAATCAAATTAAATTTTTTTAATAAAATCACAATCATAGTCTGTGATTAATCACGATTAATCACAATTTTAAAATACTCAGATGTACTTGTATTACAAATGCGCAATGTTGGAATAAAGAAATACCTGACAAACTGCTTAGTGGAAACAAATTACAGTATGCATTTTTATAATATCTCAAACATTAACATTTAACAAATATTAACTTAAGATCTCTCGAATAGAACTGGCACGGCATGCAGTGGCCGGGTAGTATGGGTGTGGCAACCCACCGACGGCGGAGCTCGAACGCAGATCCTCAGATCCGAAAAATCAATAACCTAGAGCATGAGCCACCTGGGCCACCACTCCCACATCTTACATTTAGTGTATTCTTGTAAAAATAGTTCCCCTTGAAGGAAGCTTGAGCACACGATTTTGGTTTGAGCCAAACTTCCACCTAGAAGCTTTTTATAATGAAACTTGGGGTTCAGCACACCTGGTGATGTTTCCTCAGTTATCTTCTTATCTGCATTAAACGTGCCACACGCAGCCAGGTAACCGTGCTGTGATCATGGGAGGCCTGTAGGGTCAATACGATTCATTTTTGTTTAAAAAAAAAATAGCAATTTGCTAAAAATTCTAGATTAATCCCACGTTAATATTGACAGCCATAATATGAACTTAAACTGAAGCTTTTGATTAATATTTCCTCTGCTTATAAGTCACCAAGAAATGGCTAATAATGCATTCTAACAGTATTAACGTTGTTCAACCACTGCAGGTGAAATCTATCACTTTATTGCCTCATTGCTTTTCGACACGGTTTCTCCTGCTGTCATCTGCAGTTTTACCTGATGCATTCTCACAAGGAAACTGACCAGGATTATGGTTTGCCATTTTTAACGGGCATATAAACAGAGAAATAATTCTGAGACATACACCACAGCCGATGCATTACATAACACTGAAAACGCTCGCTTGTGAAGGGAATGTTGGGACAGCCTTGAGTGCTTATAAGTTTAGTTCTACAGAGTTGTTTAGGTAATTATGTTAAATTAAAAAAATATATGCAGGGCCATGATTTGGAAGCACAGGGAACAAGATTGTTTACTGCAGCCATATCTAAATAAGGCATGATGGTTTACATTATTAGGTCATGTCTTACTGTAGTTATCTAGTTTTATCACACTACTAGGTCTAATAGTTATGGCTTAGTTATCTCGTTTTTATGACCATGACTTGATCTCATTCCATCACGTTACTTAAATATGACCATGGCTTAGTTATCTCATTCCCATGACTTTAACGATGCACATTCAACACGCTGCATACTACCAAATATATGTGTGTTCCACATTGTGATGTCTCTCCACAAGAGACAAATACGTGTATTATGTGAATGTGTAAAGTGGACGCAGAGTTCACTTCACATATGGCCCGGGTGTCACAGCAGTGTTAATATGTATTCTGATTAAACCCCGCGCTCAGGGACGCTGCATAATAAAAGACACACTCTCGCCTTGAACAATGCAAATCCAATGTGACAAGGTGAAAGCTGATCTGTACAAGGATTCAATGTGCATTTAAATTCCAGGCCTACAGTAATTACAATGCTATAATGACTACAATTTGAATCTTGCAAATGGGAATAGAGTTAAAATTGTCATTGCAGGTGTGAAAAAATATATTTTATTTCATTTCATTATTTTATTCCTAATGCTCTTCATGCATTGGGTAAGTCATTATTAACCACTTATTGTCCCAGGGTAGAACGTTTATTTAATATTCAATAGACTGCATTACACATTGTTTCATATAATTTCACATATAAAATCACTGCAATTATTTTTAGAAGGAGAGGTGAGTCAAACGTAATGTCATGACTACAAGTTCTCAATTCTTATTTAAACCAAAGGATGTTCTTCTTTTATCATTTTTAACAAAAAAAGACGACATATAGATGGTATACAGTATATAGTAATAGTTTCCTCAGTAGAAGGTTTTATACTGTATAGTGTAACCTTCTAAAAAAAAAAAAATTTTTTTTAAAGAGCCAGACCACCTTTGTACAGTTTTGAATAAGGAGTCTAACACTGGAATGGCTCTACTGGGTTCACAAAATAAATCTGTGTTAAGAAATTTATTTTACAGTTAAGAGCTCCCTCGCTATAGTAAAAAAAAAAAACAGCAGTAAAATCATGTGGAGAATTATAAGATTTATTTAAGAAAGATGTTTTTTGCTGAACTGTGTGAAAAAAGCAATTTGGTGCTGTTGTGTGGATTTTAGCGCACGCAAGAGAGAGAGAGAGAGAGAGAGAGATAGAAAGAGCAGCAGTCGCTTGTCTTCCTCAAAGTGCGATAAAGGATAGATTGTGTACAACAACATGCCAAATGCAAGGCTTTTCGCTGACAGGGAATGAAATGTGTCGAATTGCCGGAGCTAGTTTGACTAGGAGCAAAACGTACTAAGTACTTTTCATGTAAAGTATGAAAAATGACATGTCGTGATGCCAGTACAACAATAACAGCAGCAGCGGCGTGTGCTCCTGAAGGCCAGGCCAAATCACTCTGGCTGGCAGTTTATTCAGTACCAGACAAAAAGGATGTGAAAGACAATTACTCCAGCATGGTGAGTCTCTAACTTCCTCCTCTCGCATGGACCCCACACCACAGCACGCTCCCTTCTTCTTTTCCCTCTAATTCACATATGAAAACTACACTGTGTGTGCATGCATCTTATCATGGGATCTTATCATGGGGCCAAATCCTACACTGATCACAATATATCAGATCTGCAATGCTACGAAATAGGACCGTTATGCATCATCAAAGACAGGTTACACCGAGCTGTTTAGTTTACCCCGCCAAGATCAAGGGCCAGGGGTAGCTCAGTGGTCAAGGCATTGGACTACGGTTCGGAAGATCCCAGGTTCAAACCCCACCAAGTTGCCACTGTTGGGCCCTTGAGCAAGGCCCTTAACCCTCAACTGCTCAGATGTGTAATGAGATATAAAAAATAAAAAAAAGTAAGTCGCTCTGGATAAGAGCGTCTGCCAAATGCCTAAATGTAAGATCAAGGAATTATTTCCTTGAGTAGAAAGTGGAGTTTTCAATAGAACCTACAGTAGACAACCACCTTTAAACACAACCACTTGCCTTTAAGCAAATATAAATAGTTGATGTGAAATGAGGATAAATACATTTAATACAAAAAAAAAAGAAGAAAAGCTGATGTGAAGTGCATTCAAGTCAAACCGGGACTTTTGATTCGGCAGAATAATATAACGCAGTTATGAGGAATAAAAACTGCCTTTATTTCTCTATATAATCCCATTCTACACTATTGCACTCATCCCAGTGCTTAGAGTTTTTTCAGTACGCAGGAGCCATGATCGGACTACCTGCTTCACTTCTGATACCCTGGCCTCCCAGGAACTCCTTTAATTTTTAATATATATTTTTTTTTTAATGAAAAAATCAGGTGTTCGTTCAATGTTCACAGGAACGACTGCGGTGGGCTCTGAGCTACCTCGGTCTGGATCGTCATTCACGGACATTTGCCCATCTTCAAAACATTTGCCTCAATTAGATGTTATACTGTGGCTAAGGGTATCATCACTCTACTGTGTAGAGGTCTCATCACTCTACTCTACTCAATTTTACGCCTTCATTCAAGTCCCTGTTTGACTTGAACGCCCATCGTACTTTCAATATTATTCTTTATTAATAATTTAGTCTTTTTATGCAACCAAAATACTGTATGTCTGTTTTTTTGTGCAAGTCCATTTCCAGACTTGAACTCCCCTCGTGTATGGAATGAAAAGCATTGAAACAGACTTCTAATAGGAGTTTAGTACTACAGTATACTGTATATAAGATATTTCTTCATGAATAGTCTTAATGGTAATCATCACATTAGTCACTGCAAATGTGGTGTAGTTTATAGGTGAATAGGTATAATAAGCCTGAAGCCCATGTTAGCCTCTTTTGGGTAGATTTTGAGATCTAATCTTCACTTCCCATACAGCTCAACTCTGAATACAGCCCCATGACTCCTTTTTTTATTTTTTATTTTTTGTCCTACAGAGACCGTGGCTAAGAAAAGAGCAGTCGATGATGAAGTGCTGATACTCACAGCCCAGCCCTTGATTTACACCTTCAAGAGTGAAGAGTGCATTTAGCTCCCATGACACCTTAAAGCACTGCGGTGAATCATATTGACTCATGAACAAAGCGCTTTTATAATCTAGAGACCTTTTCCCTAACAGAGTGCATCTAACAGTGGTAGGGTGGTGTGTTCGTCTCAAAACGCAGCCGGGTTTCAATGAGATCTGATATTTATTTGAGCTACTGGAGATAAACCCAGGAAGGATAAGGCATAGTGCTAAGGGAGTTGCAGTTTAAAAGACAGACTAGTTAAAGTGTTTTGGAAACTGCTGATATCCTGGGATTTGCACACACACAAACACACTTCTCCAGAGTTTACACAGAATGGGCGAAAAAAAAAAAAAAAAGAGTCTCAGTCCTGTGGACGGAAATGCTTCTTTGCTGAGATTGGTCGTAGGAAGGGCCAGAGGGTTCGAGCTTACAGGAGGGGTAACCATGCTGAGCATCTCAGCGCTGGGGCGAATGTGCAGAAAACCTCATCAGATTTCAATCCTGTCTTCCACGAGCAGGAATCTGAGCACATGCTCAGCCAACCTGGACAGTTGAACGCTTGATGTAAACATTAACTGAAGCTCTTCACCTGTATCTGTATAATTTCCTGCTGCCATGTGTTTGGCTGATCAAATACAATGTATCAACGTGAGCCAGGTACTGACTGTAACTAATTAAAGACAGACACATGATCTGTAGTCCTTTGTCTTTCCGCTCTTCCCCATGTCTTTCTTTCTCTCCTTCAGTCTTCTATCCGGTTGAGGGACTATGATCTCTGATATGGCTAAACATAGTGTCGATGCTATTCCTGGCCTTATTGCGTTATTCTGTATATAGGATCATGATCCAGGGGACAGCAGAGGAAGTTGGGAAGGAAGACGAAGAGACTGAGAGGAGCTGGAACAAGCAGAGGTGACGACACCAGGACAGCACACAGGGATGCAATTACAGATTACATCACAAACACAAGCATATACCTTAGCAAAATGTAGTACAGTATGAACGAAGAGCATGGATCATTAGATAATGTCTTTGAAGCAAGCTGAGCATCTATTCACATATGGATACCCATATGTTCCTCGTTGTAAGAATCTACAACAATACGGTCTAAACAAGCTCTGGTGTGCTATTAACATAGGAAATGTGTTGTACAAGTAGACATTTGAAGACCTTAACATTGGAAAGGAGCCTGACTACACATTTATGGCTTACCAGGCTCGTGAAACACAAAGTGGCATGTGAATAATCGCTCAGCGTCAGCCTGTTTTATATCCTCTTCGCCGATGATTGCCTGAAATCACACTCTCCAAATTCGCTAAACTGTATAAAGGTCTGATGAGACATGAGTGCTGTCTCCGTGCCAGCTTGTTCTACATACACCGTATATTCAGACAAGATATCAGTATAATGAGAGCAGTTTAAAAAAAAAAAAAACCTACCTGCTTATTCTTGCCAATAAGAAGAAAAACCTTCTCATTTTATTTCAGACAGATTTGCATCATGTGACAGGAGACTAAACCATACATGTGCCCGATTCTAAACCATAAAAGTATGCACAAACGCTAGTTTTCTTCAGGAGTTTCTGGTCAAACGTTACAATCCTTTGGTTGAATGCAGAATGTGTACAGGAAAGAATAAATTGGGTGTCCAGCCACCTGAGGCAAGCAGATTTCTTGTCTAATCCTTTAGCATTTCATTCAGTTTCCCAGCAGATAAGTACGAAACAAACACTTCCTATTGACATTTGCAATTTGGGACACATCACTGCTGGGATGCTGCAGCTACAGGACAATTTATTTGTTCTGAATCCCAAAATTCCGGCACAAGATACCAGATACTATAAGTCGACTGCGATAAATAACATTCGTAACAGTTTGTCCTGTTTCTGAACTCTGGTATGTCACCCATAATGCTGTGTGCATTGCAATATTTTAAGCAAAACTGTGCTATTACTCTGCTAATTAAACCTGCACACTCCCTGTGCACAGCATGTGAAATTTTCCAGTGAAAGACAGATAATTTTTGCGAAATACTTATATAACACTAACTGACCATACACCAATCGCTATAACATTACACCAAATAACTAACACGTTAACATTGATTACCAATTATATACAAGTAATCTGATGGCAGGATCCTGGGAACCCAAGGCTCAATTATGCCTGTGGAGACCAAAGGCCAGACTGTCCAGTCTGATCCCACAGAAAAACCAATGCAGCACAACTCGCCTAAAAGGTCAATGCTAGCCTCGATAGAAGCGTATCAGGATATCCCAGTGCTAGACAAACAAGAGCCTCCACCCCGCAATCCACAGCATCCAAATGCTGCTTCTCTAATGTCCTGATGCCAGACACCACAGCACGCCCCAGAGGAGGTCCTGTGGAGTCGTGGCTCCGAGGGGCCAGAGTCGCCCAGGTGGCACAAGGGGAACCTGCACAATAATGGGCATAATGATTTGCATTATAACGCTATGGCTGATCGATGTAAATGCCAAAGTTATTTTGTAGT
Organism: Clarias platycephalus; assembly: GCA_030068275.1. Lineage (NCBI taxonomy): Eukaryota > Metazoa > Chordata > Actinopteri > Siluriformes > Clariidae > Clarias > Clarias platycephalus. The sequence continues at coordinate 23,405,795 of JAQQZT010000040.1, forward strand.
ACACTTATATTTTATACAACTAAATGCTGAAAGTAACCAAAGCAATTTACAAAGGTCACACTCCGTTGCCTCTGTTGTGCTGTACGAATGAAGGCATGAGAGCTCACTGTAAATGAGGATAAAATTGAGGTAAATGTAATTCCTTCACAGTCACCTAATGAACACCTTCGGGAATTTTTGGAACAGTAAGTTACACAGCATTACTACCACCATCATTACATTTTGCAAGAACGGTCCACGGCATTCATCCCTCCAGGACAGTTCCAAAGACTTTTGATGGAAAGGTGCACTGAATCTGTTTTACTTTACTAACACACATTATGTGCCCTTAATTTTTTACTCATTTGGTGTTTGGGTAATATAATATCCTTGTACTGTAAATGAACTAATAATATTATATATATATAAAATAAAAAAAAAACAATAAGAACATCTAAATAGTGTGATGGTCTGCTAAATTCTTATTTGCTGTATTGTTAGTGGTATAGAAAGCGAAAGTGATCTGTTCACGCTAGTTTAATCATTTCTGTATTTATATTTCACACCTGTACCAAAATGAAGGCTAATATGAAATTTTGACTTTATGAAATCCAGCTCGCTGAAATATGTATGCTTTACCTACATCATTTTAATGCATTTGGGGTGGAAACCGGCAAATGTTGAGCAAAGTACTGTAGTATAACACAATCGTCTGGGCAAAGCATCCACTGACTAGCAGACCATTCACACATTGCTCCTTAGTTACACAGTACAAAGATTCTCTTAGCTCCCAAAAAAGAAAAGAAAAGAAAAGAAAAATCCAACAACAACAACAACATCATGGGTGATGCTTGAACTGAAGTTTTGCGCACTTAGAGAATCTTCCAGCTGCGCATGTATAATCTCCATTAAATTACCAAGCTAATTAAGTAGCAGGCTAACTCACTGTTGGATGTCAGACTGCTGTTTATTTGATGAATGACGACTCACTCGTGGGAATGAACAAGAAATGGGTCCAGATTGCAGCGAAGCCACATCATTTCCAGGAGCGCTTTGAGAGAATCGTGCATTTTTCTTCACCCTCCGCTTTTTATCTTCGGCATGTCGTTAGCGTGATTTGGGTGCAGCCTTTCTCAAAAGACAGTGCCTGCGGTCTTTCAAGGGAATCTCCTCATTAAGGCAACATATAGTAAAATAGAGTATACTGTAGTTCTGTCCATTTACTTTGGAATTCTATTCAGGATGATGTGGCTTCATCATACTGTTTAGTTCAGCCAAGAACTATTATCAAAAATGTTCCTGCATTATGATTATAAACAGATATCCATCCATCCATCCATCCATCCATCCATCCATCCATCTAGGAACCTCTTTAGTCCAATTAGTGACCATGGAGGCCAATTGTGACCATGGAGGCCAATGGTGACCACCAATTGTATTTATCCCCATATTTATGATTGTGGTTGGACCTCCAGTCAACATTCACTCACACCTTCTACACACTACGGCCAATTTGGACACCAATTAGCCTACGCGACATGTCTTTGTATTGAGGATTGAGTACCCAGAGGAAATTCCTTAAGCACTGGGAGAACATGCGAACTCCATGCACACAGACCCGACGATGAAATCAAACCCGGATCCTGGAGGTGCAAGGGGACAGTGCTAACCAACCGGCATCGCAAGCTGACAAAAATTTAAGCAAAATATCTGGAAGAAAGTGCAGGAAATGCAAAGCAATGCATATTTGTCCTACATATTAACATTAAGCGTTACCCCTACGAAAACGCAAATTCAGGAAAAGATCAGCACATTCAATATGCTAATGCTATTCTCTGACTGACAATCAACAAGGCTGGTAGGAGGTAATCGTGGGATTTTTGCAGATTTTCTGCCAACACAATACCAGAGATCATGATACAACAGTAAATTTCTACCTTGGATAACACTGTGGGCGACAACCTGTAAGGATCGCTATTTATACAGCACCCACCTTCTTATTTTCTTTCTTGCTCTAGGATTTGTCCTGACATGACCCTCTTTTATTAATGATACATTAGTATGACAGGATGAAGAGGAGGAAGGAGAGAGCGAGAGAGAGACAGAGAGAGAGATTGTTCAACACTGCTTAATGTTTGATTTTGCGTTTCATCATTTCTGTTTTTCAATTTAACTCGTTCTTAATTTCTTCCATCCTCTCTATTTCACTCATGGCAAGTTGTCAACTAGTTGGGCAGGAGATAAAACAGTGAGGCAGATGGTAAGCAGATTCAGGCAGACGGTAAAGAAAGCAGTTAGTGTGAAAATATTGCAGACTAGATGAAGCCAATTCTACAGTCAAATGCACCAGACTACACTGGATTTCTTTTTTCTTTAACACTTTGTGGGAAGTGTGGAGGTGTACCCAGGAGTTTGTTTTGTATTGCTGAACAGCCAGATCTTTAACAAAAGAACATTTTGAGAACTATTATATCCTGAAATTATGGAATATGATATAGAAACAGACTATGATTATCCACCAAATATCGTCCCTCATCCACCAGTTGAAAAGATTGCTCCTCTCCTGGCAGGTGAACTGAATCACCAACTAGACAACATTAAACATGACAGGATCAAGGGCACCCAAGGTCCCTAGAGACCCAAAGTTGGCCTGTCCGGTTTGATCCCACAGAAAAGCGAACGCAGCACAAATTGACCAAAACATGCTGGCTACGATAGAAAGGCACCAGAACACCCAGTACATCACAGCCAGCTGTGCATGTTGGCCAAGCCGGCACAAAGTTCATTACTTTCAACCTGGCCTCCAAACTTGCCGAATTCTAATCTGATCAAGCACCCAGGGGATACGCCGAACAAACAAGCCCAATCCATAGAGGCCTGCAACCATGCAACCCACAGCACCCAAAAGACTTGTTGCCAACGTCCTGGTTCCGAACACCACACTACACCCCCAGAGGCCTTGCAAAGCCACGCCCCAAGGGGCCGGAGCCCCCCCCCCCTCCCCCGACCCCCTTAACAAGGGTTACAACCCAAAGCCTACACTACAGTAGGTGGTTTTAATGTTTTTGGTTTTAATGATATGTACAACAATACAAAGTAAAACAAACAGATCTGTAAAAGTGTGGCACTTTCTTCAAAATGGAACGATGTACTGCTTCATTTTCCTTACAATACCGCACTACAGGATGCCAAAAGAGAACTAAAGGAATTTTAAAAGGCAAAGGATAGTCATAAATAATAAATTGGATGCCTTTGCACCTTATTAGTGAACATTTTTAAGCACAAGGAATTCTTAAACACATAAATTTTTTTAGGTTTAAAGTTTACTAACCACACACACACACACACACACACACACACACATTCCTTTGTTGTGCAAGCATGATTTATGGCCCTGCTCTGACTCAAACCTCATAATCTGCCAGTCACACTATAATGAAATATCTGGGTCTAACCCAAGGTGATGAATAGCACAACACATGGAAGATTGAGCTCGCGATGAGGCTGATAAATTTCTATCATTACGAAAAGAAGAGCGCTTATTCGGGGAGGCATTAGCATAACCTCGGGGAGGTAGAGCCGAAAATCCGTTTCAGCCCCAGGAGGATTTCCTAGGGCTAAGAAATCCTCTAAAATGCGGTCTTGATCTGCTCTTCCCCATTCCAGCTTCCAGCACCGCACAGGTTTAATGAACAAGGCTTTAGCTTCTCACTAGTACAAATGTCAGACTCAAATATACCTCTGCATCATACTGTAGGTCACGTTTAAACTAGAATCTTTTAACCTCTAGTAACGTTATTCATTTGACTTGACGCTCCATAAAAGGAGACTGATGCAATTCCCGCTGAAGGTTTGGATGAGCTCAAAAAACGACAGAGCGTTGAAGCTCCATGCTATTGATGTGACAATATTACCCTTCAGATTTAAATTGGCTTTGGTCACAGAATAGAAGTTCTTCTTTGCATTGCAGCAATAAACCAAATAGGTCCTAAAATTTCCCCAGTGCAGTTTTTTTTTTCTTTTTTACTTCTAAGGCCAAATATGTCTGCAGTAATATCATGAAAGCCTAGTTGACTGATGTTCAGTTATAGCCTTTTCCCACAATACAGTACATCACATCCAGCATGTGACAGAAGAGACGGAAAACTATGCCATAACTCAGGCCATAACTCTTCCTTGTAATTTGCACCTTCATAAAATGCTTGCTTGAGCTGAGGATACAATACATGACTTTCACAATCCTGAAAGATTCCGAAAAGACTGCACACTTACTGGCTTTTGCAGATTCTTTTCTTAGAATGGTAAAAAAAAAAGGCGGATCATACATTTAAGGTGCCCCAGACTAGAGATCATAGACTACACAAGTTGTCACAGCAACAGAGCTGAAGTGAACGCACAAAACAAAACTGTCATGACATATACAGTATATGAATTTTCTTGTCCATGATCCCGACTCCTCCATGTTCATTGGCTACTGACCGAGGAGTCTGTTCTCAGTCTGTTCTCCGCACAGATTTCGAGACGATTCGAGTCTGTACCCCTTATACACTAACAGATATCTAGGCCAACTTACTACGCCAACTGGCTGCAACTGACTGGTACAGACTAGGACAGACAGAATGGAATCCTGTCTAAAGTCATATAATGTGGCCTCAACCTTAGTCTGTTTACTTCCAGCTTTTTCTCTAAAGGAATTCTGATTATTGAGAATGCATTTCTCAGTCACTGCTGATGAGGAAGGGTCAGCGTAGCAAGCGTAAATACATAAAACCTAGAGTGTACAGTATTCTACTCCGTCTAACCACTTGACCTGATTTTGATGATAGGCTTGGTGACTATACAACATACTGTTACATGTATTTTTTACTCATGATGGTTGGTGTTGTTATAATAATCCATTTTATGCCACATACAGTAAGATGGTGTGGGTGCTACAAGTATAGACGAATTCTTTCGTTAAAGAACAGAACAGCATGATGATTCTTCGAGAACATTTGTTCTAGCCGGTGCTGCTCATTTGGCAGAATATGAGAATTACAATATGGCATTTTTTTTAGCCAACTTGAAGTAGAAAATTTGAGCTGAGCAGTTGAGGATGAAGATTTTTGCACAAGGCTCACAAGAGGCGTAACAGAAAACCGTTTGCACTAACACCAAGAGATGGTCAATTTAAATGAGGAGGGTGGTACATACACTCACCTAAAGGATTATTAGGAACACCATACTAATACGGTGTTTGACCCCCTTTCGCATTCAGAACTGCCTTAATGCTCTGTGGCATTGATTCAACAAGGTGCTGAAAGCATTCTTTAGAAATGTTGGCCCATATTGATAGGATAGCATCTTG
>JAQQZT010000040.1:23411220-23422219 GCA_030068275.1 Clarias platycephalus
GTGATTGGTTGATTAGATAATTGCATTAATGAGAAATTGAACAGGTGTTCCTAATAATCCTTTAGGTGAGTGTAAGTCTGGCATACTTTCCTACTATTTCTAATCACAGTGACACTGGACAGTCGTTATGCATCTGTCTGAAGACAGATTTCCTCAGCGTGTGTTAGGCTGCCCTGTGCCGCAGCATGAGCGGCAAATTGAAAAGACGCAGTTGGATGACTTTGTGTTTTTCAGAGTAAGCAGGAATAGTCTGACACCTTGACAATATTATTATTATTATTATTATTATTATTAATTTAGGTCGATTCCTACCAACTTAATTTCTCTCCAGTTGGTGGTATCATATATGGATAAGCTGGCTAGTTGGTAGGAAATGGCTGATGACCAAATTATTATTAATAATCATAACCATAATCATAACAGATCCTTGCAATAGGGTCTAACGTTGGAAGGGTGTCAGAAATTCCTACACAGATAAACCTTAATATCTATGGTTATTTTAAAAAATCACTCTTTTTACATGCTTTTAAACAGCCTTAACAGCATTAACCCTGGCTTTTCTTCATCATCCGAAAAGATCTGCAAGCAGCACACGCTCGTCCCTCGTTTCCTGGAGGCCACATTCATCTCCGCTCAAAGCTTCAACCTTCAAAGGGCTTCCTGACCTTTGTAAGAGCAGCACAGGCCTTGACCTTTCAATAAAGTAAAAGCAGGTTCACATGCGTACAAAGCAGGAGAAGTGAAGAGACATTGCTCTGGTCAGAAAGGGCAGAGACAGATTAAGATGCAGAGCTCGGGGGGGGGAAGGGGGAGCGGCTTTTCATTAAGCTTCGAACGCTCTGGGTTCACCTGTGCTTGAACGAATGAATAATTACCATGACCTACACAAACTGACCAGAGATACAGCACTTCTGCTGCTAACGTTAATGGATAGTAAGAGAATATGAGGATATGAGAGAGTATCAGAATGCCATAGTATTTGATATGTATTATGGCTTTCTCCAACTTTAACACAATTTTGCCGGCGTTATTTATCAAACTGGATACAAACACATTAATTCATACAATGAACGAGGCATTCATCAACATTAGTTCAGAAAAAAAAAGGTTTGTTCTATGTAGGCTTGTGAGAGCAAATCATATAAGTGGTGATGGTTTGCTCAAATTTATACACGGATCACATTGACGAGATTAAATCACTTCACGAGACAGTTTTCATTCCCTAATGCAATTACTAGAAGATGGAACAGACAGTGTATTTATGAGGTTCACTTTCAACATTGTTTTGTCATTTCAGCTTTGGTAGAGTTGATGAGACTAAACGGTGCTTAGTGGACATGCCTGAAAATGCGCAGTACAAACATCTTGACCTGCTTTCTTTTCTTAATATTAAATTACATTAAAGTATATAGATTAATTAGAATAACACAAACAGATGTTTTACTGTGAAAGACGGCGAAGTGCATAAAATTTATATATATATAAAAATTGGTGGTTAATTTAACAACCTCAGCAGCAACCTCATTTCCCCTCTCGTCTGCTCCATCCTCTCACCAGGATACTAATCGCCGACTTGATCATCCGCCACCTATACATGTTTCTCACTGGTTCATGCATTAAGGTAAATGGTTTTTAAAGCTTGAATGATTTATAGGTTCACTTTGTTGAAGAAATGAGTATATAAATGAATCACTAGTGATTCAATGAAACCTTTTTTGTACAGTAAATCTGTTGAGAATTCTTAGTTACTGCAAGTTTTGCCTATTTAAACATTTACACACTACTTTACTAAAAGATTGATCAGAACGGCCTGTTCTCTATGTTACAGTGCATCTCCTGTAATCTGCCACTTTCTAAACAGATCTTCAGGCTATCATGTTCATGGACTCAGTACGTGTTTTTTCCTGATTAGGGTTTCAAATCATATCATAGAAACATTGAGCCGGAAGCATGGATCCTGAACTCAATGTTGTAACAGTTTATATATCCAAATCAACAATCATGGTATGAAACAACATTTTAAAAATGGATTAAGATGAAAAATGCAATAGCTTTATTTAATGCTGGAGGCTATGGTATTTCACGGAAGACTGAAACCAGTAGAACTTCTTGCCGTAGTCTATATAGTTTCTTCTTTAGAAACCGGATGGACCGTTAAATGAATGCACTAGACTGCTTCCACCAGTCTAATGCAAACTGTCTGCCAATAGCGCCTTTAAGTGGCCATCTATCAGCACCAATACAATTTGCTCACTGCTGATAAGCCGTGATTAGTCGGACTGCATGCTGTAATATGCACTTAAGAAGTCAGAAAAGCAGCACAGGGGAACTGATTGGCATGTATCGTATTAAGAAGCTGGACATCGCTGCCTCCGAGCCCTATTACAGGTGGATTTGTTTAAGGGCCATGACTGTGGAATAAAAAAGAGGAGATATTATAGTCGTTTAATTGGTCACAGAGATTGCAGATGTTGAAATGAAAGCCAATGAAGGTTTAATTTCAGAGGTCACTGAGCACTGCTTGGAAATTGAATTTAATTACATTAAGTGTTTTAAGGATCATCAAACAGGTGACCCACAATGATATGCTGTCACAATAAACCCTCCAACAAATACACAACCACTGTACGCTAAAATTACATGGGAAAAAAGTGCCAGTTATGATTATTGTCCCAGGATGCACTGGAAATATGGTTTTGTGTTTGTGCAAAAAAATATGTTTTAAGGGTGAGTATCTGAAAACGTGCACTTTTTACTTTAAAAAAGATTTGTTTATCTTTTTTAAGTCAATTGTACTTGTTTTTCCAATGATCAGCTGTTCAGTTTTGGGGAGCCTGTTATTCCTGTTATTGGCTGACAGGAGAGAAACCCAATATGATCACTCGTTCACACACTCATCGATTTATTCTGTACACAGCCTCGCTCACATGCATGCTCATTCACAAACTATGGGCAGATTGGTTACGCCAATTAATCTTGGAGGAAACCCACCATGCACGGGAAGAATATGAAAACTCCATGACAACAACGCAGACCCAAGGCGGGGATCGAACCCGGACCCTGGAGGTGCACGGCGACAGTGCCAACCACTAAGCTATTTGAGAATAATCTCAAAATACAGTCCTTTTTTTTCCTCGTGTTGTAATCCTTTTCCTCATTTCCCTCACCAACAGGAAGTGTCTGCCTCCAGAACTGCCTCTCAATGGACATTCTTTGAGATTGTAAAGCATAAAAATCAAAGGAGATCAGCACTTTCTGAAAAATTCAGCTCTCCTGATACCAACACACATGCCAAGATCACTTACCGCCACACATTCTGGTGTGGGATGTGAGCATGGACTGAAGCGCTTGACCCTCAGCTGTACTGTATAACTATATGCACTGTGCTGCTGCCACATATTGGCTGCTTGAATAATGACATGAATGTGCAGGTATAGATATTCCTAATAAGACATGATAAGATAGAGATGCATTTTTATTACATTACATTTGCTCTGCATTTGCGCCACATTTCACCCCCTCTGGCTGAATATCATGAGGTTGCGGCCCGATCAGTATTTTTCTTATTTCTCCCCAGCTCGAATTGAGTTCATGGCCCTTGATTTATTCTGTAATATAATATAAAGGTTATTTCAAATTGGCTAATACAGGGCAAATGTACACCAGGAAGCTAATGCAATGGGAACGGTGAATTTGAGCAGAGGAATTTAGAGATGCATTAAACCATTAAATCTCCCATGCAGGCATCGTCTGATCGTACAGGACAACATGAAAGCAAACATCAGACACAAAACTCTCCGGAATAATAAATAGATTGCCTCGACATCGGAGAGACGATCTCCGTGATGATCTCTGGGTAAGGAGCAATGCTGAACAGATGAGATGAGGATTTTGCTTAAAAACCCAACACGGGTGTCTCTGACATCCCTGGGACTTGAACTTAACCTTCCAGTTACGAGCGCAGAATCTTAAACGGAGCCACTGTCGAACAACGCTCCCTGTGGATCGTAGTTCGGCTGACAAAACTTTAATTATTCATTTATTCTAACTTCTTAGGCTTTCCACATGTGGTGCACGTGTTGGAAAATGTGTTAATTAGTCAATGAGTTTGAGTGAACGCAGTCAATAGAGGTGATGGAGGCGGCACAATGGTAGCGGCGGTTTCCTAGACAACATCCATCATTGCAATTTGGTTTGTTTCGCATATATGGTATAATGTGAAGCTACTAAACTATTTGGTTTGATTAGACAAGTTGTGAGAATAAATTCCGGGTCATATGCTACCCTGCCAAAAAAAAGTCACCACCCAAATAAAAAATAAAAAAAAAAGCTTTCCAATAGATAATTACTGCAGTGATTAATATGTAAGAAGAGGGGCAAATGTGATGTACCCATCAAGCCTGGTGGCTACCGTACAAGCATGTGGAGGCAATGTTATGATCTAGGATTGCTTCTGTTGGTCAGGTCTAGGTTTGTGCCCAAAGAAATTAGGTCAGCTGAGCATCTAAATATACAGATTTTTTTTTTCTTCTTCCATGATGGCACGGCCATCATTTTTTTCTCAAGGCGACTGGTTGGAGGTTTGTACCTGGACTGGGATTCTGCTGGACACAATGAAAACATCTTGTGAACACATTCATGAGGAGGCAGAAACACCATGGTTATTAACAAAAGCAGGCAGCAATGCACATTGCATTTACAGCATCGCATTCATTCATCCTTAGTTAGTGCCTGCTCAGGATTGCATTAGGATTGCATATCAGAAACTGGTGCAGTTCACAAAAAAGAGTTGCATGAGCGAGATTTGAACAGACCAGAGCCCATCTCTAGTCATCAACTTAAGGGATGTAGCTGAGGTTGAGGAATTGACAGAGTCAGAATTCACACTGATGCTGCTTGCATTTCTACTTTTGGACCACAATTACATCAGGTTTACATCTGAAATCAGATACATAAAAGTGGAACACTAAACTTCTCCCGTGTATACAGTGGCAATGCAATACAACCTTAAATCACAATAACGGGTTATTATGCTTAATTATTTATTATGCTTTAGGTTCTTATGCTTAATGGATTTTTTTTCCATTATAAAAACTGTTCTGAATAGCATATCTTTCCGTAATTTACTTACCTATTTTAGGTGTGTTGTCTGCCATTTTAGTCTTTTAAACTAGATGAACACCTAATATTTATTTTTTCCAAACTTTAAACTCATCTGCTTTCAGAATGGTACAATTATTTCAATTATTTGCCCAATATTGTTGCTTACTTAGGCAGCTTCCGACAAAATGGATTGGGACCACAATGGATACAGAATAGTTCATTTCGACAAAATACTGTATGAATACATTGTATTATCACTCACTCACTCACTCACTCAGTGTCTATACCGCTTTATCCTGTATTCAGGGTCGCAGGGGGCCTGGAGCCTATCCCAGGAGACTTAGGGCACGATGCAAGGTCCACCTTTACAGGGTGACAAACCATCGCCCCACACTACAGGCAATTTGGTAACACCAATTACCCTAAACTGCATGTCTTTGGAATGTAGGAGGAAACCGGAGTACTCGGAGGAAACCCAACAAGCACGGAGAGAACATGCAAACTCAATGTAGGCAGGAAGCGAACCTGGCCGGGAATCAAACCCAGACCCTGGAGGTGCAAGGCGACAGTGCTAACAACTACAATTGTAAGCCACCATGCCGCCTATTATCAGTATATCATCAGCCTTGATCATGAGATCATGAAAAATATATTTCTTATCATGAGATAAATGAATAACAAATATACACTCAACAGCCACTTCATCTGTTTAACTCTTCGTTAACGCAAATCTCTAATCAGCTAATTACATGGCATGGCAGAAACTCAATGCATTTATCTAAACATGTGTCTACAGCATGAAAGCATTGATCCATCCTGCCCCGGATCAACAATTCAGGCTGCTGGTGGTGATTTAATGGTGTTGGGGATATTTTCTTTGCACACTTTGGACTCCTCATTATCAGTTCTGCATCATTTAAATACCACAGCATGGTACCTGAATACTGTCCCTCTCTTTATGACCACAGGAGCTCAATCCAGTAGAACACCTTAATGATGTGGTGGAACAGAGATCCGCATTATGGATGTGCAGCCCAGAAATCTGCAGCAACTGCGTGATGCTATCAGGCCAATATGCACCAAAATCTCTAAAGTATTTCCCAGCACCTTATTGGATTCATGCCACAAGGAATTAAGGCAGTTTTGAAGGCAGAAGGGGGTCCAACCCAGTACTAGCAAGGTGTAGGTAATGAATTAGTCAGTGAGTGTAGGATTTAAATCGATTTGTAGACATACTGTACAGTATGTTTACATTCATATTTACATCTTCTATACCGCTTATTCTATACAGTGTTGCTTATCCCAAGGAAATTATGCCACAAGGCAGGTTACACAGAGTACACAAGTACACACACACACACAATGGACAATTTGGGAACGCCAGTTAACCAGAGTACTCAGAGGAAACCCACCAAGCACTAGAAAAACACGCAGACCCGATGCGGGAATCAAACCCTGACCCTGGAGGTGCGAGGTCACAGTGCTAATCACTACGCCGTCGCCCCTTGCTTGTTTCTTAAAATAAATAATAAATGAAATTTGCACATAACGAGAAAAGCATAGTACACATGATTAAGCCAATTGTTATGACCGTCAACGTTTTTTTTTTTTCTTTTTTCTAAAAGGCTAAAAATGCACACGTATGGTATAAAGCCGTTATTAGAGACAGGTGCTGGCTGTTAATAGGCTTTTTTTCCCACCTCCTTCAGAAGGTGCGAGCGGGTCACAATATTTTTTTAAGCAAAAATTAACCTGCAACCTCAAACTGTCAGAGATGTCACGATAATTAGCCAAAGCCTCGGCAGTGAAGCAGGAGGAGCGTATGTTATCTTGAGCGAGGTACAGTAATTGCACATACAGTACTCGCTGCAGTAATTAGACAGTAATAGTATTTGTAAATGCTCTGCAGTTCAGCACTCTGGGCAGCAAACGTTAGCAATAATGAATGACGAGGCATCACCGAGGATTCTACCGCAGCATTTCAGTTGAATAATGGAGGGGCGCCATTAAATAACCACAGTTAGTTTGTGTTATTAACGTTATGTTTCACATCCATCCGAATGTGCTGCGCCGATTTCCAGCGTCGACACTAAGATAGTTTATTCTGTTTAGGAAATCATTCCGCCATCCACCCAGAAACGATAAACCCATCTTAAATGTCCACAGCTCAGACTATGCCAATGGTCTCATGAAACATTTAGAGTTACTTGGGTTTGCACAGGAATAAACATCAGCCTTCGGAAAACGGAGAAAGCTACACGGGGCTCCGACTTCGCTCTCTGTCTCTGTGTGTTTTGTTTTTTATTTTTTAACTTCAACTGAAGAAATATCGCCTAGAACAGGTCATTATTTAGCAGTTTGCACAGCGAGTCTATGAGACCCCCTAAACCGCACACTTAATTTGTTTTGCAATATTCTGAGAAAGAAAAATGAAAAGATGAAAGACCCCTTTACTTTAATGTAGCTTCACAATGAGAATCTTATTCTCTTTTAATTGCTGGGTTTTCTGACACTACTGTATGTGTCTTTTTTTTTTGCTGTTATTATTTTTATTATAATCAGACATATGGATTATATGCTTGACACCTAAGGCATGTGAGGGAAGAAAAAAAACAACAGAATGAAAAGGCGCAAACCAAGATGCTTGTCAAGATATTCCTGATCGTCTTGTGTGTAGTTTTAGTGCTTTGTAAATCTTTTAAATGATCATATCTAAGGGGCTATTTTCCAAGCAACGATTAAGCTTTGTTTCTGCGTAAATTAACTGCTTAGAGAAAATCCTTTTAAGTCCAAGTTTAATGTTGTGCATCATGAATGAAATGAACATTTATGATCTAAAGGCTTTGGGGGAAGGGAGAAAAAAACAACAACAACAACACATTAGTAAAAAAAATAATAAATTCCCATAATTTTAACTATTAGCCATGCTTGTTTAAAAATAATACAATCTGTTAGACATTCGAATCGAAATCCGATTGTCTTCCTTATAGTAAGTGTCGATTATTTTTCCTATTGGTTTTTACGTGGCCAATCAGCACTGATCATTCACATTTGGACGAAATGACATGGATGATCTCTACGCTTAATGAGAACGAGAGTAAAAACAATTACAAGTCAGCCATAGTATCTGAACCGAGTCCAAGAGCAGGCCAGATGGTGGACGTGATGATGCAGCTCAGTGGCCCGTTGTTAGATGACTCCAGATAACTGAGAACATCTGGACACCACCGTTAACTGGGAAAGCCTCCTGGCAATAGTAACATGTTTCAGCAAAACATTTCTAGTGAGCAGCTCTTTATAACTCTGCCACTGGAAAACTCAGAACAATATCATGCTGACAGACACTTATGTAAAGAAATGACGGTATGATACACGTTAAAAAAAAAAAAAAGGTCACATGGGTTAGGGTTAGGGTTTCTGCATAGATATGTAGAAAGGCATGTTTCTTTTTATATTATTAAAGCAAGATACCGGTTTTTGGTCATTCAGCTATTCTTTGTGAGCTTCCCATGGTGAAGTCTTGCTTTAATCCTGGTGGTTTTCTCACATCCAAGTATAACACCTCAAGCAAGTATTCTTCCTCTTTTCTTTTTTTTTCAGGTGCCAGCTAAAGTATGTTTTCATGAAGAAAGACACAATGAGAAAACCAAAACTGTAACATGCAGGATATAATATAAGAATATTAGACCATTTAATTAACTCACACTTTGAGTCAAGATGAATTGTCTATCCGTAAGCAGTGCTATTCTGTGATGCGCAGATTTATTTTTCATTTTCATATTCCAATGAGTGCACCAATTTGCCTTCAGCTCTGTATGCTCTCTATAGTTCTTTATAATCCTCAGTAATTAAGGGCAGATGTTCTCAAATTTGGGTTTGCGAAGCATAACTAAGATTGCCCTGAATTCCTTTTAAATGCTATATTAGGTGACAGCTGTTAAAGTTCTTAGAGTTATTAGCTAAATCCGACAGCATGCGTGAATTAAATGGGTTTTAATACAAATCTCAATAACTCAGTTTTGTTGGTGCTGACAAAGTGGATCAAACACACAGCCAAGATATTATTGTACACCTTTAACTAATGATATGAATAATAACTGAATAATCGTTCTACATTTATAAAAAGGGATCATGAATCACATTCAGTGTGGAAGATTTCCTCGGCTGCAATAAAATCTGAGAATTAATTCAGCGGAATGATATTAACAGTCACCGGTACACCTGCTCATTCATGTCATTATTAATTTAGATCAGAAGAACAATGCATGAAATTGTGCAGGTTTAGGACAGGAGATTGGGTGAACGTTAACACACAGCACATCAACTGATGAGGTGGACAGGATAAAACAGCACAAAACCAAATCTGGTTCCACTTCCGTCAGCCAAGAACACGAATCAGAGGCTACAGAGTGCACAAGCTCGCCGAAACTGGACAGATAAAGATTGGAAAGAGGCCAGGCGATGTTTTATTTCCAATCTTCAGGTGATGGGTGTTTGTACACAGACTAGAGTACTTCTAGTCAGGCAGAAAAAAAAAGAAGGAAAGTCTTTTTTTTCCTTGTGACCATGAGGAGCTGTCCACACACTCTGGTGCTGAATTCTATGCATCCCAGCTAAAGCTCTTTTTTTTGCTTCCCAATAGTAGTTATCTAGCTTTTTTTTTTTCTTAAATAGTGGATTGAAAAAAATCTACAGCATCCAGAGTTTGCAGTTTTTCAAACCCATAAGCAATAACACTGAGTTGGTTGCTGCTTCTGGCTCTGGCATAATGACTGAACAATTCTCACTAACAGTTTTTTGATGAAAGATTAAAAAAGAAAGAGGGAAACAATAAAACACTAGAGAAACAGTGTATTATTTGGCATTAGAGCTTCTTTCTCAGAAGCAAGTCTAAAAATAACAACAACAACACCAACAAACATTACAGTATTGAAGTATTGGCAGAAGCTGCCTTTTTTCAGCTTTGGCTATACAAAATTATCACCATCAATCTGCAATAACTCAATGCTAAGTGGGGAAAGAAATAGAAGGAAACTGAAAAAATATCCATTTCAAGAGTCGGTTATTAAACCCAGGCGAATGTGTCAGCATATGGTGTGCATTAACGCACCAAGCTTTTTTTTTCCCCCTCTTCCAACAAAGTCTAATTAAGACTTACTCTATAGATTCCCTCCGAAATTCTTATTAGTTGCATCGCTCTGGGCTAGATGTCTCTTCTTCCTGCTGCAAACTCATCTAAGCTCATTAGAAAAGTCTACATTGCCTGAACTGTCTGCGCCAGGCATATTGCACAAGGCAACAAAATTCAAGATAAAACAAGTGTCAAGGATTGAAAAGCCAAGAAGGTACGAGAAGTCAGAATCACGGACGAGCCCTGTATAGGAATGCACAGTACCAGCACGCCGAAGCACAACTAACATGTGATTGCACAACTGTGCCAAGCATACGCTTTACTGGAGATGCCCGCAGCTACAACTGCACCAGGGACGCGTGGTTACGGCGAATCCGAGAAACAAAGTGCCAATTAAAACTAAAAGTGATACCAAGGCAAGCACGATGTTGCACGCAGCCAAAGCAAGCAATTAGTGCACAAGAGAAAGAAGCCTACTGTGTTTCTCTGGCAGCGCTCCCAGCTCCATGCTCCTGCGTCTTCTGTAAGTTGGTCGCGGAGAGAGAGAGAGTGTGTGCGCGCATCTGTGAGAGTGTGTGCAAGCGTGTGTGAGACACCTTTCTGCTCTTCTGCAGCTGAAACCAAATGATGGTAGCGTGCTTGTGAAGGGGGAAGGGGTGAGGGATAGTGAGTGTGCACGTGTCTGTATGGATAAGTGTGTGTGTGTGTGTGTGTGTGTGTGTGTGTGTGTGTGTGTGTGTGTGTGTGTGTGTGTGTGTGTGTGTG
>JAQQZT010000040.1:23431265-23443765 GCA_030068275.1 Clarias platycephalus
AACAATTTGGGTCTTTCCGTTTCCCAACACTCGTCAGTGCATAAAAAAAAACAGGTCACACAGATATGTGCCCACAACAGAATCAAATATATATACATGTATATACAAATGTATATACAATATATAAATGTATATATCAGAGGTGGAAAAAGTAATACAATTTTGTATTTACCGTAAGTAAAAATACTGTTGCTTCAGTGAAATTTACAAGTATAAAAGTAAAAGTACCAGTATAAAAATCTACTCAAGTAAAAGTAAAAAGTATCTCATTAAAATTTACTTAGATTAAAAGTTATCAAGTTACTTTTTTTAACAGCAAGGGTGGGATAAGGGATTCCAGTGTAATTGAAAAAAGGGGATATAAATCTCAAACTAGTTGCTTTTAATTGGAGGAACGCCTTAATAATAAAGCTGTTGCCTTTCTTGTGCTTGAAATCGAAATGGTTGCTCATCCCTGGCATCTGTTTTGTCCGTCTCCATCGTTCTTGTGAGTTTAGCCACGCCCATTATTAAATTCCTGCAAAAAAAATTATTTCCCTTCTCGTCGCATTATTTTTTCATTATTTTTCATTTTCGTAACCAATTTCAGTAACCAATATGATTTAAAATGTAGCAAATTACTATATTTCGATCAAAACATACTTAAGTAAAAGTAAAATTACAGATTTTAAAAACTACTTTTAAAACTAGAAGTACACAAAAAAAACTACTCAATTACAGTAACTGGAGTAAATGTCATTTGTTACTTTCCACCTTTACTGTGGAATCTGTTGTACACTAACACTAAACATATAGGGCTTTTTCAACATACAATATTACTGTTATTCCAATAAAGACAAACAAGATAATACAAATGAAGTCCTTTATAATTCTAAACTAGACAGACATAGTCAAAAAGACGTCTGCACTACTCTGAGGTCAATCCATGCCTGATTGATCGCTTCCTGAAGATCAAATACAGAAGCCTTTCTTGACTGCTACTGCCTTCTTCACTCTTGTCCAAGAGTTTTTTTTACTGGGTTTACAGTAGGTTTGGAGACGACCCGGGCCATGGCTCCAGAAGCTGAATACTTACTGTCGCATAACCGAGTCTTCAATAGTTTTTTAGCTAATTAGCACAACTCTTCAGTCAGATAGGCTAGAAGTAATGATGAAATCGCCTATGTGAACAGGGAGAAGTATAATACATGGCATATGTTGTGTTAATACGTCAGCCTCCACTGTATCATAAGTGGGAATTCTGAAGAAAACAATTAATTAACTAAGCTAAAAAATAAATAAAGAACGTTTTGTACTTGCTAAACCATATTTATGTGCAACTGATTGAAAACTGTATATTGATGTGGAAGTATGAAATATGAGCAAGCAAGTTCCATTTCTAGCTCTTGATATCGATATTGATTTTTTTTTTTTCTCCTTTTTTATTAGAGCGTTACCGTGGATGTTTTATGAGATGCTCTAAACCGGTGTGGTCATATGTCATGACCTTCTGTCTCATGTTATTATCTAAATATAATAAAATTGATTATAATTGTTTATTTATTTTATAATCTGGTCAGAAGGTGCTCATTATTGAAAGTCATTATTTGCATTACTTTCAGCTTCATAAAAAATGAAACTTGAATGAAACCTTTTCTCTTTTTTTTTTTTTTTTTGAATTTCTGACAAACAAAGGCTTTGGGTCAATATTATAGAACGTTCAGTGGAGATGATGAATGGAGACAGTGGGACTGAACTTTTTATCTCACACAGTATAGAAAATAGCATGAAGACCTATGAATTACAATAAAACTCAATACTACAACTCTGACCTTCTAGTATTTCACCTCAAATCTGTTTTAGCAATGACAAATGTAAATCCGTCCTATTTTATGATTTTTAGCAGCTTTCATACATTTATCTTTTATTCAGTCCACACATGCACGCTAATTTATTCATATATTTTATGCAACTTAAATCTATTTTTATGTTTAAAGCACTTTCTTTTAATTCCAAATTAACCGGTACATGAATATTCAGATGCTGCTTTGACTGAAATCCATGAAAAAAAATAGCTATAAGTACTAAAAACAATATAACAGAAACTTCATCGGGCTAGTGTCAGTGAAGATGGAAATGAAGTGCAAATGCATGAAAGCCAGTCACTTCAGAATGCATTCGACATTCCTAAACCCATTACTCTTGATAGGAAAAGCACATTTCTGTCTAATAGACCCAAGTGTAACAGCTTGAAGCAGAAACTTTTCATTTCATAATCTACAAGGGGCGTTCAAGTCAAACCAGGACTTGTTGTCTCTTGAGCAGAAGAGGAGATCTGTTAGAACGTCATCCTGTTAGTCATGCTAGTAAGTGACACATGTCTCCTATTAACGCATGGTGGCGCTAATGTGTTGGCATGTGAATCGTGTGTTAAGCAAAAGGGTGTGTTAATTCAAGCATGGGACAGCATGCTGTGACGAAATTTTTCATGAATAAAAATTGACGAATAATTTGATTCCAGCATGCAGATGAGATGCATGTGTCTGTGGGAATTGTGCACACGATCATAAATGAACAACTCAGGCACATTTAAGTTATTTCGACATTCCGCATCCATCCTGACCTCGCCCCAAACCATTTACATCTTTGAGCCTTTGAAGGAGTTCCTGGGAGGCCAGGGTTTAAGACATTTAAGCAGGCACACTGGATGCATTAGTATAGCAGGGGATTATATACTGTAGAGAAATACAATTCGATTTTACTCTCATAATTGTGTTCTGTTATTTTGCACAATCAAGTGCAGAGTCCCGGTTTGACTTGAACGCCCCTCAGAGCTGATTCTGTCTCCTTTTACAGCTTTTGGACTGAAATCTGAGGATCTGAAAATAAACAATAAAATTTAAATATAAAAAAGATTTTTTTTATTTTTTATTATTGTGTCTGTGGAGTACGTTTTCTTATTATTAAAATAAATAGCTTTCCTACATTGGTAAGAGCAAAATATTGTATATACCCTTGGTTAGAAATGCATTGTCGCAATTTTGCAACGTCTTCTACCCTTGGAAAGTTAGTTGTACCCCTAAATGGAACTATATAAAATATTACAGGGGAGAAGAAGTGGTCATGTCAGCGTGTCGTAATATATGATTTTTACACAAGAATGCCCAGCAGCATATGAGCTTTATCTGGATAAATATCCAGTCCTGTGGGACATAAAGCAAGCTAACTTTAGATGAGAAGAAAAATTAGCTATATCATTTTAGAACAGACGTTGTTTCCGTTCTCCGGGGCATGAATAACTGTCAAAGATTTTTTTTGATTTTTTTTTTATTGCATTTCTGGAGGCAGATGCTCCATAGAGGTTCCCAGTGTAAAACCAAACCGAATGGTGTTAGGATATTTCAGCAGAAACTAACAGATGTGCAGGGAGATGAAAGAATGAGGTGGAGTATAATGGTTTCAAAATCCCCTGGAAGACATGCAAATCATTCTCTATTTGTTCTTTTTGTTATGAGGAGGGAAAAAAAGATTCTCAGAATTGATATACTATATTTTAATAGCTTTAAAGCTTCAGATTCTCCCATAAGGATTGCTGCCCTATTTATATTGAAGAAGAAGAAAAAAAAATACTGCAGAAAAGAAGAAATAGAGTGTAACTGAAAGTGTGTGTGGTATATTAGAACTACTCAGATATATATATATTACAAACAATATAGTTTATTCTAAATAAGTAATCTAATGATCTTGTGAACGCTACAATACTAACTGAGAAGTATTTTTTTGGATTTCTTCCCTAATTTAGTCGTGTCCAATTCCTCCCAGTCACTAGGGGGCTCCCACACCAAGGCTACTACCACTCAGTTGGGAGGGCCGAAGACTATCACGTGTTTCCTCCGAACCGCATGACGCCAGCATCTTTTCGAACTGCTCGCTCACGCACTGTTGTGGGCGGCGTAACACACTCGTATGACCAGCGCTAGCCGCTCCTTCCTCTTGCGTGAGCTCACAGACGCCCCTGATTGGCTGTAGAGCCAAGAGTAATGTGGGAGCACTAAGTACCTCTCATCCCTCCCCTCTGAGAGAGCTCGGCCAATCAGCTCTCTCTAGGCTTTACGCTGTGAGAGGTTACAGCATCACCCGGGAATCAAACTCACGATCTCCGGATGATAGGGCGAGCACTTTACCACTGCGCCACTCGGAGGCCCAGGAATATTTATTCTGTACAGTCTCACAGCACATTCCACTACCAGCCATATTAAACACACACACACACACACACACACACACACACACAAATACTGTATAATACATTGTAATTGGAAGGCATGAAAATGATAAAGCCATCAGCAAGCTTCCAACAGCCTCGTAAACATTTCCAACTAAGTCACTTCACTGAGAATGACTCTGCACAACACTAATGCCTGAAGCAATTCTGATGTAACATCTAATCATATCATCATATGCTCTACAATGAATGATGTTAATGTTATAATCGTTAGTCATCATAATGGTGAAAAACTGCACTGTACAGGAAATGAAACAAATTCTGCCCTCTACTGGGAATCTATTGGATTAATCAGTTAAAAAGAAAAAAAATGCATTCTCAAATGCTTTGTAACTACAGATCACTTTAACTCTATGTTTATTTCATGGGCATTATTTAAAACTGTACAGTTTGTATCAGAAATGTAAATCTTTCTATTGCTGAACACATCAGGTCCACGTTCACAATTTTTATAGGGCTTGTTGTTTTTGTGTTTGGATTGAACCTCATTTACATCGATTTAAAAAGCCATACAGCTCATTTATTCATTCTGTATACCGCTTATCCTGGAAGGCCTGGAGTCTATCCCAGGCAACCCGGGGCACGAGGTGGGGTACACCCTGAACAGGGTACCAATCCATCGCCGAGCACAAGCACCCACATATTCACTCATGCACTACAGACAGTTTTAATGCCAGTCAGCATAATCTGCATGTCTTTGAACTGTATGGTGCAAACTGTTAAATATCAAATAATATCATATTTATTCCCAGGATGTATAATTCACAAAGCAGCTGAGGTGTAGGTTCACAGTCTACTGAGTGCAAAGCTGCACTAAAAGGTGTGATACAGCTTCTCAAATCACATTAACTCCACAGCCAACTGTTCCATTAATATCAGCTCAACACACAGATGCCTACAAATGGATCGTCTAGACAACGGTTTACCATTTTCTGATCCTTACATGACTCCCCCTAAACCAATCAGAGCCCTTTTCCCAACCTTGCCAATACCCATACCAAAAATTTCAAGTAAGCAAATCCCTGGTGATGCCCGACTCAGCATATTAGTGCATTACATCATACAGTAGATGTAGCAGCTTCGGTAACTTTAATATCCAGTGTAGTGCACTTCTAGTCCTGTAGGGAACCATTTGGGATTCAGCCATGGGCTGCTTGCGAACATCAATGTCTCAGAGTTTCTACAAGTGTGTAACAAACAGATGGGCTATAATTACTCCCTTGGCTGCTACAGAGGAATGAGGCCTGTGCTTTTCACAAATGCTTACTACTGTACACCTTTAACAGTATGAGCATGTGCTCATAATCTACCACCTACTCAAACTAACAATAAAGTCACAAGAGTAAATGTTAAACATACTGTATATTCTGCCCTTACAAGGAGTCAGAACGCTTGTCTTGGCATGCATTTATGTAGAAATTACAAGACATACAGTAACGTACACTTGTTGTGTAGCCCTTGCTCCATTTTAAGAAATTAATAATGATGTCTTAACAATACGTCACTTATGAAGAGTCTATAAAACCACGTTCGTTGGAGCGGACGTCTCGTAATTGTGACCCAGCAGATATGACGGCAGCATGTAGTTTTAGACACAGCTACAGCTTGTCTTTTGGCCACGCCTGATTAAGAGCTGCTGAGCCACGCGCTGTGTGTGTGTCAGATTAATGCAAGTTTGAAGTTATACAATTACGGCTTCGAAATCAAACAGAAAAAGCCCGCCAGCGCAGCAGATGGGAGATTAAACGGGTGTCAGAAGATCTTTCTGTGGTGATAAACCCTAGTAGAATATACTAATGAGGCTCCTGAGTGGTGCATCTGGAGATCATGAGTATGAATCCCGCTCTGTGGCCAGGAGTCCAAGGGAGCGAAATCGGCCATGCTCTCAGGGCATTAGCAATCACGGGCTAGCGCGGAAGCAGAAGTGGGTGGAGCAGCAATTTAAAAGGATGGAGGCAGCTGGCTTTACATGCCTCAGACGAAGCATGCTAGCTTTTGCCCTCCTGGTTTGTAACACGGTGGAAATTGGGGGAAAACAGGGAAAAAATCCCCAAACAAAGGACTAAAGGATAAATATGTGTATGTACATGTTGTGTATTTTTTTTCCTGCATACAAGGGGTTATACTGTAAATAGAAACTATTGATAAATTCCAATACAATTCCATTTTATTATTAAGAGTTTCAGATGGAGCAGGAACAAGGTGTTACAGTATGAAACCAAATTTATGAACACACACAGCCGCCTATTACTAAATAAACTAGTAAGTCAACAGTGCAATGTGGATTTTTTTAAATTAACAAAAACATATCAAGTCAGTGGATAGATCAGGACTTAAAAACAGTTCAGAACCAATATTGTATTGCTCTCGCCTGTCATGAGACGGTGTTGGAGACGGATGCAAACGCGGTTTAGAATGACTTAAAAATAGCAAACAATTCCAACATGGAGGAAAGATAAACAGGAACATGCAAGAGGTCAGGCAATGAGCCAACAGCAACACAAGAACAAAGTGGCAAATGCAAAAACCAGGAAGAAAGATGAGACCAAAATTACACGTACACACAGAAAATGCACACTGAGTGCTACTTTACAGTCTATCCCTTTGTATCTTCAGCAGCCATGCTTGTAACCTGAAGTGTTTTCTGGAAAGTGGAGATTCTGGTGGGTAAAACCTTACTGGAGATAAGTTGAAATGCAATATTACACATGTCATCAGGAGAATTAGCAAATTCCCAAAGTATCAAATTAAATTCGTAGACATGCTAGCTTGGTAAATGCCACGTCAGGGCGAAAGAGCTAAGCTGCCTTCCTTAAAACACAAACAGGCTTGATTATTAGTTTAATACAAATTTAAATCAAGTCTTATAGCACCTGTAAGGACCCCTAGGGACCCTTATAATCCCCCTTTTGAGAAATACGTTGGTACCTCGGCACACGGATTGAATCCATTTCAGAGGCGAGCTCTTAAGGTGAAATTTTGCATTGCAAAACGTATTCTCCCATAGGAAAAAATGTAAATGCAGATAATCCGTTTCAGCCACTCAAAAATATTACTAATATTACCAATTTCCAACACTATAACCATATTTTTGCATATAATAACAATCAAAACAATTAGAAAAGACATGTAAATGAAAGAAAATAAGAAACAAATAAACCTCACTTCCTTGGAACCGGCCTAAAGAATCATGAAAAAGTTTTTTTGCTTTAAAAAACGGAAGTGAAAGTGACTGCCTTTTCTCCTTGCTCTTGGGACCCATGGTGCTATATCCTTACAAAATCTTGCACAAAATGCTAAAAACCTACGAAATAATACGTAAACTCGCTTCGCATGGCTTTCCACTGACACAAATGAGTTTTGAGTGGCTCCGCGGACATACGCGCAACTTAGCCGGCGTTTGGTTTGGCTTGCGTTGTTTGCTTTTTATTCTTAAGGTGAAAAATCGCGAGACGGTGCCACAAAGGTACCACCACTGTACTGGTATATAGTCAGTGAATTTGCCTTTTATTTGGTCTTTATGAGTTCTTTGTCCTTCAAGTGTGTGTTATGCCTGCCCCAATGGGCCATGAGCAAGCAGCTCGAAAAGTTGCGGTTGGCTGGTGTCAGGTGGTTCGGAGGAAACTACACAGCAGTGCCTGGAGAGACAGCAGTCTTGAATGCAAAATGCTGATAAGGCTGTGCGCCCAAAGGAGGGACAGAATGTGGATAAGTCGGGCACAAGTGGCAGAGTGGGCAGCGGCTCCTGAAGCAACTCTTCCTGCTGACTTGGCCAACCAGACCCTCCCAGCTCTCCTTTGCGGCCTTTTGACAGGAAAGTGGCTGAGCGGCTTTCCCGGCTGGGAACGTGGGCCTTAATGTGACGCATAATGTGGCCTTTTCCTCTCTTTGGTGGCAGGATCCTGAAGGCTGTGCCACGGGAGCTCGAGCGGTCTTTTCCCGGTCGTCCTCGACACGAGGATCAAACGGCTGCGATTAGTTCTACAGCCTTTGAAGTCCCTGGGACTTGTTACATCACCCTGCTCGCATGCCACTCTTCCACGTTTTTGGGTTCCACTGAACATCTCTGCTCAGTAGCTCTGCAGACCTCAAGCTACACTCTCTGTCTTGTTTTTATAGCGTTGGAAAAAGCCTGAGGTCTATTAATGATGATTTTTCCCCAGCTGAGCCTGTTTCCACCGACCCCGCCCCTTTGCACACCTGCAGCGCTTACTTGGTGAGCCTACGGAGTGAGCAAGGAGTGACAACAGATTGAGGTGCACGCCCATCACTGGTGCACGCCGTGGTAATAATATTATTGTATTAGTATTACTGCATCTGTGCATTGAAGAACAGCACAGCTCATGTTTGGATTATTTCCCCACAGATATCTTGCAGTAGTACCAGAATTTTGTTAAACAGAGAATAAAATGCTTATTTCTCAGATCCTGCAATTGCTGCTTGAATACAGATTATAATTGCTACACCTAACTAGCTATTATTGTTAAACATTTTTCATGCTGCATTCATTCCTTTTCGGACATTTATTTCTATAAGACTGCAAAGACTACTTGAGCATTAGGCTACTATTCAAACCACAGAATGTGTTCTGGGGCAGTGCATTGAAAACCTGTTGAATGTTTATTGACTCAGTATTTGAATTGCATGAACATACAGTATTGCTGCCACACACGGATTCTCAAGGTAACATTCTACTGTTTATTAAAAATCTGCCGACGAGTGGAATTTACCCAGCATTCATCATCCAACATCAGCAAAATGACCTTCAGGGAATCTTATTTACTGTAAGTGCAATGAGAGAACATAAGCACACGACCGTTCAAGTAATTTGCCTTTGTAGTGGTGCCATAACTAATGCATTTCCAGACAGTCCAGGGGATTGAATAATTGCTCAATTACCACAATCCATTCTACTATATCCATACGTCCATCTAGGAACCTCAGTAGTCCAACTAGGGACCTTGGTGACCGCACTACGGGCAATTTGGGAACGCCAGTTGGCCTAATCCGCATGTCTTTGGACTGTGGGAAGAAACCAGAGAACCTTTAAGAAACCCACCAAGCACGGGCAGACCATGCAAACTCCATGCACACAGACCCCATGGCGGGAATCAAACCCGGATCCTGGAGGTGCAAAGCATCAGTGCTAACCACTAAGCTACCGTGACGCCATACTCTACTATATACTGTACTGGACATTTTCTTGTTTGCTGAAACTGCATGCATGAATTGAGGTTGTTTGAAGTAAAGAGCATGTGATCTGAATCCATCTAGTCCCACACACACACACACACACACACACACACACACACACACACACACACACACAAAAAACACACACCACGTTTTACAGCATATACACCAGTTTTGAAAACCAGGATACCCTGTCAGACAAGCATTTGTAACAGAATGCCAACAAACCATTAACAGTAATTGCCTTCTGTAATTGCTGTGAGTTTAAATGTGACATTAGCCAGACAGATCTTCATTACATTTATTATGAGTATCCGTGAGTCATAAGCATAAAAAAATTCAAAAAAATAAATCAGGCTCTGTAGGCTTCAAAAAGACAGCAGACTTTAAAAGTAAATATCATGGAGTACTGAGACATTACAACGATCAACAATCAGGTTTCAACCACAACTGTGTAAACACCAGTGTTTGAATCCTTTCAATCCTTTAAACTCTGCTTATGAAAACTGACCTCAAATTATGCCAACCACAAGCCATGAGGTTGAAGCAGAGTTTAGAACACATTACGCAACTAGATTTTATTATACCAAACAAAAGGACAGGAATTTTGCCATGTAAAACAGAAACAGCACTTAGCCATATTGACTTACCGACATCGATGAAGTTTGCAGCCAAGAAGAAGTTCCAGTGTTGGCTCCGTCCAGAATCGCTGCCATTTGTGAAGCCCCATGATTTCATCGATAGATTTGGAGATTCCGTGCCCATGCTGTGACCTCCAGACTGCAGGGATGTATTAAGAGAGTCTGTATCCATTTTTGTAGAAATAATCACTCCTTGAAGCAGGAAGTTTAAGGGCACAAGTGCCGGAAAACAGTATGCATCAAAATAACATATGAGCTGGTATCGCCACGTATCAGAAACCGTCAACTCAAGAGCTCCATAAGTTGTTTCACCGTACACAGAACGGACCTTGCCGAAATCTCCAGTGACACTTAGTCTGACTGAAGCTGATAGGTAGCAGATTTTCAGCAGATGTTCTTATGGAGCCTATAGTGGTTAAATGTCTGGAGATAGCAGGATGTCTGGTTGGGGTTGATGGGCTGATAACATTTATAGGGTGAGGTTATCTGGAAAACCTTCGCAGCTGTTTCCACTGTATTTCAGTTCCTAGGCAGATCGCCAAGGCTAGGACAAGCTGGAGCAAGAAGGCACCTGAAAAAAATATATAAGTAGTTTAGTTTTTGACAATAGCATGAAAATGTATCTGTATTGTGACACAATAAAAAACTAACCAAATAGAAAACCATATTTTCCATTTCATAAGATTCATCTCCTAGGTCAGTATCAGGTAGAACCTCTGTAATTTGGCCATAATTGCTGTACTTGTGCAAACCTTGGATCTGGGATCTCTAGAAGCTTCATGCATTTGTACCTGTATCTATCTGCTATTTCAGTCTTTTCTTTTCTGCAAAATGTCTCAATCTATGTAAGATGGAATGCAGACTGTTTAATGAAAAGCATCTCTTAAATTCTTGCTACAGATTTTCAATTACACTGAAGTCTAGGTTATGACTCGGCTATTCCAACACATTCAAGTTCCAGGTAGGATTGATGCACTCCTGGAAATTGAATCTTTGCACCAGATTTAAGTCTCGTGTGAGAAAAGAATTGCCCTGCTCTATCCATCTTGACCTCAACCAGTTTCCCATGCATGCTAATAAAAAGCATGTCTACAACATGATGCTGCCACCACTCAGGGTTTAAACCTTTACATTATAAAGTATTGTACATCCAAGCAGTTACGGTTTTAGTGCCTTGCTGACTGGCCCAACTGTAGTAGCTTGTTGATGATGTGGTTTAAACCCATTACCTTCTGATCCATACATAACCTCTATGCTACCCACATGGGCAACCAACAGTTTTGAAAAATGAGATCAAAGTGGATGCCAATACATGTAGTTCCTGAAATGAACACTAGGAGCTGGCTCTGAAAATGAGAAAAATCCCCAAAGATCCCTACATTAAAATGCCCAACAGAAATAAATGTTTGCAGTCTGGTACCAAAAAACTATTTATATCTCCTTAGCTAGATTTCCTATTCATGACACCGGTACGGGGGTGAATTTTGATTTAACGCATCAGTTAAAATTACATTAAGCCATAAAATTATGCATGATTAGGGGCATATATAATAAACTTTATGATGCTGTTTGATCAAGCCATCGCTTTTGGGAACAGTGGACGAAGAAACATATCATCCCATTTAATTACATTTCAGTTCCAGGTGGTAACACTTCAAAAGTGATACAAGAAACTGTATGTGTTAATCATAAAGCAATCAAACTTACAAAACTGTTTATTTGAAATAAACTTCAAATCAAATGAAGCTCTGGTGTGTTTCCGGCATTACTATTGAAGACTTTGTCTCCCCTTTTCCCACTATCCCAATTACAGGCAACCATGCTTAAGCCTAAAAGGTCGTGCTTCTGTCCTGGCGTCTACAAGTACCTGTTCTCATCCACACTTTATTCTTGTCATGGTGAAAAATAGAAGCTCCTACTTCTACCATCATTAGGCCCATCTTCTGGTCATTTGTTGATGCCTACTCCTGCAATGCTGAGCTTTACTTGTTTTTTTATTGATTCACTGATCACCATCACCAGGTTTTAAGGAGTTATACCTAAGATAAAAGGGAACCGTTTATGGAAAATGTACTTTTTTTTTTTTTTCATTTTTACATATTCAGACGAGTGTGTGAGCCTCCCCTGAAGTGTTGCTCAGCTCTGCTGGTGGGGTGTGGCTAGGCAGAAGCTCATTTACGGAGACACAGAAGCAGCATGTTTGGAACAAGAGTGAAACAGAAGGAGTTTGAGGTTTGAACAAATGCCTTATCTGAGTAGTATTTCAACTGAAGGATTAACAGCACACAAGAAACAGTAAAATGCGTACCTTCAAACTTACACAAATTCCTATGGTTAGTCTCATTTCTTTATTCGTTTTAAATTAGACTTACTAGTCTATTTAATATGATTCTCAATGGCCA
>JAQQZT010000040.1:23445116-23464137 GCA_030068275.1 Clarias platycephalus
CACACACACACACACACACACACACACACACATACATACATACATACATACATACATACATACATACATACATACATGCAACAGGCACAGTTTGGCTAGTGAATCAGTAACAATAATAATAATGCACATGCACCAGCATAACTAGTACGCAAATTCTCATCTCCTGTATCAAGTTACACATCACCTCACTGATAAATGTCCTATCTAATCAGATAAACCAACAAATGACGTACAGCAAGAGGTTATGGCTTAGTCAAAACATAAACTCGGCCACCCTGCCGAACAATGGGACAGTGTTGTGATGGGACAAGTTTAGGCCTGAGGGCCACATGAGGAGACATGTTAGCAAACACAACACCTGGATACTCACCAGAGAGAAAAACCAACAATCCTAACCTTCCCCCCAACCCAGACGCATGGGGCCTAAAGTTAAAAGCATGACAAATATGTCTGATGTCTGATCAGAATACAGGGTAGGAATTATGTACTAATATTGCACAAAATTTTTTTTTTTTTAATCCTATTTGCAACTCGAAGGCTTTCACATCATGCTAATTATTTAAAGCATGCACTAAACACAAGCTGTTTAAAAAAACTCATTAAATGGTCCACTGAGCAGTAAAGAAAACAAGCAGATAAGAATAAGAAGCGGATCAGAACAAAAACAATACAAATTGAAAACTAATCTTTTACAAGGTGCTAGATTCCTTAACGGTCTATGCAGAAAGTGTGAAACGGAGATTGTTAAATCGCACAGCATTGTGTTGTGAGGTAAGCTGATCTGGCCAGATGAAAACACAATGATCCCAGTTTGACCCTTGCACTCAATTGTCTTTGTATGAAATCTTCCAAAGCCTTTTGTGTGTTTAACTCATCCACCGCTGGTACTGTAGATTGAGCGAATATGCAAACGTTGGGATTGAATTCCTCATCCTCATGCAGTTAACCGTATAATTTCCATATGACAGAAGACACCATACACAACTTTATCTGCACTAGCGGTCACACTCAAAAGATGATATGGACATTTAAATACAAACAAATTCCCAGATTAACTATGAGCGACGTTCGAGTCAAACTGGGACTTTTGATTGCGCAGAATAGAACAACACAGTTATGGAAAGTAAAAGCTCCCTTTATTTCTCTATATAATCCACTGCTACACTAATGCGCTTATCCCAGTGTGTCACTAGTGCTTGGATAACATCAAGGTAAAATGTTTTTTTTCAGTATGCCGATGCCTTGATCGTTCTGCCTGCTTCATATCTGAAACGCTGGCTTCCCAGGAACTCCTTCAACTGCCCCAGCAAAACCGAGTTGCCACTTTTGGGGCCCTTGAGCAAAGCCCTTAACCCTCAACTGCTCAGATGTATAATGAGATAAAATGTAAGTAGCTGTTTCTAACTTACTCTAAGAGTTTCTGTAATGCACAAGTGGTGTTGGTGAATGATTGTGTGTCGGCAACAAGTTATATGACGATTTTCAAGGATCAGGTGTTCCACTCGCTGAATGTTCACAGAAATGCCTGCGGTGGGCTCTGAGCCACCTCGACCAGGATCGTACAGATTGAAGATTTGCCCCTTCATTCAGTCCTGGCCCTGGTTTAACTTGCAGTAAATATCCCTCATACTTACAAATTTAGCTAATATCACACGATATGATTTTTCACGACAGTGTTTTGAAAAATCCTTTAAAAACACCTCTGAATTCTGGGAACATCTTGTTAATGCATACACCTTTTGGATATATTAGTTTTGCCAACCACATAATACTCTTTTAGAACACTTATTATAATAGTAGTCATGAGAAAAGTGCCCAGGGGGACAATAAATAACCCTTAATTTTATGCTCATGTTTATTATGTATAATTAAAAATCAGTGGCTATTCAAGAATTGAATATGCCTTCCTTTACTATATTTCTATTAGTACCAAAAAGATCATTTTTTTTAGATGGAAGTGGCACAATGTCTCATTTCGGGATTCCTAATTTACTCTTATGTTTGTATAATATCTGCCATTTATGTATATCATATGACTTTTCTACGATTTGTTTCATTCAGCTCAAAGCACGTAGTACTTCTCAACCACCCAAAGTCATTGCCGTTCAGTGCCAAGATAACACCATGCATGAGCTCTAATAAGAGATTAAGATAAGAGATTACTCAATACGTGAGAACACTTAAAGGTGCCGGTTCGTTATTTTGCATATCGAATACATTCCTACATTTTAGGAAATATTTCATTCACAGAGAGTTGCCAGCGCATTAGTACTGTGGGCCACCAGCTGGCAACCTGCAGTTCTAGAACTCAGAGTCACTCTTTGGCACACAGAGCTGCCCGACACAATAAGTCTTTTCATTATTCTTCAGCCGACCGGTTCATGTTGCACCTCACAGTGCAAGACGGTTTCAAGTGTAGGTTAATTCAGAGCAAGATTTTTAAAAATATATTTTTTTATGTGATCACAAAAAGAAAGTCCATAGAAACCTCACTCTGGTCCAACAGGTGAGGATTTAAGTAAAATCCAAATAAACAATGAGACATGCTGTAAAAAAATTTTAACAACATAATCGGGGGGGTTGTTTCATGTCGAGGTACATGAGTTAACGAATAATTTATGGATGCCTGATTCACAGTTTGGCCCGAAGTGCTGTACCTGTCAGAAATGATCGCTGTTGAATTCATGACAGCATGGAAGACACCGAAAGACAAAAAAAATAAACTTCTGATCCGTAGTGAGATCGCTCACCTGAAAGCTCCCCTTGTTCTCTCTCTGCTCTCACAGGTAAGGAGTATAGAGTTTCAGAGCAGTAAAGCCTTTACAGCGAAAAACCCAAACTACGAAATCAGCCATCCAGCTTCACAGATACACCTGGTGTTCATGTCATCACTTCACAGTGTCTCAAGATACATTTTTAATAAATCATAGGGTATTATTTTACCTTCGTGAGACACAAGAAGCAATCTTCCTGCCGGTAAATCCCAGAGCGAAGGTGGAGTAGTGATAGTGAAACACACACACATACAGTACGCACTCCTCAGGCTACTCCACTCCTTTCGGACTGAATATGCTTTTTGATTTTCATACCTATGAAATGTACAGCTCCATGTTCCAGGTAAAGGAAACTGATGTCATCTGAAAGTTCTTTGTCCACAGTGGGTGTTGCCGTATGGGGTAACAACTGTGTCAACACCGGACAAGTAAAGGCAAAAGAGTCTTCACAAGAGGGGGCGGGCAATGGGGTGGGGTGCAGAGAACAGGAGCACATTGGAAATGTACTGAACAATTCGGTGTGTGTGAGAGATCGCTGGAGAATACTTATACGAATCAGATATTAGAACATCTCCACTTTTTACCCAATTCTCCGTCAAGCAGGCTTCCGACTCGAGTATTTCACACCCACTTGTCATCCAGCATGTACACACTTTCCTACCAGATTCTTCAGCCTGTCTCGAGAACACTGATTTACAGCACACACTCAAATCAGGATAAGCTGTGATCAAGCAGTTTGTACCGCCATAAATTTAATGAAGTCTAATGGGAAAAAAATTCATTAAAGTTTTCTATCTTTTCAAAGCTCACAGTGTCAGTCCAGAGGGCAAAGTCCTTCTTTTTACCATTCTGATTTTACTGCAGTCATAGAAACAAATAAGTGTGAAGAAAGACTTTGCACTTTGCTTCTAATTAAAACGAATTTTAACCATGAATCATGTACGATACAGAATGATTCACTTTGCCACATGCTCCTTGACCTACAAAATTACACTTCGCGTGGAAACTCATGAATAAAAAAAAAAGAAAAGAAAAAAAAAAGTTATGATAGACTTACCCAAGTTCATAAACGGTCAAACCAGTTTTACTCCCTTTGCAAGCGCTGCAGCTAAATATAACTATATTGAAGTTTTCAAATGAATAAAAAAAAACCCTGTAGATAAAGTACGATTAGTCCCATGCGATATTCATCCTTTGCTAAATTAACCTAAAAAACAAAAACAAAAAAATTAAATCAGAAAAAGCACCCATACCTCATCATGGCTGTAATTTGTATCAATAGGAATCCATCTTGTCTTGCTTGTACACCATTTAATCTCACATTGCAAGAACTCACATGTATCTTCCAGTTTAAAGAAGAAGAAAAAAAAACTCTGCCCCTCCTCATGTGTAAACATTGGCCACACTTCCTCGACTGCCACAAAGAGCCAATAAGCCGCTACAAGCCTTTAATCAAACAAGACTTGCCTCAGCATAGTCAAAATCTGAAGACAAGTCATGTGAAGGCATTTTTAACCAACAATGTAAAAAAGGGATTTTTTCAAATGTATTTATGCATGAATTTTAATAGTGCTTCTTGATCCGGGTGGATCTGAAAAGAGAGAGAGAAAGAGGGAGAACAAACCGGTTCTGCCACTTATGCTTGGGGGTAGGAGATGAAAAGTGTAAGAGTAAGAAGTGAGTGGTAAGTGGATGAAATGAAAAAAAAAATCTGAGCCTGCACTGAAAGAACTGAAGTTAGATAGCTCCAGGGTCTATCCGAACAGACCCTCCAGACAGGTTTTAACTCAACTTTGGAGTGCTAATTTGTACTTCCAGGCAACTTTACAGTGACGAATGACGTATAGGAATGTGCTTGTTCTAAGTCTTTCTTGTTTTTATAGTAAGAAGTCATTCACAGGGACCTGAATAGTGTAATGAATAGATTAAAGACATGTGATTTATTGTTGGTCTGGTAAGGTTATTGTAAGGATGTTACAATGTTTTTGTCTTATTAAAGCTGTATTTTGTTTAGCTTATTGAATTTTATGAGGCTGTGAGATTTTTTTCCAGATATATCTTATTTCATATGACACATAAAGGCCCAAAATGAATACAATGAAGACATATAGAGGTAAAAATTTTTGCTTCGAAATGTTTCAATGCTCAAAAATGGGCATCGGGTGCTCAGTGTCGGTTTCATGTCTTCCATGCGGAAGTTTAATTCCCACCCTGTGCCCAAACCAGCCACTGGATGCAGTGCCAGTCCCAAGCCCAGATAGAATGGGAGGATTGCGTCAGGAACATTTAATATTATATCCTATAAATAAAAAAATAAATAAAATAAGAAAGATTACATGATGTCTCCTGCACTCCTACTCCGTGAGCCACTCTTTCACAATTTGAGCCCGATGAATCCTGGCATCGTCATCTTGGGAATTCCCCGTACCATAATTTAAGAAGAAATCCATTGATGGGGAAAAAAAAAACCCTGGTCATTCAGTATACTCAGGTCTTCAGCTGACCTAATTTTCAAACTGTTTTTTTTTTAATGATTTGATTTCACTAAGCATTTAATTGAACTCCATCACACTCATTCAGGATGTTTTTCTGACCACATTACTTCCTCGAAGATGATGGTTCATTACTCATTCCAGGTTTTAATAAATCCGTTTTGCGGTGTATTGTGACTTAGTGGTTAGCACTGTCACCTTGCACTTCCAGGGTCCAGGTTCGATTCCCGCTTTGGGGTCTGTGTGTGTGGAGTTTGCATGTTCATCTTGTGCTTGCTGGGTTTACTCTAGGTCCTCTGGTTTCCTCCCACAGTCCAAAGACATGCAGATTAGGCTAACTGGTATTCCTAAATTGCCGATGGCATGTGAATGTTGACCAGAGACCCTACCACGGTCGTAAAAATAAGAAAAAAATACAATGGTCACAACTGGCCTCCATGGTTGGACTAAAGATGTTCCCAGATGGATCCTGTTATATTGTATGATGGATGGAACCCATGTTTAGTCGTTTCAGCAATATCCTTAGTCATTTCCTTTTTCTGTACACTTCTGTTACAGACCACATCTTTACCACCACCATAGGATATATCCTCTATTATGGTGTTTAAGAACTGAGAAGCTACTCAGTGCATTAGTCAGAGTTAAATACCGTAACTTGTTGCCAGGTGACCGATATTAATCACTGCAGTAATTATCCAGTTGAAAGCTCCCACTTGTTTGCTTAGTCAAATCCACGTGGTGTTTGTTTGCATTCGTATGAGGCACAAACACATTGGAAATCCTGTTATTTTGTATGATAAACAGATTGTTTACTTCTTACATGCAATATTTACAAACATGTCTCCCGGAGAAATCCAATACTTAAACAATAAAAACAGGTAAACTTCCAACGTTTAATCGGTGATAATGCGAGGGTAAACAAAACAGACCTGGCAACCCTGTATGGCAAGAAAAAAGTTCGAGTCGCGTGGTTACGGAGTGTCTAAACATCCAATAAAAATGCGATCCTGAAGTCACGTGAGTAACACGGAAGTGAAAAGTGTGCAATGTATGTCAGTTTGTTTACCTAGGTTTTAAAAAGAGCTCTTCGCTTAACCAAGATATTAAAATAAGTATTTTTTTTAGTTGTTGTGTAGGTTCTCAAGACGGTATTTGTTAATTAAAGCATGCTAAAGTTTACCAGACTTCATTATGCCGCTTGTCCCCGCTAACCAGCCGCAGCTCATCCGCTCCTCTCAGAAGGACGAGTTTTATCAAAGCAGTCTTAGAAATCACGCGAACGAGGCTTTCCAAACACTTGCTGGTGAGTTACACGCGGATCATGGGGTAGTGTGTGTGTGAGAGAGTTTTTTTTTTTTTTTAGCTCTAGGTGCACAGGACTTGACCTTGAAATCTCCCTGTCTTTTTACAGTACAGAGGTTTCCCTGCTTGAACTACTGTAAGCAGAGAAATCCTCCAGAGTTGGGAACATGTGATATAAGACTGTGCATTTTTCCTTATAATGTAGGATCAAGACTATGGCTGCAGTGGAGGAAAGAAGTGGAACTCCTATCAGATATTGCCTATTATGCCCTAACCACCATCTCAGGTAACATCACATCACCGTATTGTAAAATAGCCTCACTGTGAAGCTCCTACAGGAATAACTCATAGCATGTCATTGCAGGATATCAGACATTAGGCGAAGAATATGTCAACGTTATCCAGGTCGACCCCACCAAACGCAGGATTCCTTCCCGGACACGCAGGCTGGCTCTCGTTCTGCTACACACCGCTGTCCCATATCTCCTGGACAAACTCCTGGTCTGTCTGGAACATGAGTTGGAGATTGAGGAATGGGATTCCCGGGACGCCCGGCGAGACATGGTGTTAACCTGGAACCCGATGTCGTATATTAAGGCTTGGATCCAGAGGATGGTCAGAATGCTGAATAGCCAGCAGAGGAAATCTTTAAAGCCTGTGGTGTTCGCGGTACAGCAAGGAATCACCATCTTGCACAGGGTCCATGTATCTCTGTTCTACATCAGCGGTGTTTTTTATCATCTGGCCAAAAGGACATCAGGCATCAGCTATGTGAGTTACACTTCTAAGCTGGTAATAATATGAGTAACTGATTTATAGTCAGGCAGTTTCTCTGTTTATTTCCCCCTTACACCATGCACTATTACCCAAAGTTCACAATACAGCTAGGGAAATCATTTGGTAGTTTTTCTGATAATGAACCCTCTAATGCAGACAGATAAATTCCATTAAAGAACTTTAAATATGATAAACATTTACCGCCTGCCAAAAAAAAACCCACATAAAATATCCAACAATGTGATTTTCTAATAGCAGAACAACCCTCAGTTGAGATTTTGGAATGAACCTTACAGATTATGTCTCTTTTTCAGCTCCGAGTACAGGGCATGGCAATGGATGATAAAGGCATCCGGACCAGCTACCGGCTTTTAGGGTGTGTGTCACTGGTGCAACTGGCCATCACACTCGCTCTGCAGTTCAACAACCTGAGACACAGGCAGCGTGCCAGGCAGGAGTGGACACAGCACAGGAATCTGCCCACAAGGTAGGACCACTGCCATGTCATTATGTAATTAAGTAACAGCAACAAGAAGTCAGTTATTATTTTAAGACCTGAAGGTCAGCTGTTCGGGAACAATTCCTGCAAGAACAGTATTGTCAAGTGCATTTGCAAAACTCATCAAGCACCATGACAAAACTGACTCTCATAAATCGCCAAATAACAGCACCTCAGAATAGAGCCGTTATGAAAACTTTATACAAAAATTTAATGCAAATACAATACAAAAATAGTTTAGTGTGTTTGTAAAAATTTTCAAAAGTGGTTGTGAGCTTCAGAACTGACAAGGGGAACACGATGATAAACAATAATTCCCTCCAGATAATCCCAAAGCGAAATAATTAAAATTACCAAAAAAAATTAATAAATAAAAAATACACAGGTCTTCCGTTACTCTCAAAACCAAGAAAAAAGGTATAGAAATTAAATGGCACCAACTTCCCACTAACCATTATTGACAAGTTACACACAGTTTCTATTTACAGGATGGCTTAAGCACGTTCAAAGGGCAAAACACCATATAGTCAGAAACATACACAGAATATGTAAGCTGCAGGGCAAATCACGAATTTAGTCAGTACTTAATATACTGTATCTAAATGGCGAAAATGGCATAGGTCTCTAGCAGTGTACATAGATACGGTTTAAATAGGCAGAAGTTCCTCTAGCCATCTAATCGCAAAGCAGGAGGCGGGAGCAATGAGTGTAGAGCAAACGATCATCGAATAAATGGCAAGAAGCAGGAACACCGCACACTCAACTAGACAGGAGCTGTCAGTAGAGGAAATGACTCGCATCCCATCATTTATATATAAAAATCATTAAATCTCATTCCTGTCTAAGACCCATTATCAGCTTTAGGTATTTTTAGGTAAGTTTGTTATTAATTATGAGGATTATTTTGCCACTGAACAATGACCCGAAAGTATTGCGAGTCACTTGGGGTTTTTAAATACAATCTTAAATACAGTATACAACAAGTAAGCAACAAGCAAGAATCGCAGCGAGGAAAAGTAAAAGAAACTATAATAATAAAAATTTAAAATGAAGGTGTATTAATTATGCAAAAATATTGTCAGATACGAATATACTATGTACATGTTTCTATGTACGCATGCATGGAATAAACCAGCAAGTTAATAAGTATTAAATTAATGAGTATTAATAAAAAGCCAGAGAAGGAGGAGATGATCACACCACAAACCAGAAAAATAATTCTAACAACAGCACAGGCTCAGAAGTGTATGACTAATCGGAACTAGTGGGGCTAACCGGGAACTAACCATGTATCCATACGTCTAAGAGTTAAATTTGTATTAAATACAAAAAAAAAAAAAAGCATTGCCACTAGAGACTCCTTTCATAAATGCTGTTACTTAAATTTAATTTAAAATATTTTGCACATCACATATGTCGCGTATGTTCATACTTCTTACAGTAAAAACATCCTTTTCCGTAAAAACAAGAAGAGAGCATTAACATACACCTTGTGGAATAAAACAAATGACTTGCATAATAATTTTGCATAGTATTTTTTCTTCTTCTGGAAAGTAGTGTAATGAATTGGCTTGTAACACTGGTGGAAGATGATAAAATTACCCTGATTAAAAAAAATTTTTTCCCCATAATTGCAAATTTTTCTTTCATTGCTTAGCCCACAGAATACTTCATCCTCTCGAGCTTCTCGCTGTATCCTGTGTTTAGAGGAGCGGCGACACTCCACAACGACCCCCTGCGGACATCTGTTCTGCTGGGAGTGTATTACGGAATGGTGTAACACTAAGGTAACATGTTTGTCTCTCTAAACTCGGCCTGTCGAATATCTTTCAAATGTAAGATCAAAGGATGAAGCTCAGGCGATGGATCTGCACTTGTGCTTTTATTGCTTAATATTTACATGTGATTGTAATTGTATAAAACCTCACACTTCAGAACATGACACCGTTAGTGGGGGACCACTCAATATTTTGGTGAGCAAAATTATCGGAACGGATAGACAGTTTACTGGTAAAATAATTAGATGGTTAAATTGTTTAATCCTGTTAAAAAGATTAGCCATAAAATGGATTTTTTTTTTTGGGTGATTGCAGACGGAGTGCCCGCTGTGTCGTGAGAAATTTCAGCCTCATCGCCTGGTTTATCTGAGAAGTTACAGATAGATGATGGGATTTTTCACAAGAACCAGAACAAAGTCTTCCTTCCGATGAAGCCTGAGATGCGAGTGTGTGTGTGGACCGCACTTGACAAACCGCACAGACAAAGCGGATTACGTTGGAATTTGTGTTGTCTGTTTTCTCTGAACTGATGGCCCAGTCATATCGGTTTGATTACTGATTATTGTGCTATTGAGCACAGGAATAAAGTAAAGAGCTACGGATGTCTAGGAGTGCAGCTGTAAGAAATTAAATGAGAAGTATTAAATAATTTATTGCTCATGTTTACATTCATAAACAGCTTCATCTGGCTGGTGGTGTTGATATTTGCAAATGACTTTAGAATTTAATTATAACATTTAATTGGGTTTGTCCCATAAAAGGATGATTATTTCTCATTTGAAATATAATCTTGATGCTTTTGAAGATATCTCTGTGTCTTAATTACCATTTGCATAATAGCACTTTTTTTCACTGGTGCCCAGCTAGGATTATTTGTCTGATCTACGAGATGACCTGAAAAGTGAGTCTTTTAAAATGAAATAAAAATGATAAACAATGGATAAGGGTTGGGCTATAATATGGTCATACCCTTTAATAAATAAAATAAAATAAAATAGCTGTGTAATGTTTGCAGTTTAGAACCTGGTTTTCATGGCCATAAAAAAAAAACCTGGTAAAATAAAACATTTTGGAAAAGACTTTTCCATTTCATTGTAAAGAACAATTTTTACCTGACTGTGTAATAGTCGGAGTTGTCCGCTAGTTCTGCGTGATCTGTTCAGTTAGAGGTCTGAGTGTGGTAGACTTGTTGTAGACTTGAGTTTTTCCCCATCTGTACACTCAGTGAGTAAAAACATTAGCATGGGTACTAAAAGAAAAACATTGTGTAACTTTTACACACTTACCAGTAACAGAATTGACGGCGGAGAACAAGCATCTGCGAACTTTTTACGCAAGCATTGTAAGCAAGTTATCTTTGTACAAAATGATATGCGACAGCGGTGCAGTGGTTAGCACTGTCGCCTTGCACCTCCAGGGTCCGGGTTTGATTCCTGTCTCTGTGTGCATGGAGTTTGCATGTTCTCCCTGTGCTTGGTGCGTTTCCTCCCATAGCCCAAAGACATGGCAAGTAGGCTAATGGGCGTTCTTCCCAAAAAAT
Source organism: Clarias platycephalus (assembly GCA_030068275.1). Classification (NCBI taxonomy): domain Eukaryota; kingdom Metazoa; phylum Chordata; class Actinopteri; order Siluriformes; family Clariidae; genus Clarias; species Clarias platycephalus. The sequence goes on from JAQQZT010000040.1 coordinate 23,456,279, forward strand.
GTGTTTGTATGTTTCCTGGGATAGGCTCCAGGCCCCCACGACCCTAATTACAAGATAAAGCAATATAGGTGATGAGGGAGTGAGTGAGTGACAAAAAAAGGCTTAAATTAATCTGAAAACACAACAAATCAAGGTATCTGAGTATACAGGCCTAGTTGTTTCTTTCCCCTCAACGGAAGTCAGGTGGTAATACTGTATCCCGAGATTTTCCCGAGTGTGAAAAAAAAATAAGTCAGCAAATACTTTTTCACAGCATTGTATCCATTGTAAGTCTCCACTGGGAAGGCTTCTCAGATAACCTGGAAGTCTAGTCATGGCAACTAGACTTCCTTCTGCTGATTTTGAAACATTTCACCACTCATCCAAGTAGCTACTTCCTTCGGAACATTTCAAACCAACAGAAAGAAGTCGAGTTGACCTGACTCAAAATCATCACCTAAAAACCTTCACCTGGACGACTGACAGTCTTTATCAACACCATTCAGAGATGATGCATTTTTGTCATACCTCAAACTCTCTGTTTTCACTCGTCTTCAGAGCGTGTCATTTCAGCGTGTAGGTAGATGAGCTGCTGCTGATCCACAGAGAGCGCCACCAGAGAACAGCAGAACTCAACACAGTTGTGCAGAGCTGACTAACAAACTAGAGGAGGGTATATTCTTATAACAGATCACATTATCTGGAAATTTTAATTTGCTTGTTTAAGCCTCAGGCAATGCACATAATAAAAATTTCGTGTGTGCACATTTTGCATTTTGCAAAATATTTCCCCTTTAACAATGTTACTTCATCACAAGTACCTCAATTTTAGGGTTTTCCCACCAAATACAGTAGATCGACTGGACCTACTGTACACCTGACTACATGTTACTGTATGTACACTAATAATGAGGCACTGTAGTAACAATTCAGACCACATACTTTGTGACTTCACAAGTAGGCTTAATCAGTAATTGAGCATATTAATATAGATGGTCCTCTAAACTGTTTTTTTATTTCCTCGAAGAACTCCGTGACCAAAATGGATAGATTTTCTTTTATTAAACATAATCCCAAAAGTGTTGCCCAAAGGTGATTTTTCCCATTTTAATGAGTTATTGATTCCTCTAATATAAAATAAATATCCAAGCCACACAGAATTTGAGCCAGTAATTGTCCTCTACAGAGATAATTTTAATATTGTCACCACTTCTCGATCATTGATCTTTGCAAATGAGATGTTTGTGCAATAATAAGTTCGTCTTGGCGGGGCACTTTCAGGCATCGTTTATCTTCTCGAATTATATTAGAGTAGATAACCTGCAGTGTGTACAGGGTGTAGGAAAAGGTAAAGTATAGAAAGCTACAGAATAGGAATCGCCTCAGACACTACAGTGTTGCTCATTATTATCCTCAGTCTGTTACTGAAGACACCAGAGGCTGTGTTGTCTGGTTCAGTGGTAATCCGTGCACTGGACAATGTTGATTCGTATACCCCCCGCATTCAAGTCAATCTGGGACTTGTTGTGAGATGAGCAGAAGGATGAACGTAATTGACATTTACAGAAGACTTTACAGCACAGTACAGTGTTCGAATGGTACAAACATTTTAAAGAAGTTAAAGCTGTACGTCCATGAAAGGAAGGTGGAAGGTGGCTCTGAGCCTGCTGCATGAACATTCAGTGAGTGGAACGTCTGATCTGTTTAACAGAGTCTTTGATGGTCTTCAAACGATGACTCAAGACGCTTCTGTTTCTTCAATACTTGAAGTAATTCTAAACTCTTCCCAGTTGTGTTTGACTGCTGCCACTTAGTTAGTAACCTACTAACCCAGTGTAAGAATTTATCCAGTGATGTAAACTTCAAAGCACTTTTTTGTAATTTGCTCTGGATAAGAGCTTTCTACCTTGGTGGAATCCAAGCTCTAGTGAAACACAGCAGGTGATTAAATAGAAAAATAAAGCTAGTTTTTGCTCTTAAAACTCTCAAAAAAAATCTCAGTTCAACTGGAACGCCTCTTGTAGAATCCACTGTTGCTTTCCGCAAGCCAACTATCTCTTCCACGGTAAGCGGGAATAAGTGCAGGCCTTTTTAGGGACATGAGATACCCAACTTCTTTTGTTACATTAAAAAGCAGCTCAGTGACCCAGGCATGGCACTCAGAGGAATAGGTATACTTTGTCAGCCTGTATATTTGAGCACACTTGTAGGAAATTTGGTAATGTCGCTGTATCATTATACTTGCACAGTCACGATGGTCTCAGGATTCATCACTTTGCGGTAGGCAAGCGTTCCGAGTGTCGTGTGCATTTCCATTGAAGCGAAAATGTTCTGTGCTTACTGGGAGGAAACCATGACGTGTATAAACACCCCAGTAATAAAGCTGTTCGGCATTCAGGTTCAAAAGATGAAAAATTATTGATTCCAGTGAAGTTGCTGCACGTGTTCAAGCTTAGAATGTGTCTTAATAATGATAATGATGGGTGTCAGGAATAACGTGCTACGGGTTAAAGAGGTTTTGGATAAAAGCATCTGCTGAATGAATGAATGAATAAATATACATGGAATGTGTTCACAGGTTTCAGGCATCCATTAGCTGTTGTGCTGCATAATTACAGCATGCAGTGCCGGGCTCAGTTCTCCCACTGCAGCTCAGCAGAATCATCACAGCAGAACCATCCTCGGCTCCGTTCCGTCTCCAGCGAGCTGTTCTGCATCATTGTTCTCAGGCAGACGCTGCAGCGAGGAGATGGAGTGCACTAATACTTGGATAGTCTTCACACCAGCTGAGCATAAAAGGGGCTATGGTGGCATCTTAAGGGGCACAGCATTATCATAATGTGATCTTTCAGCCTGGTAGGCTATTGCACACGACTGTTAAATGCCATGGAACTGACTCTGAAAAGTACAGCTACTGCTATACTCAGCTTGATATACTGTATAACCTTGGAATGCCGTTAGCATTATATTAGGTCAAGTGTGTATTCTGGAAATACAAAAATAACACATTTTTACAACAAAAATAAAATTTGCAAACAAAACAATTTGTTAAATCAAATAATAGAGTTTTCTACTATAATAAAGTTTTCTGTGACCCTGTGAGCCATTTTACCTGATTTGGAAAATCTGTGCTATAACATAACCTATTTTGTTAATGTATAAGCAAAATCTTTATACTTAATATATGAGGACCATCGATGTGTGCAGACTGTTTGAGAGGCTTTTGCTCTAAACCTGAAAAACGTATTGTGTAAATGTGACTGTAAAATATAATAATAATAATAATAATAATAATAATAATTGTATGTGATATTGTATACTGTATAGTAATCTATGAAGTACATTCAAGTCAAACTAGGACTTTTGATCGTGTAGATTAACAGAAAGCAGTATGAGTAAAAAATCTACCCTTTATTCTTCTACGTATATCAGGGGTGCTGAAAATTTTAAAAAGGTCTGGTCAATAAAATTTTGTTCGACCCTAGGTCCGGATTTCGTGTTCATATTAGAATTCATATCTCTATATATGTAATCATTGTAAGTCTATAAAAAAATTAAGTTTGAAATTTCAATAGCATTCCAATAATATTTATTTCCAGTTTTCAGTAACTATGTGAAAGATGGACTTTAAAGGCCTTGTATATTTCTTTGTATTGGTATGAACAATCTTCATTTGCACGCTGCTGGGCTGTGAATGATTGTTAAAGGACTCTGGTTGCTCTGTCATACTGGGCTCTCAGTTCAGGTATTTTACACGCCCTCACCTCAAACTGCTGTGGATATGTTTGTTCAATCAAGCCAGATGCTTGGGCAATGTTAGTCCTGCCTTGTGCATGTCCATTCTGAGAACTGCCTAGGTTGCTTGCTTGTAAATTTACAGCACACAAGTAAGAATCAGTACTTTATATAATACCGTTATGAATGCATGCAAACTATGACATCACCCAATTTAGACAATTCCAACTGGGAAAAAAAAGATTCTGCAGCATAGTTTCTACCGTGGCCTTTTCAGTCAAACCAGATGTGAAGAAACATAATTATGTGTGTATTACAGCAAAGGGTGGGCATCCTTTTTTTTTCTTTATAAGGGAGAATCAAACCTTCAGACTTTATTAACTTTTATAATGTTAAACATATAAGTTTTTCTTGCTTGAGATAATAAAGGAAAATATGTAAAACATAACCTACTAAATGTTTTATTGGTAAATTCTATTGGTTTCTCCTAAGGGAAATTTTAGCTCTGTAAAGCATTTATCTATAAATAGATGGCAGCTTCCATATATGTACATATACTGTACTGTACATCTCTGTCAGACTTATGCAGTGCATGTATGTCAAGGTCATTGCCTTCCAGCACACACACAGGTCTATGAGGTTATTCTGTATATTGAGACCTGTGAGGTCGATGTTTGGTCATACTAAGAGAAAATGTGAATTTTATGAAGTTTGTCCTCAGGCAGCACAATCGTCCTTTTCACCGCCATCTGTTCATCCATCATAAAGCTACATTTTTGTCTGCTTTTCCATAAAGATCTTTGACTGTGGTGTTTAATTATTATTTGTTTTGTACTGGCTTTCATGAAAAAAGACAAACACACACACACACACACATTTCCTATTTGTGATTATGTATGGATAAGAACACGTTTTTCTTAAGCTAATTGCATATTTTGGGTTTTTTCTTTTGCACCTTGCATAACTTTTTTCCCTGCCAGACTTGAACTTGTTAGAGCTCTTGGGATTTTTTGTCTTCTGTAAGTCCTTAGTTTTCACATAATTAGAGCAAATTTGAATAAAAATCTGTGCTGAAATTACATCTGACCCAGTTAGTCTGCAGCACTGTGCAGATGCTGCAGATGTTCTGCTCAAGGTTAGAAAGACTTAGTTAAACCCTGGGGATTTGGGGTTTTAAATTTTTTTTTTAATATATAATAAAATAAAATAGAATTTTCCAAAGCTAAATATACTGACCCGAAAGAAATCAGTGGACTGTATTCAGCTTTAACTGGCAACACAACTTTAACATTACAATTAAATTTCTAAAACCCATTAGCCATTAGTTATCCAGTTAGTTATGAAAGAATTAAGTTTACTGGCTTTCATTAGTTCATCTTTTACCACCATTTAGTGTGTACCATTTTGCCAGAAGTGGACAAGCAAAATTTAGGAGTCCATCTTGTAAATTGAATAGTATACTGTATGTTTTCTAATGGTATCAGTCTTTATTTGAATATATATTTTATAAATATAATATAAACTTTGTTTATTTCAGAAATGTGAATTTTTCACAGTAGCAGCCAGACGGTAGACGACCGCATCTTTTCGAACTGCTTGCTCTCGCAACGTAAGGGGCGGCGTAATACACTCGGAGGACAGCGCTATCCGCTCCTTCCGCTTGCGTGAGCTCATAGACGCCCCTGATTAGCTGTATAACCATGATTCATGTGGGAGCACTAAGTACCTCTCATACCTCCTCTCTGAGAGAGCTCGGCCAATCAGCTCTCTTTAGACCTCGTGATCTCCTGATGATAGGGCGAGCACTTTACCACTTGATCAATGGCACTACTTGATGTGTGGAACGAGGGATTGTACCACTTACATAATGCACTAGCTTTCCATTTAACGCTATTTGGGGTTCAATCCTAGATTTTGATATTTGTATAATATTTGTAACTGGAATTATTGGAAATATAAAGTAAATCTCAGGACTATCGGCAACCTCCATGGTGTATTCACCTCTCCTTTCGGCTACATAGTCCCGGTAAGATTTTCAAACCACTTTCACTCTAACTGTCAGTCATAAGCTCAGCACTAATTCCACCAGACGCAGAAGGATATGCAGTCATGGGATCCCAACCCACCATGACCCTTACCACAATAAAGCATATGGTGAGGATGAATGTGCAATTGACTTACCTGTGCAAACCATTCTGTTTGCCCCAAAGCTTTTGATATTACTGACAATACAGTCTTGATTCAAGGCCGAGTTGAGGCAATTGAGGACTTATTCAACTTTAAGTGACAGTTCTTTCAGTATATAGAGAGTATTTCTTTTTCTTTTATGCTTTCCCGTACCGAGGGAGAGTACCGAGGCAAACGAACAGCTTCTATCTATTTGTATTCTGTCCAGTGAGACTGGCACATCCAAAACAATTTCCCTTTTCTCTCACCTCAATTGACTGGCAGTGTTCTGTAACAGTGCCTGACAGTGTAGCTGTAGGTGGCTGTCAGCTGTAGCTTCTGACAGCAACCATGCTCGAGGGCATGAGCACACCGGAGCTGACAGAAAGCCACTGAACTGGGAGGAGAGGAAATGAAAAATGACTTTAGGGCTGTGCAAAGACGTTTATTACATCGGCATAGGTTGTGGACGCAATATTAAGGTCTAATACTAATACTACGATTTAATAAGCACTTTAATTTACTTGTATTACTGTTTTTGTCAGCCAAATAGGCATTGCTTTTCACATACTGAATAATGCTCTTGGGTTGGACCCATGAGACGTTTTATACTTGGGAAAAATAGACGAAATTGGGGTCTTATTTTTGTGTTGTTTCATTTGCATAATCCATTATGTTTTGCAGTAACCTTACTGACACCAACAGCCAATAGTCCAAAGCGGCACAAACAATGTCTCTGGGGAACCAGGATGGAAAATAGATTCAAACTAACTTTAAAACATGTATATTAAGTAGTTATGAAGTGTATCCCTGTGTATTGAAGTCACCACTACGCGTTGGAAGAATCAATGTCAAATTTGTAGGAAATGTCTCTTGCTCACCTTTTTGTCTCCATATGAATACTATGAAGCCAAACACCCCCAATGATCCCCTACCTACCCCCAAAAAGACAAAATGATAATAAACAAGACTGTGGTCTTTGAGAACACGTGTGGTTTTATTTGTACGATTCATTAAGCTTTGCACTAACCTTACTGCCACCAATAACCCATAGTACAAACAGGCACTAACGATCTCTCTGGGGGAACAGAGGGGAAAATCAATTCAAATACACTTTCAAGCATGTATACCAATTAATTATAGTGTGTCTCTGTGTGTCAAGGAAGAGCTAGTCTGTAGCATGGGCTGAATGAATCAGTAACGTATTTTTAGTCAGTTTCTTTTGCTCATGATTTTCCTCTCCATCTGTGGAGAAAGTGCGAACTAAATACTATTGCATCTCTTAAATCATATATTCCATCCATCCATCTAGGAACCTCTGTAGTCCAACTAGGGAACGTGGAGGCCTATGGTGACCATTGTATTTATTCTTATTTGTACAACCATTAACATTCACACACTACGGGCAATTTGGAAACGACAATTAGACTAATCTGCATGTTTTTGGACTGTGGGAGAAAACCGGAGAACCTGGAGGAAACCCACCATGCACGGGGAGAACATGAAAAATCTGTTCACTCAAACCCGACGCAGAAATCAAACCCAGGACTTGATGCTGTCGACATGGAGCAGGCTGATCCACTGACACACGCTAGGATTTTAGTTTTCTCTCTCTCTCTCTCTCTGGATTATAGAATTTCCTTACTAGCAGAGTAACTGTTGTCACATCGGTTTTGGAAAGAGCATTTAATGTACAACCACTTGTCCTCAGTGTAAGACTCAACCCCTGTCGGCCACTCACTTTCAAGGCTTGTAAAGTTTATACCTACCCATGAGCCCTTGGCGATCAATTTTGCTCAGGTTGTAACTGGATAAATTTATACATTTCTAAACAACTCAGTGTCCTTAATGTGCTTCTGTCACAGGCTTTACGAGAGAAAATGTCAATACAGATCTTAACTATAAGAGTGTGTGTGTGTGTGTGTGTGTGTGTGTGTGTGTGTGTGTGTGTGTGTGTGTGTGTGTGTGTGTGTGTGTGT
>JAQQZT010000040.1:23494933-23506685 GCA_030068275.1 Clarias platycephalus
CCCGTGTGTTTGTGTGTGTGTGTGTGTATATATATATATATATATATATATATGTGTGTATATATATATATATATATATATATATATATATATATATATTGACCTGAGGGGAAATCTTCTATTTCTTTTAGGACAGCCAAGACTAGCTGTGTACAGTACATTTTTTAAATGTACATATTTTAAAGATAGATATAGATAAAAATAAATTTCATTCGCAAGCATTTTCGGTGTGGCTCTTCACTTTCACATCAATTTTTAAACTTTGTTCCTGCAACTTTTTGTACTTTTTAGAAGTAACAGTTTCCTCTTTTATGCTTCAGGAATCTTGGTATGCAAATATACTCAGGGACGTTTGCTCTGATTGGAGCAGCTGCCTTTCTGGGAGGCGTGGTACGCATGACCATCAGTCTGACCGTCATTCTCATCGAATCAACCAATGAGATCACATACGGCCTTCCCATCATGATTACACTAATGGTAAGCACAAACCTTTATATGGTTAAAATATTTTTCATGGCATTCATTAACCATATAGACAGAAACAAATTTCAGAGAATAATACAATAATAAAAATCTAGAAATGCTTCAGTGAAGACATGCAGATTCTATTTCATCTTTTTTTTTTATTTTCAGGTGGCTAAATGGACAGGAGATCTTTTTAATAGGGGAATTTATGATCTTCATATTCATCTCAGAGGAGTGCCGCTGCTGGAGTGGGAGACCGAAGTAGAAATGGATAAGTGAGATAAAGTTTCTCTCTATTTGTTTGTTAATGTTTTCCCATTCATTTCACAAAAAACATACTGTAGTGGTACATATTTGTTCCTCAAGCTTCATACAATTTAGCTTGAAAGCACAACGGTTGTTTGAAACAATACAGAAAGTAAAATGGACAAAAGATGTAGCCTTGATCTAGAGTTATTTTCATTACTTTCACTTCCACTCTCAGACTCACCGCCAGTGACATCATGGAGCCCAACCTGACCTACGTGTATCCCCATACACGGATCCAGTCTCTGGTCAGCATCCTGAGGACCACCGTGTATCACGCCTTCCCCGTGGTCACAGAGAACCGGGATAATGAAAAAGAGTTCATGAAGGGGAACATTCTCGTCAGCAACAACATCAGATTTAAGGTAGTGCTACAGGGAGTGCTGTTGCACCTCCAGTGTCCGGGTTTGATTTCCGGCCAGGCTCGATTCCCGTCTCTGTGTGCATGGAGTTTGCATTTTCTCCCTGTGAATGAGTGTGTGAGTGTGTGTGTGTGCCCTGCGATGGATTGGCACCCTGTCCAGGGTGTACCCCTGCCTCGTGCCCTAAGTCTCCTGGGATAGGCTCCAGGTCCCCGTGACCCTGAATACAGGATAAAGCGGTATAGAAGATGAATGAGTGAGAGTGAGTGTTTGATGCAGCCCAATAATTTCTTCCGTTTTTTTTGTTTGTTTGTTTTTTGGCCAGGTCGCGTATATAGACTTGCAACAAGAGAATGATTAATAGGTTGCAAAATAGTGATAAATAATGATGATTATTATTTTGTTTGAATAAATTCACATGAATATATTATTAATAATGATAATTGGTTTAATACATTTTTTATTAGTTCCAAAGAACTTGTTGCATCCATACAGTGCCGTTTTTCTCCACATGATGGAGCAAGTGACCGTCTTTTATAAAATGGCTTTTCATACGTTGGTTGTATGGATTTATTTGTCTCTTCAGAAGGATTATATAAACACTAGACATTAGAAGGTATTAACAAATGTGAACTGTAACACAAGTTGTAGATGAAACAATGACTACACAAGCATAAGTAAGATAATCACAAGTACATGCAAAGAAATGACAGTATTTTTCATTTCAGTTTATAAAATTCGATATGTTTGAATATGCTTACATATTGCAACAAAATAGTTTGAACTATATGGCAATTCCCACTTTAATATAAACACATGAATTAAATATGGTTTATAAATCTATACGGGAATAAATCATGGTGCCCCCCCTGTGTAGAAAACGAGCGTGTTGACGCGGGCAGGGGAGCAGAGGCGGAGGTGCCAATCGATGAAATCGTACCCTTCCAGTGAACTGCGTAACGTATGTGATGATCAGGTGGGAGTGGAACTAGCTGAGGAAGGACAGGACATCCTGCAGCAGATGCTGGACAGGAGGTAAGCAGTGATTCTGTAACGCTGTGACACACTTTCTGTGAAATCAATCTTTTAAGGGTAAATGTATAGGTATGGGACACACTATATAAAAAATAAGATGAACAAAGCATAAATGTCCCTTTTAAATTGATTGAATAGAAACATGATTAACAAAATCAGGAAATTAAATATTTATGTACCAAAGATACAAGCTGAGCTAAACAAGCTGGGTCTCTTAAACAACTATACAAAGTATGATGTGCAGTAAAATGCTTATACCACTATCTATAACCTAAAATAGGAAAGATGTGATAGCGTAAAGATAGATTTCCCTGCAATAATGGAAGAGAAAAAAATGCACAAAATTTTTTTTTTGTTAGTTGTTCTATTGGTTACATATAAATTATATTTGTAGATTTTATTTTCTTTCTTTTGTGCCACTTTTTTTTCTCCAAAACATATTGTAGGACTGCTGAGAATGCACAGTCGCCCTTGTGTTTTATTTTACAAAAGTGTCAGTAGATTGCTGCACCCTGTTTAAAGAATAAAATGACTATCCATATCACTGATGAAGCTAGACCATGGAGTGACTTAAAAACAAGCACTAAAACTTTTAAAAGCAATTTTAAGGAGTAACGAGCGAAGAGGAACATGTAGGGTTTTTAAGTGCTATGGGATCAAACTGAGTCAGAGAATCAGAGAATATCAGTGAAATCAGATGATACAAACACTGGTGGAAGAATGCCAGATCTAATGGCTTTAACTTTATCAAGAATAAATGTGCGAGTTACAAGGGTTTCTTCAAGGTATGGAGTCTCTGGTGCGTTTAAAAAGAGTACAAGAAAAGGCTGAAGGTTCAAATAATTTGAGATCAACTATGAAAAAGTCCATTTCAGCTTTAACTGAGTATTGATACTACTTTAGACATGTTTATGCTTCATATGAGACTTCATATGAGAGTTTCATTATTACAGCAAGGTTGAGTTTGAACTTTAATGCAGTTGTAGAGTCAAGGATATCTGTTTAAATGGAATTAAATATGTGGACTAACTTTTGCAGAGAGAAAAGGTAACTTAATATGCATTCAAAACAGTCTGGCAGTTTATGGTGTGGGAATAATAGCAGGTGGAATGTGATATAAAGAATAAACTTTATAATAATTATTTTTTATTATTCACCTTATATGTGTGTACGGATGTAATAAATTGCATTATCTGACAAGAAACAGTTTGTATCCAGCTACTCTGAGATATCTGATAAGTATTACATATTACAGTCTGAGCTTTGAGAGACATGGTATATTCTGAAATAAAAGGTATGGATGCTCAGAAGTTCAAACATGTTTAGTGAACAAAGAAAAATACAGTCTTTTAGTAAAAAAAATAAAATCTATTTTTGTCTGGTTTTAAAAGGGGTTGATTTAAAAGATTTTTATCCGACACTACGAGCGCTCTACAATTCCAGTCACTGAGTCATGAACTTGGGCCAAGGCCACCTCTGCCCTTAGCACAGTGGTTCTCAACCTGGTCCTGGAGAACCACCTGTCCTGCACATTTTGCGTGTTTTCTCATCTCCCAGCATATCTACAGCTAATTAACAGTTTTTTTCTGCATTGAGTGGGTGCAGTGAATCAGGAAAAAACACTAAACTGATCCGCCACGAAAAATAAAAAGTCTTGCTTCAGATGGCTATTTTCTTTTTTTTAAAGCATAGATAATAAAAGTGAAATATGCATGAAAGTGTCTTATTGAAAGTGACTTATGTGCAATGAGCAAAGAAATAGAATTATGTAAATGTGCATGAATGTGCAGTGTCCATAAGTGTCCATTAATGTCCAGATTGACATTGAGAAGACTGTCTACTGTGGAACAAAGTGAATTAAATAAAACAAAAAGGATATACAGAAAACAATAACAATATATTATAGTATGCGGTAACATATGCACCAGATTACAATTCTATTTTACAGAAGTATAGATACTAGACTACTTAACCAGTACAACATAACCAGTCTAAATCAGATAGATATAATCAATATACATATAATATGTACTGCCCCAACCATTTTATCTCTTATCTGTAGTTATTATGATTAAAATAATCCCCCACACAAAGCCCTAAAAAGGGATTAACATGATTAGAGCAAAACAAACCCTCATGGCAGGTGGTTTTGGAAAAGAAATACGTTATTTCTAGGAGTTTGGTCTTTAAGCTGGAGAGTGAAATCAGCAAGAGGCAAAGAATCTGTGAGTCTGTTCAGTAGGAAGTGTTGCGAAGCTAACAAGTGTTTCACATAAGTGTTAAACGTCATTTCAAAGTCATTTCATATGAGACCTGGAGAACATGAGTACTGTACTTGATGTATGAAGGCATTTGCTGGTGCAAGGGCTTGATCTGAAAGTCTGCAAATACTAGAAGCAAAGTCTAGTAGAGGCATAATGTTTCACTAGAGTGTGCAGTTTGTTACGGCTCGTTAAATAGCGTTCTGCCTTCAGGGTCTGCAACCCTGCTTTCACATACTGCTAGTTTGACATTCATATCGTCTGCCTCCTGCAGCAAGCTCGCATCTGTAAATAGCAGAAAAACCTCATTTGAACTCATAATGGAAAAACAGTGATGGTTTTTGTTTGCTGTTATAAATCATACAATAGTTGGATGAGAACAAGTACTAGCACATAGTGGATCGAAACCAGCTTAGGCTTGTGATGGGTTTTGAGTGTGAGCATGATGTCAGTGTTTAACTATTGTTATTTCCTTATACTGGAACATGACAGTCTGCAGTATACAGTACAGTAAAACCCATGCAGTACTTTAGCGAAGGTATCTGTGTTGTCTTGGACAGACACGCCCCATACCCGAGTCTGTACCCGGATCAATCCCCAAGTGAGGAGTGGAGTATGGAGGAGAGGTTCCGCCCACTCACCTTTCATGGCCTCATCTTGCGCTCGCAGCTTGTTAACCTGCTCATCCGTGGAGTGTGTTACGCCGAAAACCAGTCGGTGAGTGTTTACATCTCATCACGATGTCCATCATATTCTCTATAGTTACATATTTCTTTGCATACTCTCAACATCAGCACAGAGTTTCAGTCTTAACTATAAGCACAATCATCATATCCTCCATAATTACAATCATAATTACAATTAAAATTGCTCTATTCTGTATACATAACAATTGGCTAATGTTGTGCAGTGCTGTGATTGACAGGGGAGAGAGTGCATTCCATTCAGAAACAAAAGCTGAGTCAGCTTGGACTCTTGGAATTTTTATTTCGACCTCCCCCGATGCCCCGCCTGCACAAATCTGATGATTTACATTCTGTACACTTGTCTCCAGGCCACAAAGCTTGTGATTTACTCCCCTCCGTCTCTAATGCTAACTTTTTTTTTCTTTTTTTTTTTTTTTCACATTTTTATTTCTTTCCTCCAGAGTGCATCTCAACCACGGCTCTCCTATGCAGAGATGACGGAGGATTACCCACGATTCCCTGACATTCATGATCTTGACCTCGCCCTCCTAAACCCACGTATGATAGTGGTAAGACTTTTTTTTTGGAAAAGGTGTCGCCTTTAATAAACTCGGAGGAGGATCGGAGATGAAGAGCAAGAGTAGAGAGTGAAAAGGGGGATGCACACGCTTTGGCCAATGGTGATTGGTAACTAATTAGTTATAAATTAGTTTTTGAGTACCTTTTCACTGAAGTGGGTTTGCTCTAATTGTAGTATGTTCCTTAAACTCTGAGAACTAATTAGCCTAATTAATTCCACGCAAGCTTTTTTCTTGTAGGTTGCTCATGCTTGTCTCTCTTCTACTGCAGGATGTGACTCCATACATGAACCCAAGTCCGTACACGGTCTCTCCAAACACGCACGTCTCTCAGGTCTTTAACTTATTCAGGACCATGGGGCTCCGGCACCTGCCTGTGGTCAATGCAGTAGGAGAGGTACATAACTCTAAGCACTAATAATTGTATTTAACGTAGATATAAAGTGTGGTATGTATATACAACGTTCTAAGAGTATGTGAATATAAAGCAGTTTCAGTATCCTGGTGTTTTGTTTCATTGCCTGGTCTTTTTTTATCTTTAATTCTACAGTTTAACTCTCTAAACCAGAGCATTTTAGATGTTTTTTACATTTTTTTGCAGTTCTGTTTCAATGAATATATACAGTCAAATGTAAAAGTTAGTGCCCTCTCTTTTAATTTAATTCAGTTTTTATATGTAAAAACATAATAAAAAAAACATTGATCATAGCAGGTGTTCGTATTAGGTAAATATAATCTCATACGAGCAACATGTCATTTATTTATTTAACAAAAAATTTAAACCAAAAAGAAACTAAAATCATACAAGTAATACAGTACCCCGTGATTTAATAAGTTGTAGATTCACCTTTAGCAGCAATAACTTGAAGTAATAATTTCTTGTATCAGTCTCTCAATGGACTAAAAACATCATTTTGGTCCATTATTTTTCAGAACAATTCATTGAGGTTTTGGGCATTCACTTGTGCACAGCTCTGTTAAGATCCTGCCACAGCATTTTAGTTAGGTTGAGATCGGGACCAAAACCTTGATTCTTTTATTTTTCAGCCATTTTGATGTAGATTTACTGATGTGCTTCGGATCATTGTTCTGTTGCTTGACCCAATTTTGGCCAAGTTTTAGCTGTCAGACATTTTGCCTCCAAACTCTGATATCCAGAGGAGTTCATGGATGTCTCAATGACTGAAAGGTGCTCAGGTGCTGTGGCTGCAAAAACAAGCCCAGGTCATCACCCCTCCACCACTGTCCTTGTCACCGGGTATGAGGTGTTTCTTCTGAAATGCTGTTTGCCAAACATGGTACTGAACATTTAAAGTCAAACAACTCCACTTTGGTCTCATCTGTCCATTGGACATTGTTCCAGGACATTGTTCTCAGTTGTGCTTCCAACTTCTATTTAGAAAGAAGAGAATTCTCATGGCAGCCCTTCCAAGCAAACCATGCATGTGCAGTCTTTTTCTAGTTGTGCTGTCATGGACTTTAACATTTAATATGCTCAGTGAGGCATGTAGGGATGTCAGGATGTTGCTCTGGATTGTTTGCATTTCTCTGAGCATTGGACTGTCTGACCTTGCAGTGAATGTGCAGCGGCGTCCACTCCGGGAAGCACCAATTGCTTCTCTAAGACCATTGCTTATGTCTTTCCCTCTTGACATTG
Source organism: Clarias platycephalus (assembly GCA_030068275.1). Taxonomy (NCBI): domain Eukaryota; kingdom Metazoa; phylum Chordata; class Actinopteri; order Siluriformes; family Clariidae; genus Clarias; species Clarias platycephalus. The sequence continues at coordinate 23,502,284 of JAQQZT010000040.1, forward strand.
TGTTAACACACACCTGAATGCTCCAGACCAGTGAACTGCCGAAACTTCTGCTTTAATACAGGTCTGCACAACTGCTGATGATCAATTAATGATTAATTAAGAGCTGATGATTAGCAGCACCAGGCTGCAACTTACCTTCTTAAATCCCTGTTGAAGCAGTAAGGGGTTATTGTATTTGCTTAATACTAAGACCCGCTACGATTAGATGATCTTTATACATTTTTACACAAATTAATTATAGAATTAATAAGTACTAACTTTCACACATGACTTCACATGCTTCAGAATTGTGGAGTATATTGTGTCGTTTCCTTTTTTCAGCATTACCTAGGCAATACAAATTTTGTTTTATTTCATTTTAACCAACTATATGAACATGACCTGAAGGCAAAGTAGTACCATAGACACATAGTCATTTTTCCAAACCCAAAATAGTAATATGAGCATTTTGTAAGTTCTAAATTTTGACGGATCACCCCCTTAAAATCACACATTTAAAAAAAAAAAACGTTTGTTATACATGATGTGTGCAAACTCAGACACATAGTTTGACGTCTATAGCGTCTCCGGTTGACACACTCCAACAAGAATTCCATAAAAGAATTCCATTTTTGTTTGTTCGATTTTTAAGTGGTCATTGACCGGTAGTGTGTTTCCGGGATGGATTTGTCCCGCTCAAGATTAAAGGGTTAAGTCAGCCTAAGCCCAGTGTTTTCTCAGATTTATGTTCTTAGCTGACGTATGTGTACCGGATGTGGCCTTCTGCTTTCGTAGCCCATTCGCTTGTGTTGAATGACAAAAGTATTCTAAGATTATTTTATTATTTTTGTAAAGGCAGGTTATATAATAGGAGTTACTCTAACCTTCCAGTCAGCTCCAACCAGTCTAGCAATTGTCCCCTGACCTCTCTTATTAATAAGGTTTTCTTTTCACTCTTTGAAAATCCATAGTACTATTCTTGTCAAAGTCATTAAGATCACATGGTTTCTTTTCCTGCTGTTTAATGTGAACATTAACTGAAGCTGAAGCACTTGACCTGGATTTGCATAATTTTATGCATTGCGCCACTGCCACATGATTGGGTGCTTGGATATTTATAAATAAGCAGTTGTACAGGTGTTCCTATTAAAATGCATGTGTGTCAGATTATCATTTTGTTCTCATGTTTACAAACATACAAATGAATAGTCTGCATTTCTGATGTTTTTTTCTTTTTTTTTCTTTCTCAGATTGTAGGCATAATCACAAGACATAACTTGACCCATGAGTTCTTAATGGCTAAGCTCAGACAGCATTCCATCACCATCTGAAAGGAAGCATCCGCATCATCTGTTATCGGCTCCGGCGCAGACAGTCCCAGCTGTGTCTCTCACTGTTAAGCCATTTCCGGCTACTTCCTGGACCACCGCAACATGGTAAAGCATGTTCGTACTGACTGACGCAGAAACACACACACAGGCAGCATTTATCATGCTAACTGAACACAAACTCATTCTGAAACCTTATTCACATTCTCTTGTGAGACATGAACAGAACTTTCGCCTTGCTTTTTTTTTTTTTTGGACATATTATGGTTTTTGTATTTCTGTTTCAGTTTTTGACATTTTTTTTATGTTTGTGTTAATATGTTCTTGCACTAAAGGTGAAGTTCAAAAAGAATGCCATGTCGGAAACAAAGTCAGAAGGGAAAGTTACTGAAAGTATGGCATTATTACAATATATCAGATCATTGCAGTAAATTTCGATAAACTTGTTAACTCATTGATAAATCCTCATCTCACAAGCAGGACAGTTCCTCTAGTAGATTGTTGAAATGGTTAAAAAAATTTTAGAAGTAGTAAACAAATACTCCAGTGTTTTTCAACCTAATCTCATTTTTAAGATTGCAACCATGAAATAATACAAATCTTAAGTTATGATGGCCATCTGAGGACAATTTTACCACAGCTGATGGGGCAACGCTTTTCATAGCACTACATGATCACATCATGAAAACTGACCAACACCTAAATAAACATTTATGGCTCCATGGCTTACTCCATCAAGCATAAGCTGTTACGAGGGCTGTACTGAAAGCAAGGCTAAAACTTTGCAAACCTTTGGGCATACCTTCTAAAATACTCATTGTTTTTTAGTTTGTTATTTTCTACAGTGCATTCAAGAAAGATGGTGGACATTTCAAAACTATAAACACGTATGGAATTATGGAACAGTCAGTTGTTCTTTTAAGACACGAAGGTCAGCTGTTCTGAAATAGTTTTTGCAAGAACCAATCAAGCCAAACCCATCAAGCACCATGATGGAACTGGCGGTCATGAAGACCATCCCAGGAGAGCATGACTGAAACCTAGCTCGGCTGCAGAGGAGAAGTTCATTTAGCGTTACCAGCCTTAAAAATCACCAATTCGCAAACAGCACCTCAGATTAAAGCCGTTATGAAGACTGACTTTACAGAGCATAAGTAGCAGACACATCTCAATAGCAACTGTTTAAAGGGGATTATTGCATATTGCATTCTGGATGCTGTCAGCATTGTTTTACAGTGTAGAGGGGAAAAAAAATCAGGGGAAAAAACATGCAGGAGATTGACTAGGTTTTGACTAGTAGTGTAAGTCAAGAGGTTTTTATGTAAAGTTATATATATTATAAAGCCATAATAACTGATTGTATTTTTGGGCATCACGTTTTCATATGTATGCTCATAAAAAATCTTTATTATTGTATACCACAATGTCATAAGTTATTATGTTATTAAGTTATTCTGCTTGCTCTTTTTCATCCATAAGTAACATTTCTTTTAACTAAATTTAAGATTCAAAGCTTCTGGCAAGGTCATGGCACTAAGAAAGGTCATGACATTTGTGTATATTTTTTCTGACCCTGTTTGGTTCTTCTGTCAGTCTAGTCAGAATATAGTGTCAGCTGTCATAACATTCTGACGTAAAAATTTTCATAACCTTACCACATAATAAAGACAAAGCAGCTTTTTTTAATTAAAAACCAGGCTTTTCGACAGTTGTCTCTCAGGTAGTGTAACCAGAAAAGCATTTGTCTTGTATCCAGGAGACAGATTGGTGGAGCTAACTGGGTGGGAGGGATGGACTACTTCATTCTCGCGTGTCACACAGAGCCCCATTAGCCAATTACTAGCCAGTCATCAGTGAGCTCACGTATGCGGACGGGGACGGATAGCGTTAGATTATTATTATTTTTTAAAGTTTGTTCAGTTGTGAGCAGGAGTTTAAGCAGCAACTCCTTGAGCAACCTAAGTACTAATAACAAGGCAGTTTTCTCTGATGGAATCATCACCATTGTAAAATAAAAAAGTGTTTGCCTGAACAACTGCCCTTCAATTTCTATTATAAGTGAGTTTTTTGCTCTTTTCTCTGCATTACTCTGCATTTTCTATCTCTATTGATTAGATTGAAAAACATTGGAGTAATTCTTCCTACAGGTGGGTGAATCTCTCCATTTAAACTTGCAGGAAGAAATTATGACATTTTCTAAACACTTGGAGGGAACAGCTTAAATCTAAGCATTCCTGGGGGAACTGGATGCTAAGATTTCCAATTTCGAATAGAATTTTTTTAAATTGGCATCATACTGGAAGAAGTTTTTGGACAAATTTTTGTTCTGGTAACCCTTACACTTCTTACAAAGGGAACAAATGGTTAAATGGGGGCAAATCAAAATTTCTCAGGGTGTGAATGTATTGCTGAACTGATCAAACCACCACTAAAGGACAGGTTACTAATGGCATGTCTAATACTGTGATAAAAATGGAAAAGCTGCTAAGGCATATCATTTATTCACATTCATGACGTTGTAATGTACATAGTAAAGTGGAACTACACTAAGCATTTCTTTTTTTTTTTTTTTTTTTTTTTAATAATCATTGTTTTTATTATTACATTCTGTATTTAAGATGAAGCTTCTGTGAAATATCCTTGATTAATGTTTTCAGTTTTTTTTTTATGCTTGAATATGGATCAGTATTATTGGCAACGTGAGTATGTGAAAAGCTACAGATTGAAAAAGTGCAATCCCTGCTTTTTAATGCATCATTCCATTGATTATGTTTCAAATGTTATACATGTATGTTCAAATGTATGTTCCTGAAGCAGATCATGTAAACCAAGCTGTAAAAGTTGTTAAAGGACCTTTCTACCAGACTTGCACCATGTACTAACATAAGCATGTTGACTATGATTTTTCCCCTGCCTTCTTATACTATTACACACTGGATTTCAATTTGTTTGTATAATTTGTACAATTAAGAAAATTCATAATTTCTGAACCACAAGTTTTTATTTGGATAGAATTTCTTTTTTTTTTTTTTTATAAATTTAGTCTGTCCAATTCTTTTTACCCCGATTTTCTCCCCAATTTGGTCTGTCCAATT
>JAQQZT010000040.1:23531447-23563083 GCA_030068275.1 Clarias platycephalus
GAGACGGGAATCGAGCCTGGCCGGGAATCCAACCCGGACCCTGGAGGTGCAAGGCGACAGTGCTAACCACTACACCACCGTGCCACCGTATATATATTGTTATATTTTCAGATTTCATATTGCCGTTGGTCTCTGAAAGCTACCAAACAAATTTCATTGTATCACTACAATGACAAAGTCTCCTTATCTTAGCTTATGCTTTTTTAATACATTTCAGATGAAAATCTTCAGAGGGACTTAAATAAATAAAAAAAACACATTTAGAGCACAACCCTACGTCATAATAAAATGGAAAGCAGTAAGATTACTGTACATTCTTACCTTTTCTAACTATTAATTAAGTTTAGGATTAAACGAGTAAGACTAGTATAGGAGCAATTAATACTTTAATGTTAGTTTTGGCATTAGATAAACTTTTAAAGCTCTTATCTAAATGTAAAACCAGTATAAGTTCTGCTAGTGATGAACCTACCACTTTTAATGTACACTGTCTCAGCGAGATTCCAGTCATAATCATAAAGAACTTAAAATCTGTTGAATACTCTGTTATACGAATACAATATCATCTAGTTAACAACACAAACTTCTCTTCCCTTACGCGTTAACAGTCCCCCTGTTTAGGTGCTTTCGGCTTGGGCCAGATGGCCGTGTACGTGCCTGCTGTTGTGTGAAGTGTGCTTCAGCCCGGCAATTATCCCCACCCTTCATCTGACTAAAATTAAAAGACTCCTTTTGGGCACAGACGTCTAGCTTTTTCTAGCACCTAAATAAGGGGGTATGTCTTTCCAAATCCCCTCAGTGTAAGAGCTGGGATTTATCCATGGGATTACACTCCACTTCTCCTAATGAAGATTATTTCATGCTCTTTGATGAGATGCGCTGAGAACCTGGAGCATAAGATCATAATGACTGAGGCAATTAAACACCATTACAGAAAACCAGGACTGCTGGGAGATTGAAGCTGTGCGTTTAATTTGTTATCCACTAAGGTATTTCTTATGTACAGTGTAAGGAAATCCTATCTACAATCTCTCACCATCATGTAATATGACAAACATTTGATTCAAATAAAAACAGAAGAATGAAGGGGAAAAATACACACTGACAAGCAAGAGATAAAGACATCCATTTATACAATCCTGAATACAATTAAATATAGTCGGAAAAGCTAAAGCTATTTACTTCCAAACACAAATTATGGTTTGCACAACCTCAGCCTAACAACATATGTGCCTCATCACATGCCTCAATCCACTACCTCATTCATCAGTTGCCAAATATATACTCCCATAATCAACCTAGACTTCAGTGTATCTTTGTACAATCTTGCTCTTACCATTCCACGAGGCTTTTGTTCCTATGTTTCTTTCTGCTATTCAGTCATTCTTAGTCGCATAAATGTATTTGATGAACTACTGATACATTGCTTTTTTTGTCAGTTTTGGTTTTGATTTGCCCACTTTTTACGTTTGTCTCTCCTTTTTGTTTTGTGAACTTCCAAACCCAAACCCATGTCTATTTCTGAAATAAATTAGATGGTACTCTCTCAGCCAACATGACCATATGGATTAAATGGATGCCCACAAAATATGGATGGATGCCCATAATAATCCTTAATGTCTACTAAATCACCAGGTTTTTCCCATGAATAGATTTTTTTCTTTCCTAATGGCGTGGTTATATTTCAAGATGCCAATGCCTGGAATTATCAGGCTCAAATTGTGGAGAGTGGTTCAGGGAGGATGAGACATTCACACATACTGTACTTTGGACACCACAGTCCAGAGTCCAGATCTTATACCTATTGAGAATGTTTCGGATGTGTTGGAGAAGACAAGCTCTTGGCGCGAAACTGTTGTGGCTCTGGACGGAAATAAATGTTGTGACATTGCATAAGCTTATTGAAATTATGCCACGGCCATAATCAAAGAAAAAGCTGGTCCAATGCATCTAGATTATTAAATATCTGTATAGGATTTTTTTAAATCTCAACATGTCAACTGTCAATTGTATATAGTTTTATTCTTTATACAATATCTATTTGCATGTAAAAATGATCTGCAAATAGACATACTGTATCAGCATAGGCCTGGGAAAGGGCATGTCATCTAGACCAAACCCAGCCTATAAACACTAGGTTCATTGTGTTGCCGTATAAATGACTACTCAGAAAGTACATTACTCTTGTAAAACTACATAACTCCCGCATTCCAGACAACTGTACGAAATGTAATAATGAAGTAGTGAAGGTATACTGTTGTTTGAACATAGAAGGGTGAGAAAATTCTGTTATTTTAGAAAGAAATTCCAGTAATTGTCAAAGCTTATAGAAAGTGCTATTCTTGTACATGGAGATCTAGTGCATTCAGTAAATATATCCGATGCTATTGTGAGAGTCTGGAAAGTGTTTTCTTGCTTTGTTGTGATGTACTATTGTATTTTAATCATAAAAATCATTAAATATAATTGTGGAAATTCTGTCTAGCAGTGTGGCACGAGGCCTGGTAGCAAGGTTTCTCTGTTCATTTGCGTGTTGGCGGGGTTCTCCTCGTCCTGAAGAGCCCCCGTCTTAGAACCGAGCGTTCCGTTGTCACCCACAGTATTCTCCACCTGAGCTGACACACACATTGTGACCTCTGATGGCTCGGGTACATAAGAAGACTCAGGCTGGGAAACAGGCGTGGTGCTGTCACTCACACTCTGTACTGTGATAGTGGACTGAAAAATTTCACATACAGAAGAGAAAATAAATATAAATCAGAAGGTGTAGCAGTCCTGAAACAAATAACTGATTTTATTTAATATTTGTTGATACTTGATATTCAAGACTACATTATATTACATTATATTGCTTTATCCTGCTCAAGGTAGTAGTGGATCCAAAAATCTATCATTAAAAACCAGGGCATGATGTGGGAATACATGCTGAATGGGATACAATGCATACAAGGGTATACCTGCAATCTAAAATTATGCAATATTTACCATGTGGAAAAATATAAGACAACATAGGATTCATAATCAATGATATACACACACTCACATTTGCTACTGAGACGTTACTTCCTATGGGGGTCTTTTTCTTTCTGGGGAGGTTCGGGTTCCAGTGGCACACAAGGCTGTCATTCTGGACACTGTAGTTTTTGTTTCCGATTAACCAGTAGGTGTTCATTTTTCCTTTCCCCTGAAAAAGAAATCAGAGAATCTAAGCTTTGTCATGCAAAACACTTCAAAGGTACAGTATTTTACATAATTGTGACCTATTACAAAAGTTTCTTGGGGTCTGTTTGTTGTTGTGCTGCTGTTTCCTATACCGCCTCCAGATTATAGTTATAGCTCGGAGCATTTTAGTCATTATTTCTTTTGCTGTTTTATTTTTAATAAACATATATAGGGCTCAGGATTGTGCAGTATAGAGTGACATATGCTTTATTGTGCACAAAATAGCCACCTGAATTTAAGTGAATTTTAACCAACTACCCAAACATGACCGAGCAATGAATTAGGCAAAGAAATAGCACAGATCCACATGATCACGTTTCAATTGTTTTTTTTGTTTTTTTTAGCAAAAACTAATTTTGAGAGTTCTACATTTTTGCGACCCATATTTTGGTAGTGTTAAAATTAACCCTTAATTAAAGTGTTGATAACTTTTGTTCTACCTGACGTGTGTGTGTGTGCATGCAAACTCCATGCACATAGACCTGAGGTGGGAATCAAACCCAGACCATAGTGGTGCAAGGCCACGATGCTAACCATTAAGCCACCATTGATCTTACTTATGTTATAATTATAACAGTCAAAATTGGGCATAAAAACTGACCACATCTAATAATTAATTGATTTTGACATAACTGAAAACCGTGTAGTTTTACACATGGGAGATATTTTGTAAATAGTTGTGATTTTTCTCTAAATTGTTACAGAAAAATTACAAATACACAAGTCTGAAGCCTCCCCGTTAACACACACCAGCACGGCTTCCATATAAGCAATTTTTAAAATCATTATTGACCTATGCTGTGTTGCCGGAACATATCTGTGCAGCTTGAGTTTTAACCATTTGAGCCCACAGCATATTGCGAAATGGATTCTCACCTTCACCTCGATTTCTCCCCGTAATTGAAGCTCATATGCGTTGTCTTTCATCAAAGCCAGGTAGGTTGCAGAGCTGGCATGGATCTTCTGAGCTGGAACAATAACAGAAAAAATAAAAATTTTTTACATGTAATGTATAATTATATATTTACACTTATAATAATCTTACATTAATAGTGTCAACATTTTATCAACAATATATACATATATGGGTTGCAGGATGTGGGTTGCAGGATGAGGCCTCTGAGGATCAGACTTGTTTGTCTAGCGCATCGAATGGGATCTTGGAGACTGTGTTGGTGGCCTTGGCCTCTTTGCCTGCAGGTCCCTATGTGCAGAGGACTGAGGAGCACTGAGTGTTCTGGTGCCTTTTAATCATAGCCAGCATTTACTTTAGGCTATAATCGGAATCGGACCAGACAGGCTGGCCTTCGGCCCACAAGAGCATGGGTGAGCCTTAGGGGCCCATGATCCTGTCACCAGTTTACTAGTACACAACTCATAATAAATGTTAGGTGCTTATGTTACTGTATGGCTGACCAGTATATATGTATGTATGCATGTATGAATATATGTGTCTGTCACTAACTGAAATATTATCAATCAATATAACAAACAAGCACATTTGTGCCATTTAAATAAAAATGGCGGTGTGTAAAAGTGTGTAAAGTGTAAGGACACATACGCAGGCTGGTGGATTCCATTCGCGAGGCTGTGTTTACTGTGTCTCCAAACAGGCAGTACCTGGGCATCTTGTAGCCTACAATTCCAGCCACACATGGTCCTGTAGAAGCACACAATCCACAAAGGAATTTTTATTTTCTTGTGCAGGTAAAATCTCAAAACATGTTTAGTAAAGACATTTTGCATGTAATATAAAATAACTCCCTGTAATTATAGCTCATATGCATTGCCTTTCATCGTCTTAAAATCGAGGTGAAGGTGAGAATGGCTCATTTTCTTTCTGTATTATTATTATTATCATATTAAAGTTATATTCAATCCCTCTTCCAATATAGACACAAAGCTATGCACACATTACACCTAGTTCCATACACTGCTCTGAAGTTATCAGATATTTGGTATTTAATAGTTATATTACTATCAAACATTATAAAAAGCACAGAACAAAAGGATTACACGATATCAAAGCACACGGAAGGATGAGCAGATAAAAACGCGCACCTGTGTGTATCCCTGCTCGGAGCTGAAGACGTTTGTTGGGCATGTGAGGAATGGAAACCTGCCTCACAGCAGCCACCAGGTCCAGAGACATCTTGGCAATCTCGTCCGCATGTTTATCCCCATTTCTCTCAGGAAGCCCACTCACTACCATGTAGGCATCACCTATAGTCTCCACCTGTTACAGAAAACTCCACACTGGAAGATCATGGCAATATAAGCTTACTTTATAGTTTACTTCTTTGCTGTAGGTTACCTTGTAGACGTCGTAAGAGTCGATGCGCGTATCAAAGCACATGTACAGATTGTTGAGCATCTCGACGACTTGCAGAGGTGTGCATGAGGCCGATATGGCAGTGAAGCCCACAATGTCTGAGAAGAAAATGGTAACCTGAAATGACACCGTGCATTAGTGCCAACTCTGTATGAATTTATTGTTTAAAATGAGTCTAATTTAAATGTCAAATCCAGAAAAAAAATGAAGAATAAATGAGCAAAAAATTTCTACGAAGAATTTTTTTCTGTTTCTTTCTGTTTGTTTGTCTGTTTTTGTGTCATAATTATGAACAACCTATATGCTTTAACAGAGAGAAAATGATCTGCCACATTTGTCCTCTATGAGAGACACACAATTTGCAGCTCTCCACCATAAGCTGTTTTATCTCCTAATGAATATTTAATACCATAATTATAGGCAATTACTACAACAATAAGAACAAACAAAATGGGAGCATGTGCTCCTTCTGCATACCCAAATCTTGCCAAACTGTCTAATAAATATGGACTTGCTTTTCTAACATCAGCTTTATTTTTAAAAAAAAAAAAAAAAAAAAAAACATAAGTGTTAAACGCTTCTCTTAACATTTTCTGTTTTTAACTCATTGTAACAATTTTTCGAATTTAACTGCCGCTTACGCTGTCATAGCTCTCAGCCTCAACATGTCTGTTTTTGCGAAGCTGCTTAGCCACAGACTTGGGCAGCATCTGATGCAGGAGATCCTCAGCCAGCTGCCTCTGAATTTTCAAATCATCCGTTTTCTCCTTCAGAGTTTGCGCATAGTCCTGTATCCACCCTGTCATCTGCTTAAAGGAGAGCAGCACAATGGGGTAAATGAGGCATGCAATGGTGAGCAGGCAGATCTTCAGGCTCTTGCCGGATGAGACGTCTCTGGATTTCAGCTTTAAGGTTGACGTGCTCCTTGTAAGAAAACAGTTCTGGATGCTCCCCAAGGCAAGAATGAACATTTGGGCTCCTTCCAAAGAGGAACCAGAACTATAGAGGTAAAAGTTTTTCAGGTTGAGCTCCTGGTCAACGTTCTCTATCCAGCAGCTTTGGAAATTCTCAGATATGTCTTGGAGGACTATCAGTGTGCCTAAAGTCTGTAACCATTTATACTGTATGTCAGGTCCTCCTTCATTGAAGAGCCACTGATAACTCAGCTCTTGGAATATAACTAGATATCTGAGAATGATCAATTCTGTCCAGTCTGCACTGTGCTTCAGAAGACCAATGTTCACACTTCTTATACCTGATAAGTCTAATATCTTTTCAATTGCAGGAGTGAAAATCCAGGACCCGTTGTTGCACGTTGAATCATTTCCCCACATCACGCTAACAAACTCAGACTGAATTCTATCACAAAACTCAGTGAGCTCTGCACCGCAAGGCTGCCCCAAACCATCCATTTTTACACCAGCACAAGTGTGGCTGATGGTCGACAATTCAGGAAGTTCAGGCATTGGAAAAATCTCTTGAACCTCAGGCGTGTTCTCTCTCAACGAGCATGAGTTTCTCATCATTTGGAGTTGAGTAATGATTCGGAGTGTCGCTTGAATCCTGCAGGAGGTCAGTTCGGTGAGGCAGATCTCAGTAATCTGCCACTGATCCAAGGAGGAACTGAAGTCCATGGCCACGGAGCAAAGCAAAGCCAGGAAAGAGATGACGCAGGCAACCAGGATCCTGCGAACCGTGCGACTGCAACTGATGCAACTGCACCTGGGGATGAGAGATAATGTGGAGCAATGTGACATAATGTAACGTGATGCAATATATTACCTTCTATCATGGCCAGTGCTAGATTCAATTAACAGTGTGTCGATAACACAAGCTTTCTCAATGCACTTAGTGGGCAAATAAGCAGGTGATCATTAATAAGTTGCAAATAATGTATGAGCAGAGCACATTCAGCAAATAAAGTGTTTTCCAGAAAGGACTTGAATGAGGTATTAAAACGTTACCTGCAAGTATTACACTCTCCCTCCGTGTCCTCTGAGCTGTCTGCTAGGAGCTTCTCTCGGGCTTCATGTTTCCTGCTGTGTATTTTGGTTAAAGTGCCTTTTAAAGAGGTGGATGACAAGGTGCTGGATGCCAAACAGTCCTTCTTCATGGACCCCAGTGAGGACATGAGACACCTCTCCTGCGTTCCTCCGGCTGGGATGGTCAAAGTTTTCAAAGGTTTAAGGATATTTTAAATATTTTTGGAAATATGCCGTTTTTTTCATAAATATAACATCCATTCGTGCATCTTCCTCTCCTTTTCTGGACATTAACGGTACTCAGGGTGTGACGTCATCGAATAATTGCACGACGCTGCATCGTGATTGGAGGATTCACGCGCTTGGGGTTAATCCCGCGCTTCTGGTTTAAACCGGTTTTCAAGTTCGCCGTTAAATTCATCTCGTAAAACTCGCGTTTTCATTTAGTATTAATTAGGCTTTTTTTAATTAATTAAAAAGTATTAATTAGTATTAGTTGGCTTTTAAATATTTTATTCATTTTTGCCACAGCTTAAAGCTTAAAACTTTGCATTAGTTAGTTTTACAGGTTGAATGGTCTAGTAAGTATTTTCCTTGTTTGTGGAAACAATACATGGTGCTACTAATAACAAGCTGCCTATTTTAATTACTTTTTTTTTTTTTTTTTTTTTTTACATAAAAAGCTTTCCATAATTGATTATAGACTATATTATATTTATGTTTCATCTTTCACATTCAATTGGAATTTTGGACTTTTTTCCTTTCAAGGTCACAGGACATTTCAGTGGTTTGAGGTATTAAACAGGGTGACCCAATATTACTGCAAATGCTCAGCTCCTGACACTTAATGGCACTTGTGCATACACTGAATACAATAACACTGAACATTTATTAATGTATATGGCACAATGATTTTTTTTTCCATGCAAAGAAGACTACTGACTTCAGATGACCCCAGATAATAAAATAAAAAAAAATAAAAACTGAGTGGTGATAAGTCTGGTTCTGTTTAATGTTAGTTTCAAAGCCCTCTTAAGGTCTAAAGTAAGACTATTGAAAAATATTGCATTTCATAAGGAACAACATGTCTGTGAATCCAGATGTTCAAAGGGTCATCACCCTGTATATTAAGTATTCAATTTAATGTTAAACACACACACAAACATAGATTTTATTTATTCCTGTTTATTGTAGTTATTTATTAATAATAGTAAATTATTATACACTTAGTGCGTGAGCATATTCAGTAAAAGTAGGTAAATTCCTCATTGTATAGTGTATTAGAATATATTGCTGTTAACAAAAATAAATAAATAAAATAATAAATTCTTCTTTATTTAAGAATTTATTTCTACAATGTGCTTTTGCACATTTCTGATCCTTTCATAGGCTATGACAGTGTTTATACCTATATATTACTTTTGGCAATAATAATAACAGTGATTTATGTTCTACAATTTAGAACAATAATGGAGATAACACACATGAAATGATGTAATTAAGTAGCAACAACACTCAGTTAGTTATGATTTAAGACATGAAGGACATGAAGGTCTGGAATAGTTTTTGCAAGAACAGTATTGTCAAGTGCATTTGCAAAACCCATCAAGCACCATGACGAAACTGGTTTTAATGAAGACCATCCCAGGAAAGCAAGACCAAAACGTACCTCTGCTGCAGAGGAGAAGTTCATTTAGAGTCACCAGCCTCAGAAATCTCTAATTAACAAACAGCACCTCAGGTTCGAGCACTTATGAAGGCTTTACAGAGCATAAGTAGCAGACACATCTCAATAGCAGTTTATGTGTGATATATATATAATTGATGTATAGTACATTAATGTATGTAGGGACAATAAGTTCAGAAAAAAAAAAAACTTTATTCCTTCAAAACAAAATTTCAACAAAACATCCAGTGTTACCCACAAGCTTAAAAACCTACTCAGTTCAGTGCATAAAATAATAATCATATAAACAAATCCCTCCCCACCCACAACTTAGTCTCTTATTTCACCTGGCTTCATAAGGCTTTGTAAGAATTTGTTCAGGGTGCACAAGCCATGCAGCTTATTTGCATTTAATTAAATCCACATTACTTTACCTGAATGTTGTCAGCCTTCATTTTTTGCATGCATTTACATTCCGAACAGCATATGACCCACTTTAAACTAAACCTAGATTTAAAACATTCTTTAAAATGTACATATCCCAGAGAAATACATGGTGTTATGTCAGTGATTAGTGCCACAATGAGTTAACTCTGGATTACAGAATCTAACTTAATCTATCTTGATTTAGGAGATTTACTCATGGGACATCCTATTTCACTGGCAAATTTTAATCCTGAGTACCTAATACTTGCTTGCTACAACTCTTAACATGTAGATACTGTCCTGTCTGTTAATTCTTTTACAGTGTAGTCTCTAGTCAGATAATTAGTTTTGTGGAAGCTCTTTTAACTTTATCTTCTGCTTCATTTATAAATCACTCACTCACTCATCTTCTATACCGATTTATCCTGTATTCAGGGTCGCGGATTTATTAATCACTTTGAATTAAAAAAGAAAAAACATCATAAACCCAAAGTAAGGGTAAGATCATTTATATCGACCCAAATAAAGAAAGGGAAGTATGATTTGCCATCATTTGATTTCATACAAATGAAGCTCTTTTTAAAAAGGTGGAACAGTAAGCCGTCTTCAACTACATACTCATATACAAATATAATGACGAATGGTATGAATTTGCAGACACGAGACTATATTAGACAACTAGCACTATTAACAGTCCCCTTCTATAAAGTATAAAAATTTAACAAACATTTTAGTAGAGCATGATCATCCTTTAAATCACATTTACTGCATACTGAATTATTTATTCCAAATATAATAATGCCAGCTTTACAGCACCAAAATGTATTTCTATGATTAAATTAAGTAAATAATAATGCTATTTATGAAGTGATTCCATCGTAAATTCGCTGAGTTGTCGAATGAAGCGACTATGAGAATTTGACTCGCTGTCCTCAGGACTCCGGGAAAGGCTTCATCTTAAAGATCCGCTGAAGAAAGGTTACCTGATGGGGGTCAGAGTTCACCGTCATACTGTAGACAGACATTCAACAGGGAGAAATCAGAAATAACATGTGGCTTTCATCGTGTCAGTGCACTATGAATAATAACTTTAAGGAGAACACCAGTACGCCTACTCATTCATAGAGTTATCCAATCTAACCATCAGGTGGCAGCAGCACGAGGAACCAGAATAAAATCCTGCAGCAAAGATTTTTCATCAAGGACCATTTCATCAAGGTCAGGGGCTTGATGAAATGGTAAACATATGATAAAAATATATTTACACCATATTTACACAAGATGTAAAAGATGTGAAAAGAAAAAACACACATTCTCTGAGTGTGAGTTCTGCAGGCAAGAAATGCTTTGTTGAGGAGCGAGAGATTGAAGGGGAAAGTATAGATTGGTTTGTGAGGACAGGAACTCAAATAAGCACTCTATACAAGCATGTTGAGCAACGTCAACTAAAGGCAGGCAGTTTAAATTTGGTCTTCATTTGTCTAGTTAACAACATTGTTGTTGTCTTGTGCCATTGTGGAACATCTTCCTCATCTATCGGTGTTTCAGGCACTTGGATGATTTTTTTTTTTCCATACCATTTTGTATCGTGCATTAAAATCCCATCTTGCATAAACAGCCATAGCACATTAAAAAGACTGAGATCACATTCTGATGTTTGAAGTAAAAAATTACCTGAAGATCTGCATGATTCTATGAACTGTGCTGCTGCCACATGATTAGCTGAATGAATAATTGCATAAATGTGCAGTGTGTGGGTTTTCCTAATAATGCATGTAATACAAATATACATCTATCTATACAAAACAGAAATTCTGTTTGGCCTGCTGCTTGTTTTTGTGTGCGTCACAGGCGTGTCACAGGCGTGTCACAGGCGTTTCTCAAAGAATATAACAGTAGGCAGCATCATCAACTTTTATGCCATACTGTGAGATAATAATACTACGTAATTTGACTTTTTTTTTTTAACCAGATCATCATTAGGTGGATGTACGTGGGCGGAGCTGCAAGTAAGATCTAGTAATTAATAAAAACGTACATTAGAGCATGATTCCGATATAGTGTAGAGCATCTAGTATCTAATGCTAAACCAGAATCCGTACCGCTAAACTATACTACAAATTCCTATTAGGAGCTGAAATATACTGTATATCTGAATGTCATGTTCACCATCGCCGTATTTAAAAAACTTTAATGCAACTAGCTCTATTTATATCCATGGCTCTTTCAAAGGAGTATCAGATGTTTGGATCTTGAACTCTAGGGGGGAAAACAGCACTCTTGAGGATTGTTTTGTCCCTTTGGAGGAACATCTACAGATTCCATCTGGAGTGTGTTTAGAAAACTTGAACCTATAGGCACCCAGAGAACCCTTGAGAAATGCATTCAGCAAAGACACTAAGGATTTGTGAACATTCTACCTGTGGTTACCAGGGCTGCTCGATAAAGACACTATAAATCATATACCTGTATGGTATCGGCCTAAATATCACCTATATTTGTATAACACAGCATGCATTCTATGTCAATACCATAGTTGAAGAAAGCCTGAAGCCTATCCCAGGAGACTTTGGGTACAAGGAGGGGTACACCCTGGACAGGGTGCCAATCCATCACAGGGCATAAACACACACACACACACACACACACACACACACATTCACACACTACATACAATTTGGGAATGCCAATTAGCCTAATCTACATGTCATTGAATTGTGTGAAGAAACCAGAGTACCCAGAGAAACCAAAAAGCACAGGGAGAACATACTGTACAAACTCTACCCAAACAGACCCCAAGGCTGGAATTGAATTCTTAACCCTGAAGATGCGACGCGACAGAGCTAACCACTACAACACTGTGTTGTGTGACTTCAAAAACATTTCAGAATGAAAATATGGTATAAGAATGATATATTTTATGTATTACAATACCAAGCGTTTGTGTGTAAGTTAGTCTCAACAGACGCATCAAGAAAGATGACCACCACCTCTGATTCATTAATTTAATCATAGTGAGTCAATATAAAAACAGAAATCAAGACGCAAACAAATGCAACATCACAGAAAAAAAATTGCACCCAATGATTTCCAAGCTGATACGTAAAGAAGGAAAACAAAGCAAATAAACAAAGAAAAACAATTACACCCTGAAATTTCACCGAAAAAGTTTTCAACGATGCAGTTTCACATTTATAACCTGGAACAGATACAACAAAGTGAAAGCTATTTTTCATTTTCAATTGGTTTGTACCACCACGTAATTCTTGGCTTGGTTTTAATGAAATACAGATTTTCTTCAATTGAAACTGATTTCAAGATGTATGGTAAGGTTTACGTTTAACATATTTACATTCTGATAATGAAATTAGAGTTTCAGAATCAGATACATGGTTGACATGGTTTGTTTATTAACCCACAAACGGTTTATTTGCATCGACGTTTAAGACGGATAGGAAAACTGACTCTAACCGACGACCACTAAAGCATGTTTGCTTTTCTGCCTACTGGATTGGTAATATAACCCAAGGCAGTGCTAGGGGTTTGGTTCAGCTTGAGCTCTTACGCTTGGTGGTAAAAACAATCGTCTAAACAAAAAAAAGACACTAACACCTAAGCCAAAAGGGAAAAGGTGGGGCTCACAGACAGAGCCCCCACCCAATCCACCAGCTTGGAAGAAGAAAAACTTGAAGGCACCAGTGAAGAATTTAAGCAGATATTTTTTAACAAATCCACACTCTATTTGATTGGATTAAATGAAAAGGAAGGAGTCGCCTGAAAATGAAAGTCACATCAATTAAACATTTTGGTGACAAAAATTTATGTCACCAACTAAGATGCATTTGTATAAAAAATAAATATTTGTTACTTTATGACTCACAAATAATTATTAATAGCATTAACAATAATCAAACAATTAAAAAAAGAAAAAATACTTTCAGCAAGAGCCTGAAGAACTTCATACAGCAGTGCCAGCTACAGTTAAACTGGTGCTTTCAGTTAGCAAGAAGTTTGTTTGGGAACACACCCAGGCGAATTATCAGACAGAGAGATTCTTTCCCATCGCCTGACTCCACAACAAGATTTTTGAGAGTGACAGGGTACCAACACCGATCATTCTGATTAAAAGGAATAAGTAATTTTTGAAGGAGAAAGAAAATGAAGAAGGGGGAAAAAAGAAGCTCCTACACAAGCCCAGAGTTGATCCTCCATGGATTTATACCTTGCTCCTGAAGAGCGGCTTGGCGCCGGGGCCGCAGTACTCGTTGTAAATGAGCTTGAAGAGGAAGAGGTGGAAGAGGGCAACCAGGGATGCTACACTGAACCAGAAGAGGAAGGGGAGACCTGGGTCCTGCTTGGCCATGTGCTCGTCATGCGCTAAGATGGCCTTGACATGCAGGGTGTGCCTCAGGTCCTGCAGGTGCTGCAGGTCCGTCGAGATGTAGAGCAGCGGCGTCAGGGGCTGTGTCACTAAAACAGGGAAAATGTGGCCTCTAGGCTCAGATGTGAGCTCGACGGGTTCGTTGATGCACCCCGCTTCGCAGGCGTACAGCTTCACAGGCTTCTCTTCGTCCTGCGGTTTTACCGAGACATGCAGCGAGGGCCGGCCCTCCGAGTCGGCCACTACAGATAGGCTGATACGGTCTCTGTGATAGCGCAAGCCACGCAGCGAGTAGCTATTATGCAGGACGCTCGGCTCGGCCTGGAACTGCAGGTGGTTCTCTGTGAATTGCAGGCCACCAAAACTGAGCGTCATGGCTTGCATCATGCCATGGGCACCCGCTGAAACCAGAGCCTTGCAGGCACGTTTTTGGAGGGTTAATGTCCAAAGATTAACTAGTTGCAGGAGTGAAGTGGTGGTTCTCAGCCGCTCGGGCCACAGGTTCTCGGCGTGCATGGTGGCATGGCCGCTGAAGCAGTGATCAGCGTAGTTCAGGCTTGACTCGAGCTTATCACGTTCCTCTACGCTGAGAGTACTCTCCAGCAAAGGTGCTGTGGAGTAGGACAGGATGTAGTACAGCGTCGTGTTCACCGTCTGGCTCGACGGTGTGTGTGTGTCTGTGATTTTCCTAATCTCTATACCTATGAAAAGAAAACAGAACAGGTATTTTTGCATTAGTGGAGCAGTGTGGATCAGCATATTATTTCAAAGGCTTTTCTGTGGCGCAACAAAAAAAAAAGCGCCATATAACCTGTATGGGACAGTGATATCTCGTCTTGTGCTATAATGGTACATGTACATGGTTCAGGCAAACTATCCTGTGTAACAAAATTACCAACATGTATATGTATCCTTATTCTTTACCTTTTCAGTAAAAAAAAAAATTAAAATAGATAGATGAATATTTAGATATTTTGGTTGACTTGCCAGATAGGAAAAGATCCGCCCATGCCTGCTGGTGCTCCTGGACCAAATCATCCAGTTTGGCTCGTAGCAACTCCACCATCTCTCTTTTGGCATCCTCTCGAAGCTTGCTGAAGGTCTCGTCCGTCTTAGAGGGCTCGACCGGGTCCGATGTGTGAATTACATTCACTATGTTTTCGGTATGTTCGGATTTCGCAGGGACCTGAAAGTGTACAGTTAGTCGCTTCGTCCCCACAGCCATCAACACCGTTTCCTTCTTTTCCGTTAGAACTTTACCAGTGGACAACATGAACTCTTTATCTTCCACCTTCTCTGTGACACCCCTAAACGACGGCGATTCCACAGACGCCTCGACTGATATCACTTTATCCGTTGGGTTGTTTATATGAACACGCTGAATGTAGACGTTGGGTCGGCTTCGGTGAGCGATGTGTTCCTCTCGAATGATCACGCAATCACGAGGGGACTGTGAAGTATCGAGCAGGATGCAGCGAGAAGAGAGTACTGAGCCTTTCCTGTACCACAGCATCTTAGCCTGCGCCTCAGACTGCTTCCCAGAAACCTTCCATCGCACAATGGGAGAATATTCAGTCAGGTGGACCGGGGCAAAACCCGGCTGAGACGACGACGTCACCAAGAGTTTGTTAGAATCCACATCCACCAGTAGGTGTCCGTTACCTGTTACAAACGGTACTGAGACTTTCACCTGCGGCGTGCTCATGACGCCCTCGCCACGCTCGACCTGTGCCGTCCATCTGTTGATATCAGTCTGTAAGCAGACTCCGGCGGCTCCTCCGGCCTCCCCGAACAACTTGGGGAGCTTGAAAATGGTATCGGCACTCAGGTACCAGTAAAATATAAAGAAAATAAGCAGAACAACCAAGACTCGCCTGGCCCAGCTGCTTGAGAGCAAACCAGGTAGCCCCTTTAGTCTCTGCTGAAGCCACATAGTTTCTGATTTGGATCGGAGATCCTTTGAATAATCACACATGGGTGGATATTGTTTACTCTACGTATAGAGCAACTGGTGAGCTGTAAATCAATATAACCAAGTCATAAAATGACTTCCTGAGGAAAATAAGTGGGAGCGGCACAACGCCTAAATGCCTCTGTTCAATTATTTCATTCAACAATAGAGTCTGAACTATAGCAAGGCGTTTAGCAGATTATTATTATTACGTACAGATAAATCTAGTCCTCGCCAGTTATGCAACCATGTAAACAAGTCATACTCCACAGCTAAGAAGCGATATACCGTCTCGACAGCGTGCTTTATGGATTAAGTTAAGTCCTAAACTACTGAACGTTGTACAACCTACAACACTTCACTTCACTGCTGCAATATTTATCACTGAAACACTTCAAACTTTCCTGTCTGGCTTATGAGTCAGCTGACCGACTTGGGAATTACTTGGGCAGCTAGCATAAGAGCTAACGTTGTCTATTTGAGATAACCTTTTTACAAAAAAAAACAAACTCGCGTGGTTGCAACAACCGCTGTTTATCTGAAGATTCTTTGGCTTTATCCAGTTTTCTTCCTTACGTAAATCCACGGAAACTCCATATAAAGCACCATGACAGCTAGCTGCTCTAGCAACCCACCAAACTTGACATTTCGGTTTGTTGAAACTGCCGTAAAGCAGGCTGACTCATAACCGGAAGTGTCGCGCTTCAAAGCGCTAGTCGATGTCACAGAACGCTTACAGTAGCTGATCTCAGACCAGACTTGTCTGACGCAAGCCCGTTCACTTTAAGTGCATGGTGTTCGTGTAATCTGACCTCGGACCGGTGTCTTTATTCAGACTTTTTTTTTTTTTTTTTTGTATCGTATTAATCGCGTGCTTGCAGTCTAGAATGTTAATATAGGCAATTAAAACTAATTGTGTTAGATTATACTTAAATGCCAAACTGGAAAAATAATACTTTTCTGCTTCTGTTTGAAGCATGATTTCACGATTTGAATTATAACAGCAATATAAACACCTGAATTCAATAATTAACTGGTTTGGCCAAATATTGTCCTTATAGTGTAGATATTTAAGTTTCTCCTTCACAAGAAAAGCACTATGTCAGTTAGAAGCTGAGTATGACATAACTGGATCGATCTCTAAGGAAATCACCAGTCCTCATTTAGTTTTGTAGTATTGTTCTGAGAATATAGATACTGTGTGTGAAAGTTGGGAACTGAATTAATCAGTTTAGTTCAGCTGTCCATCAGCCTGATTTTTGGAAGCACATGAGGCAATATTAGACTCAAGACACATCCCTCCAATCTGCTGAGTTTGCACTTATTTCCAAATTTAAAAATAAAAACAAGTTGAAACCTTTCAGAAGACGAGTTGCCAAATACTGCCATGGAAATCGTATTAGATACAGGATGGTGCTGGATGGTGCAATACTCGTATATCTCGTATAATACTAGGTATCTTACCTGTCTTAATTACTATCACATTGTTCCAGTCTGACAGGAAGAACCTGTTATTGGAAATGCTGTGCATGTAGTAATGAAGTCTATCTGGCCCCTGCATGCATTAGTGTAATAGGTAAAGGTAATAGGTTTGCGAAAGTGACAGTTAAAAAGACAATAGATGGTAAGGTACATAAGAAATTATAATTATAATTATAATAAACTAAAATGAACAAATCGTAAGTGAGTAGGAGGATATCTGTTACATTCATTTTAAATTGCATTGAATTGCACTGGGCGGCACAGTGGTTAGCACGTTGCACCTCCAGGGTCTGGGTTCAATTCCTGGCCAGCCTCGATTCCCGTCTCTGTGTGCATGGAGTTTACATGTTCTCCCTGTGTACTCTGGTTTCCTCCCACAGTACAAAGATGTGCAGGTTAGGCTAACTGGTGTTCCCAAATTGGCCATAGTGTGTGAATGAGTGTGTGATGTGTGTGTGCCCTGCGTTGAGTTTCCTCTGGGTTTTCAGAATTTTCATGAGTTGTCGTTTGATTGGCGTTTCCAGATTTTGTAAATAGAGTATGATTGGGCGTGTGTCTTTGCTCTACAATGCAGCGGCACCTTTGCAGGGTGTATCCTGACTTCCCTGTTATACAAGTAGGTTCCAGGTCTAACATGACCCTGCAAAGAATAAATGGTGTGGAAAATAAATGATTAAATAAAACATTTCTTGATCGCATATCTAATGACAAAACACAACTTTCACATTTTTGAAGTCTGCAATATTGCTCAGTGTCCACATTTTTGTAAAAGCATATACTGTATACTGTATATAGCTCATGATTTCCATTTGGTAGGAAAAAAAATTGTTTCTGAAATTTTTCGTTAATTAGAACACCGCACCATGTTTTAAAGTGATTTTAGAATTTTTGAAGCAGTTAGTGGAGACACAGATGGAACATTAGGGAACTTGTCAATTTGCTATGCAAAGAGTTATTAATTAGTTACTTGCAATGTCAATAAAATTACCTTTTTCCATGAAAGTAGATGATTCTTGGCCATTTTTTTTTTTTTTATTAAACTAATGCATGGCCCTGTGCAGAAAAAATATATGAGGCTCTACCTCCAGTACAGGACTACAAAGTTGTGAGTATATTACACAGCAAATACTAATACACTATATACTGGGATTCAGAAAATACAGCTTACTGTGAATGTGACTCTGAAATTTTTTTTTCATCACACCTAAGACAAGCATCTCACACCATTCTGCACACCCTTTAAATGAGCCGTTATATCCTGTTGTGCTTGTTTTACATGCAGCCTGTATTTCTTCTGTCTTGTTCCGGCAGTTCAAGCTGTGAGATGCATTCAATTCCACAATTGTTAAGAATAAAATAAATCCAATCTGTCGTGGTGATAGTTTTTTATGACATTGAGATAATTTCCCCAGTAAGTGATTTAATCTTCAAATGCACATATTATATACTTGCACATCAGATATTGTATAACATTTTAGCTACATCTAAAGATTTTCAAAAGAAAAACCTGTAATAATAATTGCTGCAATTATTAGCTTATGAGCTATTTTTCTCATAGTTACTTGTGCTTCAACTTATAACCGAATAGCCTTCTGTATAAACAGCATGTTGGTAACCAGCAAAAAAGACAGATTATGTTTCAGAAAAATAGCAGGGATTAAAAATAGCAAGGGTGTTCCCTACTCCCTGCAATAGTGCCTCTGAGGAGCCGGTGTGAATGAGTGTGTGTGTGTGTGTGTGTGTGTGTGTACCCTGCCTTGTGCCCTAAGTAACCTGGGATGAGCTCGAACCTCCCCATGGACCTGTATGCAGGAAAAAAGTGGCAAGGGCGAGTGATATATGAATACCTTTTCGAGTTTATTTTTTGACAGATGTCAATTCCTCTGTGCGTTACCATGGTAACATAAGCACCTTGGATACCTGTTACTGATGCTGTGGAAAGTTGAGCACACTGAGCAATATCGGAGCAGTAATGTTTGACCGTCTTTTTTTTGCTTTACAGCGGTTGGCTTCCAGTAAGTTGCAATGCCGCAAACTCTTTTCTTCATGTTTGGCAGGAAGGCGGTAATAAAACATGCCGGCATGTCCGAGAAGATGCTGTTGAGTGTGCTACACAGGCTCTGGAGATGTACAACATCGAGAAGGATAGGTTACAGATTACTAGCCTATAAAGTAGTATAGATTAAATCATGTTAATATGATGTCATGCTTGATAATAATGATAATAGGTATATAAATCCAGCAGCTTGATGGCTTAGTGGTTAGCACTGTGGCCTTGCACCTCCAGGGTCCAGGTTTGATTCCAGCCTCTGTGTGCATGTAGTTTGCATGTTCTCCCCGTGCTTGGTGTGTTTTCTCAGGTACTCCAGTTTCCTCAGACATGCAGCTTGCAGCACTAGTGCTACCAACTGCCTGCAGCAGTATCAGGGCGGGGCTACACTTCGAGCATGTTTGGGAATGTCAGTAATATGTAATGTGTAGCTCCACCACAACTGTGCTTTTTGCTGCCACCATGTGGTACAATCGAGTAATTATTTTCAAAAGAAAACTAGTTTTCATTGGGAAAACTACAGAAATTTAGTATAAAGTTTTTTTTGGATTGTGACTACGCAGAATAATAATTAATTTTAAATATTCAGCATATTAAATAATCTGAATACATACAACACGTCATTTAAAAAATCAGGTCAAGAAACGCTGTATAAAAAATAATAAAATCTGGAGTTTTATATGTTTATATTATTTAATATGCTGAATATTTACAATTAACTAATTTTCTAGAATTGTATTATTTTCAAAAATAAAACTCTATATTCACTTTGTGTAGTTCTTTTTCAAACGAAAAAACATCCTTTAAAGTAATTTCTCGATTGTACCACACGGTGGCAGCAAGAATCACAATTGGGGCGGAGCTACATCCAGACATGCTCAATCATGCTTGATCTGATAGTTCAGGCTGCAGCCAGGTATACTAGGAGACGTTTTGTTGATCATCATCAGAAGCTGCATTCATTCTGATGACCAAGAAAACAAAGCATAAATTTGTCAAAAAAACAATAAAAAAAAAAAAAAATTGTATAAGGCTTTCTTTTTTTGATTGTCCCCTGCACATTTGTCCAGCACATGCTGCTTTGTTCTTGTCACCAACACACTGGTTTGTGTTGGTCATCAGTATTTAACCACAACATACTGGTGGTTGGTGGTTGCCGATTACCATCACATTCTGCCAGCGCCCCCTGAAGATGTTCATCCAGGTCTTTGGCATCCAAGCACCATGTTGATCTGTGCACTTTGTTTTCAGAAGGATGAAGTCGCCACCACAAAAAAAAAAAAAGATTTTATGCGTCGGAATGATTCCTCATGCTCCCAGAATCACTCTTTCACAATCTGAATCCTGGAATTTGTTGTTTCATCAGGAAGAAAAAAGTCCATATATGTGATAGGCTGGTCATTCAGTACAGCCACTAAATGTTGTTGTGCCTAGATCTGATCAACTGGAGCAGACCCATATCACATCACTGCCCCCAGAGTTTTGTACAGTGACCACTATTCATGATGGCACTATTACTTCATGAGCTTCCCTTCTGCACCCATCGCTCTGGAATAGGATCAATCTGGACGCATCAGACTACGTGACAGTTTTCCATTGCTCCATAGTCCAATTTTTATGCTCCCTAGCAAATGTAAATGTTTTTTTTTTCCTGATTAGTCTCACTAATGTGTTTTTCTTATGGACACACAGCAGTTTAATTTTAATCATTTGAATTCTTTTCAAATTGAGTGTGTGAAAATGCTCTTACTTTCACTGTTAAACAGCTCTGATTTCTACTGTCGATTTTTTTAATGCATCTTTACTAAGCATTTAAAGGAGCTCCAATTTCAAATCTCAGTTGTTTTTGGTACTTGATGCACACCAATAATTTGAAGTGGAGTATCCTGAAGTGGAGACTTTATTATTATTATTACTATTATTATTATTATTAGTAGTAGTAGTAGTAGTATTGGCTGTACTGTCACCTTGTACTTAAGATTTTTTTTTTTGAGTAACAAGCATGAACCCTTGTGTAAGTGGGTGGTTACGTGGTTGGTTTATTTATTTTATGCTGTTCATCTTTAATGCAAAGCAAACACTGATTAGCAGTGGACCCATAGACAGTGTAAGTATTATAACTTAGATGTGTAATAAAATGTATGGAGTCAAAGAGGTATCATTATTTATAATTTTTTTCATTTATTCTGTACATTTGTTACATCAGGGTGACCACCTAGTTTGAATGCTTATCTATTTTTCAGAGGCATCTACATTATTGTCTTGCACTAAAGTGTTGTCATTTAAACCAACAATCCAGCTTTGTAAGGTTAAGGTTCTTGTTTAGGTGCCAAACGATGGGATTTAAACCTCGTTATAATCTTAAAAGAAGCTCGTAAAAATCTTCTGATCACCAACTCAGAAACACTTCAGCACTTAGGTTCCAGTGATTGTGGTGCATATTATCAAATATTTGCATTCACACTTACACTTTCAGGGAACACTGCCATTTTCTCACCTCTCCTCTTACCAAACTTCACATGTAACTTTCAAACCCTCAGATCAAACTGGAAAAAAAAAAGTGTCTAAATGTTCTTCCTTTTACTGTTGAACCTAGCTGTGATTTCTTCAGTCATTTTTTCCATGCATCTGTACTAAGTTATCACCAATCATGATTTTTTTTCTGACCACATTTCCTCCACAAAGTTGAAGGTTTAGCAGTATCCTTAGTTAGTTAGTTAGTTAGATAGATAGATAGATAGATAGATAGATAGATAGATAGATAGATAGATAGATAGATAGATAGATAGATAGATAGATAGTCTGTTAGGAAAGCAACATGTATAACTGAGTAGTGGTTGTTGAAGGACCATCTGAACAA
This sequence comes from Clarias platycephalus, assembly GCA_030068275.1. Classification (NCBI taxonomy): domain Eukaryota; kingdom Metazoa; phylum Chordata; class Actinopteri; order Siluriformes; family Clariidae; genus Clarias; species Clarias platycephalus. The sequence goes on from JAQQZT010000040.1 coordinate 23,553,800, forward strand.
GAATTCCAATCACATCGCTATGCACCATAAAGAGGTGTTAAATCAGCGTATGGCCCAGGAAACGAAGGATTTCCTGAATCTGTGAATAGAACAGCTCTGTGAAAGAAATCTGTCACTGAACATGCATTTCTGCTTGACAAGTTCCATACAGTGGGTGACTGGTGTTGAACATGATGCATCTCATTTTGTTCAAGGTCCTCCTTTCCAGCACCAGCTCCAGTGAATCCAGCTTAAAGCCTACCACCAATTCCACCTTGTTCAGTAGAGTGGCATCCCTGCATTTAAGTCCCCTCCCCCCCAAACACACTTCAGCATAGAAAATAATACTAGCCACCACTGATTGGTAGAACATCTGTAGGAGGTTTTGCAGATAGATGGTATCTCCTTGGTCACAGAGGTGTACAGCTGGATGTAATTTGACCTGCACCAGGTCACAAAATCCTCCACAAGGACCCTGTACTCCCTCTTCTGTCCATCCTTGATGCACACCACAATGACAGTGTCGTCAGAGAACTTCTGCATGTGATATGACTCCGAACTGTAATTGAAGTCAGAAGTGTACAGGGTGAACAGGAACGGGGGAAGTACAGTCCCCTGAGGAGCTTCCGTGCTTGCTGGCTATGGTCTCAGAAGTGCAGTGTCTCATTCTGATATACTGTGGTGTCCTGGTGAGGTAGTCTTTAATCCAGGTCACCATGTATGAGTCCACCTGCTTGTTAGTCAGCTTGGCTCTAAGCAGGGGGGCTGGATGGTGTTGAAAACATTTAATAATGTGTTGGACAGTTCTTAACCCAGTTCTAGTCATTTCAATGTTCAATTGTGTTTGGTAATGACACAGAACAATAATTTGACTCTCCTGAAATAGTCATCATTTTGGCTGAGCAAGGTACTTTCCATTTTTACATTTAGAAAAATATGTTTTTTTCAATTCAATTCAATTTTAATTGTATAGCACTTTTAACAGTGGCCATTGCCGCAAAGCAGCTTTACAGAATCAAAAGAAAATTAGGGAAATTAGTATAAAATGTCTGAGAAAATATGCATACATCAAAAACTCCCTTAGATGCCAATAGAAAGAAACCCTAAGAGTAACCAGATTCATCAGGGAACCCATCCTTAATTGGGTGATGTCAGATAGCAGGGATTGGTTTACAGACATGCTGTGTGTTAGGAGGCTGAAAGTTCAATATAACAGCAGAGGTGTTTAAATTAATATGGAGTCTGTTTGTTATTGGAGACTCAGATACAAAACTAAAAACAGTCTTCACTATTAACCGACTATTTTCTCCCTTTTTCTGGTCAACAACATACGTGATAAATACGTGTATTTAAAGACAATTCGGTTTATCTTTTTTTAAAGTAACTAGCACTAACCAACTTAATTTCCTTATCACAGCAAGATGTATGCTGGTCTAGCATGTAGCTGGCATTTACTTTATTTATTTATTTATTCAGCAAGGCAGGTTGGTTAAAAAAAATTACATAAAACCTATTTAGCAGGTTACCATTAAGGCGTCATTGGAGAGAGAAAAAAGAACAAAATAAGTGCCTGCTCAAGCTGTTCACTGTAATTCAGAGACTGTAACTCAGAGACTGTATCCCTGTCCTGCCCCTGCCTTCCACTAACTCTATGCTAATGTAGCATAGCGTCAAAGCTAACTGGGCAGTCTCATCGGAAAGGGTGGGCTTAGCTGTTTATATAACTCGGGCTAACTTTTGCTCGAAACATCTTCAGCATCTACGACATACTACTTTTCTCAAGAGTGTCCAGGGTTTTAAAAAAAAAAATGAAGATTCGAAGGATAACGTTTTGGTTTGGGCTTTTATGCTTGTGCGCATTTTCCCCGTTACACTGCGAGCCAAAGGGAGCAATACCTGAGGGTAAGGTTGAGATTTACTGAGACATAAAGATATGAAGCTTCTGTACAAACGCAGCGTACACAACGCGTGGGGTTGGAGTTAGTGTTTTATTAAACGTTAACGTTAGATAGTTATAGGAATAACGACAATGGAGTTTGCAGTACAAAAATCCGGGCAAAAAACTTTGTACGTTAGTGTGCGCACGCGCCTGTTTGTGCGTGCGTGCGTGGGTGCGCGCGCCCGTTCATTCCAGCGGCGCTGACGTGGAGTGTCTATGCCAGAACTAATGCAGTGTTACTGCGGCAAGCAGCGGCTGGAGATTTAATTAATTATTGTAATAATCGTTGTTTTTGGTTTTGAGTCGTTGTTTACACACGTGAATGCTAAATCTATTGTCTGAGCTGTTTACTCCAAGACTGAAATCTTTCTAATTGTATCAGTGTAACAGCTAAATGCATCCCTCTGGGAACGCAGGAAGAGTTTTCCGTCAGGAATTGATTCTGCTTTATTTAACCTTTTTAAAAATTATAGGAATTATTACTTTTATTATAAGAGATAACTTATTCGGTATTAGACGTTACTTTGGCAAGTAACACTAACAATATCCGCTTTCTCTCCACAGTTTTGTTTCCCTTTATTGCACTGAAAGCTGAGAAAGCAAATCATACAGTTGCACAAGAAATGCTAAAAAAAAAAAAGAAAAAAAAAGAGCCTTTTCTTTTACAGTTCATATGATAACCGCTTTGGGTCGGGGAAAAAAACGCGTTCAATGCATTTACAAAAGTTGCCAATGTTCATGTAAAAAAAAAAAAAAAAAAAGGAAGAATGAATGGTGTAACTTTTGGTCCCCATTATTCCTTACACTGAAAGCACGTAGGCTGCAGGGATCCCCATTTCACACCTCCTGGACATGGGCATGTCAATACAGTTTAGCATTTTGTTCCCCTACCACTAAGAAAATGGATTCAAGTCGAAATTATGCATTTCCATTTTAACAGGTCAAATAAAGCGTGTCTGCTTAGGTGACATTACTGTACATTAAATTGACATGTAAAATTGAGAACAAATAAAGGCTAGTCAAACAGTTTGATTTAAGCAGAATCTCATTGTTTTGTTTTAAAATTTTTAGCAATGTATATGGTGTGTGTGTGTGTGTGTATATGCACTCTTTCATATAGAGTTGTCATATAGGCTGTTGTTCAGTCATGATTTTGGATGTGACAAAGCATATATGCATGGTTGTAATGGATTGTAATTATTAGCTCAGGTAGGTTCTGCAAAGCAAACACTATTTAACAGTTGACCCATAGACAGTGTATTATAGTATTATAAGTATTACAGCTGTAATAAATGTCTGGAGTTAAAGAGGTATCATTATCAGAAACAAAGTTACATTTAATTATATTATTAGCGAATAGTTTTACATTGATTCAGGCTACGTTACAGTAGAGTGACCGCCTAATTTGACTTCTTATCTATTTACACATCTACATTATTGTCTTTAAGGCTTTGTCATTTAATCCAACAATCCAGCTTTGCATGTAAGGTTAAGGCTCTCAGTCAGGAGCCAAACGATGGAATTTGAACCTCAATCTTAAAAGAAGCTCGCAAAAACCTTTTGATCACCAGTTCAAAAGCACTTAAGGACTCGGTTTCCAGTGCTCGAGGTGTATATGATCTCCAGTGTCTTTAATATTTGCATTTACACTTACACTTTCAGAGAACAACTGCGATTTTCTCACCTCATCTCTTACCAGACTTCACATATAACTTTCAAACCCGTAGATCAAAATGGAAAAAGGGAAGAAGAAAAAAAAAAGCTTCTCGCAGTTGGAATTTTTTATAAGATGTTTGAAAGGTGTTTACTCCATAATTTGTGCTGACCTGAAGTAGAAACCTAAATCAGTACACAGTAATTTGAAATATAAAAAAAAAGGCCACAAGTCTTTTTTACAAGGAGACTGGCATGTTATTTTTATGTTGCATGCGTGCAAAAAGCAATCAGCTCCGTAAAATTGAACTCCATAACACATTTGCACACAATACTTGTATCGGTGACTTTTGATGACTTTATTATAAGAGTAATGTATTTTCTGGATGTTCTCCACAGGAAATCTCCTTGTATTAACTGTAGCTACAAAAGAAACAGATGGATTTAAGCGCTTCATGAGATCTGCAAAGCACTTTAATTACACAATAAAGGTACAGAAACTGCACAAGTGTCATCTTTCCAGCTTTATGCATGAGTATGCGCTTCAATCTGGTGCTCAGAATAATAAATAGACAATAATTTATTTATTATATTTTTGTAGGTTCTTGGGAGGGGTGAGAAATGGACGGGTGGAGATTACATGTCTGCACCAGGTGGAGGACAGAAAGTACGACTTTTAAAGTCTGCTTTAGACAGCATAAAGGAGGAGGACAAAGTCATTCTTTTTGTAGACAGGTATTTGGGGTGATTTATTTCACTATAACGTATGCATCCATTTAAGCTTATGTTACAAGGAAATGAAATGTTTGGTTGAAATGAAAACTGAAGGTCAGGACACGGCCAGAAACGTTGTTAGATTGTGTAAATTGTTGCATATATAATTAATCGGTTAATACAATACGTAAAAGTATTACATGTTACTTAATCATGTCCTGACTTGCCTTGCAGCTATGACGTTATATTCTCGTCGGGCCCTAAAGAATTGCTGAAGAAGTTCCAGCAGACCAGGCATAAGGTGGTCTTCTCCGCCGAGACCCTTATCTGGCCCGACCGTCATCTGGAGGATAAGCACCCACATGTCCGAGAAGGGAAGCGGTTTCTCGGGGCAGGAGGCAAGTGTTTGTCTCATTGTTGACACGGCAAACATCGTTAACCAGGCTATTAGCAATTGCTTTCATTAATGTTTGCTGTGACATTCCTAACACTTGTCCTGGAGGAAAAACCCCCGTCCTGCACATTTGAAAGTTTTCTCTGCATTCAACTGATTCAACGGGTCAGCTAGTTAACATCACTTTCTCGGTTGAAGTGGGTGTGTTAGAGCAGGGAAACCATGTTGTGGTTCATTTCATATAAGAAGTAATTAATTTAAGAAAGAACATGTTGGAGTAACAAGTAAAAGTGCTGTTATTGGGAATAATTATGTCATGTCATGCTGTTACCACTGATACCAAAATTGATTATTTTCCAATAAGAGCATTTGTAAGAGCATGTTTTTTTCAATCAGTTGAAAAAAGGCTGGTGGCACGGTGTTTTAGTGGTTAGCTTTGTCACCTTGCACCTCCAGGGTCCGGGTTCGACTCCCTCTTCGGGTCTGTGTGCATGGAGTTTTCATGTTCTCCTCGTGCTCGGTGGGTTTTCTCTGGGTACTCTGGTTTCCCCCCACGGTCCAAAGACATGCAGATTAGGCTGGTTGGGCCCGTAATGTGTGAGTGTGTATGTGTGCCCTTCGATTGATTGGCACCCTGTCCAGGGTGTGTACCTTTTTTCTGAAAAAATGCCATTCATTATTCACTTACAAAGAATTAATTTGTGTTTCCACTTTAAACGAACACAAATTTTGCCGTTGGCCTTGCTGAGTGTGTTCAATGAATTTACTGCATTGTTATGTGCAGATGTAGTGAGCCAACAGCTGTGAAACAATCTGGCAGTGTTTGTTTGTGAGTTCTGCCCCCACGTCCCCCCCGACCCCTGTCATAATGTAAAAATCAGATGTGGGAACATGAGACATTACTGGAACATTTGTTCCACTACTAATTTCTGCTTTTGTACTCTTCTTCCTTTTCTGTATATAGGCTTCATCGGCTATGCCCCGAACCTTAAACAGATGGTGTCTGATTGGTCAGGACAAGATGATGACAGTGATCAGCTCTTTTATACCAAGATCTACATCAACCAAGAGAAGAGGGTGAGCATGATCATTATCAATTAAGCTTTGTAATGTGAAAAAAAAAAATATATATATATATATATATTTTTGTTTTTGCACTTTAATGAGCTGTTTTGGTGCTGATATTCTCTCCTCTGTCATTTCCTCGACAGAAATCCATAAATATAACCCTTGACAGCAAGTGCAGAATGTTCCAGAACCTGCATGGAGCTCTAGGTGAGTGTGTGTTGAGTAGGCAAGAGACAAGACGAGTAGACGGACTACTGGACAGTCCTTTATAGGCAAGCAAAGTTGCTGACTCGTCCAAAAACGGAGTAACAGCTTTTATTGGTTATAAAAATCCCACAGCCCGAGGCGCTAAAAAAAAAAAAAAGCCAACCTTTCCCTTTTTCTGTACTCCTCCTCCTCTTTAATGAGACCATAGCTTTTAAATTGCTTTGATGGAAAGGTAGAAGATGGAGTTGACGATCTGTCCCGCATTACGCCTGGGCTCTTTTCTTCACGAGATCTCACTGCAGGGGTGGAAGCCAGAGCCTTGGCATTCTCCCCAGCTCCCTTAAGCCCCGGTTGTCCCGCCTGCCTCCGTGCGCCTGAGGAAGCGGAATGTGAGAGTAAACTGTAGGATGTGCCTGTGCACACGTAGGCCAGCTGAACGTGAAGCCACCATTCATTCTTGTTTAAGACTTCAGTTCCACCATAGTTGGGTGCTAACAAAACCCTTCTGTGTGCTCTCGGAGCCTCAGCTCTCACACTCAAGTGGCTGTTTTAAAACCAGCGTAAACAGCTGGGCTTCTGTTATATTAATGATGATCCGGCATATGCTTTAGTTAAATGTTCTTTACTTGGCATGTTTATGGGACTGAGCTTAAAGAAAAAAAAGTTTTACTGAATATTTAAGCAGAAGATCACTTCGGTTTGACTGTGTTTCTGACGTATTGGCTGGAGATAAAACCTGGCCGAATCACTTGGCTCAGGAGATGTGTGTTTAGATAACTGCAAAAATCTGGAGGAAATGGCACAGTACAAAAGAGCTTTCTTTCTCCTTCCCAGTGGAGAACCTATCTTTCTGGGTTATTTAACAACCCACAGCTCTCACAATTACAAAGAAGCCTCAAGGGGAATATTGATGGGATGTTTATTATTTTTTTTATCCCCCCGACTAGATGAAGTGGTACTGAAGTTTGAGAACGCAAGAGTACGGGCCAGAAATGTGCTCTATGACACCCTACCTGTTATTGTCCATGGAAATGGGCCTACGAAGGTAAACAGCCTTTTATGTCATTTATTCCCAATAGAAATATATTACTCCAAATGAATGCCTTTCTATTTGGGTGTGCTGTCCAGCTTCAGATAAATTACCTCGGCAACTACATCCCTAAAGTGTGGACCTTCGAGACTGGCTGTACGGTTTGCCAAGAGGACTTGCGGCCTCTTTCAACAATCAAGGTGGGACTTTCTCTTTTGAGTCTCCTCCTATGGCAGGTTTAGGTAAAAGAGTACGTCCAAATCAAAATTTGATATTTTTATTTATTTATTTTACATAAACCATTCTCCCGAATGGTTTGGCTGGAGTTACTTGCAATTCATTGTTGTATGCATTAATGTGAATAACTGAAAAGGAAGATGTGACCTAAAAATGCAGCAATTCTTGATATCGGTATATATATATATATATATATAAAAGTCATATCTTCAAGCTCAAGACAAAAGGCAATTATCATCTAGATTGGACAAATACTGTATACGACGAGCCTTTAGCTGTAGATGTTCTACATACTGTATGATTGTAATAAGCAAGTATAAAAAACAAGCCGTAATAAGATCTAAATTTCTTTCTTTGCTGAGATCATTTCTATTTGTTCGTTATTTATTGAGATTAAGAGATTGTGTAATAAGAAACTTTCTAGATAAGATGAAATATGGATACTTTCTAATGGTAATTTAAATTTGGTGATTTTTTTTTTATTTTTATTGTATTTATTGTTTGTTTAGCTGGTGGAAATGGCGCAGCTAATTGATATAGGACATTCTTGGCAGGAGCTTTTACTGTATACATGCTGATCGTGTCGTTCCCCTGCAGGAGAGCGAGTATCCCGGAGTGGTCATCGGCATTTTTATTGAGCAGCCCACCCCCTTCGTAGCGGTCTTCTTTGAGCGCCTTCTCCGTCTGCAGTACCCCAAAGATCGCCTTAAACTCTTCATTTACAATCAGGTGACGCATTATCCCTCATAATTTCAGTCCATATTTCAAACATTCTGTTGTTTATGTAAGTATTTAACCAGTTTTGGATGCTCTAATGGTAGCTTTACTATTTTTAGCATTACGCTTCATGTTCAATAAAGTGATTAAATAATTTCCAAAAATAGTTAGCAAATATTTTATACTGTAATAATCTAAAAAGAACCTCAACCCAATGAGGTTTTGTCCATTTTTGTAGTTTTTTTTAGTATTGTTTCCTATTATAATATATTTTTGTACGATCTTTTCCAGGAACCCAATCATGAAAAGCAGGTCCACGCTTTTCTACAAAGTCATGAGGCAGAGTATCAGGCTGTGAAGCTGATCGGGCCCGATGAGGGAGTTGACCACATTACCTCACGCAATATTGGCTTGTGAGTTTGCAAATGCCACTGACATTCATGAGAAGCAGGGTGTAAATTCATACTGTATCAGCTTAACGTACAAGAGCGTACATACAAGTTTTTTGTATCATGCCTATTATTATGTCTATACTGCTGTCAGGTTTTCTGGGATAAGACGTTCATTTTTCCTTTGTGTTTTTGTCACAGTGATATGTGTCGAGAGGATGCAGACTGCGAGTACTTCTTCAGTATGGATGCTGATGTGGTTTTAAAGAATGAAAACACACTGAAGTTACTAATTGAGTTAAATAAGTAAGTGAGAACTTGTCTTGCTGAGCTTTCAGACTAAAGCATGTAGACTTCATTTCAATATCACCGTCTCATTCTTTACTCCGCAGGCCGTTCATAACACCGATGATGAGCAAGCCTGGCCGGCTGTGGTCTAATTTCTGGGGCGCTCTTAGTGCTGATGGCTACTACGCCAGGTCTGAGGATTATGTGGACATTGTTCAGGGACGCCGAGTGTAAGTCTTGTTTGTTTACCCACCTATTTACGCACATGTATAGGTGAAATCTTTCGATGGTGAAGAGAGTTCAGTGTGTGAACTATATTAGTAGCCTGTCTAACATTGGGAAACTGACATGGTAGCGCTTTTGTGTTATCCCGCAGGGGTATCTGGAACGTTCCATATATGTCTCAGGTGTACCTGGTGAGAGCAGACGTTCTGAGGAACGAACTAAAGGCTTCTGATCTCTTCCAGTCAGCCACTCTTGACCCAGATATGGCTTTCTGCTCCAGAGTGCGGGACCAGGTCAGTACACTTTTCTTCAAAACTGATAAGGTGCAGAAACATCAGTTCTGAAAAGCGCTGCATAGAGGTGATTTGCAAAATAGGCTGCATTAGCGCAAAATAGGCTGCATTAGCGTGAGCTCTGATTTAAAAAAATCCTATTTACTCTACA
>JAQQZT010000040.1:23579399-23591152 GCA_030068275.1 Clarias platycephalus
CATGTTTGTGGCTGTAATGTGACAAAATGTGGAAAAGTTCAAGGGGGCCGAATACTTTTGCAAGCCACTGTATGTTAAAAAAAAAAAAACGTTGGTAAATACTTATGTTAAAGATTTTAAAACGAGTAATCGGTATATGAACACACAATGAACTGACATCTTGGCGTGTGAACGATTGAGTGTGTTGTCGATTGAGGAAGGGATTTATTTCAATGCGTATCCTTCCTGCCAAACAGGCTGTGCTGGTTTTCCCCAGACGGCTGAGCTTTTATCTCATTTCAATGTGTTGCTTGTATTGATTGTCACACATGGCCTTCTGCTGGGCTGTAGTCTGTCTGCTGCCTCTTCCAGAAGCTTTAAGCTTTAATGTTTTAACAAGCAGTGGAAGTTGTCTTCATGGCAATTTATAGTGCAGTGTGTGTACAGTGAAAGCGTGACGCTTACTTATGTGGTCAACTGGAAAAATAAACGAAGAAATACAGAAAATGCACAGAGAAGATAGAAGCTGAACATGTGACCCAGTCTGTGGAAACCCAGCTAAAGGAGTTTTATTTTATTTTTTATTTCTTTTAACGTTTATTGTGCTGGTAGGCTTTATTTTTATGCGCGTGTGTGTGTGTGTGTTTGCAGACAGTGAACCAGCTGGCCCATGCCTTGCATCAGGACCAGGAGCTGGACGCAGGCAGTCTGGTGTGTGTCATGTGGCCTAAAGCGAAGTGTGCTCTTCTGCGGGATGACCTGGTACTGGTGGACAGGTGAGTAGATCCATCAGACACACACACACACGCTATAGTGGTTTATGTCATTCAAGCTGCACAAAACACTTGGGTATGACACACTCGCTTTCTGTCCCTAGCCCAGGCATTGACGTCACCACAGAGCTGGACAGCTGGATCGACAAGTTTTGCCTGGATGCTGATGTTTTTGTTCTAGTGGCCAACTCGGAGTCCACACTAATGCAAACAGTAAGATTATTTTTGAGCACGGATCATTTACTAATCATTGATCTCAATGACACATGAGCAGTCCAACCACTTCCTGCCCAGGCAAATGAGTTTTACATTTGACTGACCCCAGCTGAGAGTGTGTTATGTCAGACGAGCTCAGAGAATGTCTGGCATCTTAACACTTGCAGGATAAGAACTGTCTTCTAAAGCCCAAGATTTAACAAAGCAATCTCATTCTCTCCTTCATTCCCCTTGTAGGAGAAATCATTCTTTCACAAGGTGAACGAGCGACTCTCAAGCCCTAACATTTTCATCCTGAACAACCGCTGGGACGCCTCGGCCAGCGAGCCGGAGTACATGGAGGAGGTATGGTTGCGAACAAGACGCATGTCAAGCGATCTTGTTTCTATAACGATAATTAACGACAAAGAAGGCCACCAGTGTGTTTTGATATTAGCAAGATATTGCTTGAACCATTTACCATATTGGAGAGTTAGAACATGTGATGTGCTGCTTGTGAAGCTTGATACACCTTTATTATTAGAGCAGAATAAAAGGTCAGTGGTGTCTCCGTTACAAATATAAATTAGACTTGTGTAAGTTAGCTTTTCTTTTGTTCTCACACAAATTGCTGATTTAAAAACGAAGAATGATCCTGAGGATGCCAAGGTTTTAACTAAAGCTCAAATTTTCCCATTTTTGGAATAATTTCTTTCAGATTTGTTTTGTTTAAAATTCCTCACTTAACTTACTGTTATTTTTTTATTTATTTTATTTTAATTTTAGCATAAATTAATTTCAGTAGTCTGTTGCAGCATCTAAATTAGGGATTTACCACACAAGCAAATAACAGAAGCCCATAAAAACACCAAATCACATTTTTAGCACTTTAGCCCCTTATTATGTAGCTTCACCAAGAACAAGTGTTCCTCAGTGTTTTCCAAAGGCTTAAAATACATACTGTACCTCTTTAACTATTTTTGCACGTACCTTGTTTAACTTAAATTAGTCTAATATTTATTAACAGCCCAAAACATTTTTTTCAGCTGAGAATGATTTTTAAAAGGACCATCATACTTGTTTTTACTTAAAAGCATTGGCATGAACAAGGTTTGTGAGTAATAAATTGAAAGCAAAAAATGATCAGAAGAATATGTATTTATAAGTTAATTCGTTAACGGCAATCAATAGATTAAATGTTAATGATTAAGATCCCTAGTCAGTATCTAGTTTGGTATACCCTACAATCTGCAGCTCTGATTTTATATTGCTATTGACAATTAAAAAGGGGTTGGTTCATACTGTAATACTGTCGAAATGTCTCTCGTTTCTTCATATTTTGCTTCCTAAAAGAAACAGATTCTTGTATTTTTAATGTAACCTTGAGGAAAAGTTCTCCAGTCTTCTGGACAGAATTATTTACATTGTTAAATTTAAAAGGCTTCTAATGGCCCAAAAATGTAAAATTTCTTCTGCTCAGTTTGTCATTAATCTGTACATGACTGGTATATTATGAAAAATAGATATTTCCTTACATTGCAATTGTCCATTTTAGACATAAGTAACGAGCAGTAGTGTAAGAGTGAAGCTTGTTGTGTGTTTCAGGTCCGCCGGCAGCACATGGACCGCTGCACCAGTTTCCTGGTAGATGAACTTGGAGTGGTGGACCGAGGGCAGGCCAGCGACAGAATCTTCTTTGTGTCTGCTAAAGAAGTGCTGCAGGCCCGTGTGCAGAAGGCTCAGGGGATGCCTGAAGCGGGTAGGAACGGCAGATGCCATACACAACAGATGCTATACAGATGTATTAAACAGGATGCTGATTGGCTTCTACAGTACATTTTATATACCACCAGGGTCCAAGCACCTTTCACAAATAATGTTAAAAAAAGAGGTCTGGGTAAAAGGATAAATAAGTGTGTAAAAACGTTTAACCAGTCCATTGACATTGTTCGTTTCCGCATACTGCAGGTGGTGCGCTGGCTGAAGGCTTTCAAGCTCGCATGTTCGAGTTTCAGAACTTTGAGCGGCGATTTGAAGTAGGTTCTTAGTAACAGTTGACAACTTGTCATTGGTAAAAAAAAATTTTTTAACTTGAGACGACTCATTATTGGGAAATTATCGGCTTGTGTGATTTGTAGGAGTGCATCTCCCAGTCAGCTGTAAAGACAAAGTTCGAGCAGCACACCGTGAGGGCTAAGCAGATCTCAGAAGCCCTGAGACTCATCATGGACTCTGTGCATGTGGCAGCCCAAGAGCAGAGGTGTGAAATTAAACACCACACGTTGGCTGCAAGTTTGTAATGCCACTCTCAAATCAGAAGTAACACAAGAGTTAAAACGAGCAATCCAATATTCCAAAATATCCGGTGTGATTAGTCAAAGTGACTGGTGTTTCCTTCGGTCCGGAAGGCACAGTCACTGTCACGTAATAATAGTCATTCCTACACAATGGACATTTTATTTTTTTTCTTTGAATGACCCATAGATTGGCTTAATGGATTGTCTGATCTCATAACCAAGCTTAAAAAAAAATACTACATGTGGTAATGTGTATACGCTAAAAATAGTCCAAATCATATCCTGCAAATGAATTAATGTTGATTGATGATCCAGGATCCACTCCATGGAGACAAAGGAAGAGCGGGAGGACCGGCTGCAGTTCATCGATAAGCAGCTGGATCTGCTCACCCAGGACTGCAAGAGCAAGATCAAGAGGATCACAGAGGAGGTTGAAAAACAGGTAATGTAAAAGATCCTAAACGCATTAATTTTAAACATTAGTGTCGCTAAGCCCAGGCTTTACAGTTATCCTGCTGGATCAGTTCTCTTACCCAGATTTGTGTAAGTCTGCCATCTAGTGGCATGATGAGTAATTACTTGTTTGCTGTTAAACAGGTTGAAACACAGAAAAAAAAAAACAACACCACAAAATACCACGTGTCAACTTGGTAACACATTAATTTTATATATTAGTATTACTACTTCTTGGCTTTACTGTTATTCTGCTGGATCAGGATTTTCTCCTGTGTATTTCAGCAAAGCCTTCTGAGATTTGTGTTAGTCTGCCATCTAGTGGCATGATGAATACTCAAGTGCTGTTATTAACAAAAGGGTTTAAGTGTATGTAAAGCCGTTAATATTTATTAATTCAATACTAATAAAGGTTGTGTTTTCCTGCTACTAGAATTGTAATTGTGTAATAAAAAAGACTTATTTTTTTTTTTGTATTCCATAGATTAACCCAAATAGGGATTTATTGCTCAAAGAATCTACTTTCATAAATATTGTGTGTTGTGATAATTGTGGGTTAGTTATCCTAGCTAGATATAGAAGATAAATTAGTAACAATAAGTTTAAAATGGCAGACACTTTCTTTTAAAACAAGATGTTAACGCACACGGCTGCAACTACACATCTTTCATCCGTGCTGTCGATCAGGTGTCGAATGCAATGGCCGAAGAGATCAGGAGACTACACGTGCTGGTAGACGATTTTCACATGGACTTTCATCCCTCGCAGGTGGTTCTGAAACACTACAAGAATGTGAGTGCAGTAGCTCGAGTGTTACATTTATCTCCTGTGTTTTATTACTTTTGCTTTCACTTTGTTAATTTGCTGTTTGTTGTCGATGTGGTGTGGAAAGTCCGCAGCTTTCCCAAGTCCTGTTTTGTCCTGTACTGGGAAAGAGGATTGACTTGTCTTCTCTTGAACCCTGTTTCTTTTCTTTATTATTGCAGGAGCTTCACAAGCATATAGAAGAGGGTTTGGGTAGGAACATGTCTGAGAGATGTTCCAATGCCATCAGTGCAGCCCTGAACACCACACAGACTGAAATGATAGGTCAGTCTAGTCAACATTTAAACCAGTGTTTTATATCAATTCAGCAGTGTCATGTAAAAACAAACACCTCCATTTTATTTACTCCAGATGGTCTGAAGCCCTTGCTGCCCACCTCCGTTCGAGAGCAAGTGGATAAGATGGCGCCCAGACAGTGCTTCAGTCTCTGCTATGATCTCAACTGTGATAAGCTGTGCAGCGACTTCCAGGAGGACATCGGCTTCCACTTCTCCTTGGGCTGGACCATGCTGGTCAATCGCTTCCTTGGTCCCAAGAACACCCGCCGTGCTCTGATGGGCTACAACGACCAGGTACTGCCCGGCACTAGAACGCATCTGATATCGAGTATGTGTATCAGACTCCTATTGACCCGAAGTGCTATCAGTATCCAATCAATATCATCTTATGAGGGCTTTAGTATCAGAATTGGAAAACTGTGCATTCCTAGAAAATTCCTAGAAGAAATCCACATTTGAAACGGATCTGATTGATGCATACCTCACGCCAAATCATTATTGGCTCACTATAATATTTATCTTACTGTGAGCTGAAGATAAATATTTCAGATGAGGATTAAGTCTCATAGTTTATCCAACAATGTGAATTCATTGTCAGTGAGCCGTCTTTACCCTGAAGAGATCTCGACCTAAAGTTTGTCTGCTGTGAAGCTCTTCATTTAAGTGGTTGCCACTTGTCTTTGTGTCTCATCAGGTTCCCAGGCCTTTGGCAATCACTCCTGTGGGTACTGCCATGCCTCCCTTCCCACAGGGCGCCATGACCCAAGAAGAGCTCATGGTCTCTATGGTGACAGGACTTGCTTCTCTCACGTCCCGGACGTCCATGGGAATCCTAGTCGTTGGCGGAGTCGTAAGATACATCTGTTGTTTTGCAAAACATTTAGATGTCCTATTTTATTTTTCTTTCTCTCTGTAGACATGATGTTTAAAGCCAGATGTTTTCTGTATGTGTTTTTGTGTGTATATCAGATCTGGAAGGCGGTAGGTTGGAGGCTCATTGCTCTATCAGTGGGGCTCTACGGCCTTCTTTATGTGTACGAGAGGCTCACGTGGACGACTAAGGCGAAAGAACGAGCCTTCAAGAGGCAGTTTGTAGACTACGCCAGCGAGAAGCTGCAGCTTATCGTCAGCTACACCGGCTCCAACTGCAGCCACCAAGTCCAGCAGTAAGTTTCAGTTATGGTCTATAAGGACATTTCAGTGGAAGGGTAAGAAATAAAAAATAAATAAAAGATTGTGTTATGGAACGTGTTTAGTCTTGGATGGAATAAAAACACTGTATTTATACTGAAACAGTATTTTTTAAGTTGATGGACATTTTGAAGTTGTCTCCAGAGGATTAGGAAACCTAAGACAAAAAAAAGGAAGGAGAATAATGATGGAAATGTATGTATTTTGATTGATGGATGTCAAAAAGGCATTAATCCTTTTGTAAGTGAAGACTATGCTGAGCAGTATAAAGATTTTTTTTTTCAGTAATTATAGTAATAAGATGCATAATTTGCATACTTCTTATTGTTTATAGAGCCCTTAAACTCTTTTTACAGCTATAGGATTTAGCTTTTTGTTCCCTAATGTTGTTTCATAATAGTTAAGTAATTTATTCCATTGCATTCATGGTAAATGTACTGCACAAAAAATCTGCTAATGGTTCTTTTATTACGTTTATTTTGCCTGTTCAAGCGTATAGGGAGTATGAGAAAATATAATAAATAAAATGATCGAAGGCCCGAAGAGTCAAGAAGAAGAAGAATATTTTGACTGTTCAGGCCTTCGATCACTTTATTTCTCATATTTTGTCATACTCCCGATAAGCTTGAATGTGATGGACAATTTGTGGTTTTTCTTAGTGCTCCCTCTAGTGGACAAAGCATTATAATGGTAATCAGTAGAGATTGCTGCATGCATCCGGATGACTGACCTTGCTGTGTTGTGTACAGAATAGAGCATTGGAAAGATGCGATGCACAACTTGAGCATTTTTCCAGATACCTACACAAAAATTTTTTTTTTCATATGTCTTTATTTTTATTCTTTTTTCAGGGAGTTGGCAGGCACCTTTAACCAGCTGTGTCAGCAGGTCGATGTGACGCGACAACAGCTGGAGGAAGAAATTCAGGACATGAACCGGAAAATAGAAAACTTAGACACTCTACAGAGCAAATCCAAGCTGCTCAGGTAACACCCTGAGATTTTAGTTTTTCTCTTGTATACCCAGAAAAGTAGTCGGGGACATTGAGTGTTAATGGAAAAAAAAATATTTTTAATTTTCCTGTAGGAACAAAGCTGGCTGGTTGGACAGCGAGCTAAACATGTTCACCCAACAGTACCTTCATCAGAGCCGATAAAGGAAAACAAGTCTGCTTATTTAACGACATGACCAAGACCAACACTACTCACTTCTTCTCCTACCTAAAGAGTGCTGCAAGGCACACGCAAAATACTGATTTATTCTGCTTGTACGAATGACGAGATGTTTCAGCCATGCTTTTACAGAAGATAGGAAGAGGATTCATTAATTCCAGATCAATTTGACGTCTGAAATGAATGTGTTGCTTTCTTTTGCCATCGTATGTATGTTTTGCCTGTGAGGATTCGGAGGTAGCACACTGAACAAGGAAAGGAACGTTTTTGGGTTTTTTTTCCTTTAGGTCTTTCATTTTCTTCGACAAATAGTGTTAGCTTGAATTAACTATTTATTTTTTGCATTGTGAAGTTGTTAACCCCGGCGTCTTGTCTCTGCTGTGGCCTGTGGGATTTACAGCGGTACTCCTTGCATGCTAAAATGCCATGGAGGAAGAGAAAAGGAGATTGCAAATGCTGAAATCCTTATCTTCTCTGTGTGAATGTACGTTATGAAATGAATGAGAAGTAGTGTTTCACAGCACAACCCAGGTCTGATGCTCTTGGGTGATTTTTAAGAAATATAACCAAAGTTATATCAGTTAGTGTCTGCAACGATGTTGGTTCTCTGTTTCGGTTTACTTGAAAGTGTGGCTTGGCGGCCAGGGAAAACTCTTCACACGGTGTCATTTTGAACTTCAATATAGCACTTTTTATTCCTGGATCTCAACCAGGCATCAAGCATTATAATCTAATATCCCCAAAAAAGTGTCGAGGCTTTTGTCTGTTTTGCTGTCTCAAAGTGGGGTATGCACTGTGTATGGAAATCACACTAAGTTAGCCATGGTTTTAAAAACAGACCAGCTCCTAACTCAATGTGATCTTTGTAGAAAAACAGCCTAGGCAAGTCCAAGTTTTTTTGGAGAAATATACACCGATCAGCCATAACATAATTTTTTAAAAAATAATAATATGGTGTAGGTTCCCCTTGACCTACTAAAACAGCTCTGACCCCTCGCGGCATGATTCCACCTGACCTCTGAATGATTGCTGTGGTGTCTTGCTCCAGGATGTTATTGCAGCAGATCCCTTAAGTGATGCCAGTTGCAAGGTTGTGCCTCCATAGATCAAGACTTATCTGTCCAGCATATTCCATGGATGCTCGATCGATCGGATTGAGATCTGGGGAATTTGGAGTTCGGATCAACAACCTCGAACTCTTTGCAAGCTGTGATGCAGAGTGTTCTGATACTTTTCCATCATGGCCAGAATGTTCTTTTTCTAAAAAATTAGCTGAAAATTGTGATATTAGCTTAATTGTGGGATCGGACCAGGACCAGGGATTTGGACTCCCATGATCCTGTCACCGGTTTATCGGTATATAATTATTAATAGCATAATAATAACTTTGATTATTATGGTTGATCCCACCTTATGGTCGGTCGGTGTATTTGTGGTTTCATCAGACCTTTTTGTTTTACATCTAGTTAAAGTCTATTCTTGTGTTTTTTTTGTTGTTGTTTTTTTTGTTTTTTTGTAATTTTTGGCTGCTGAACTCCAGCCACAGCAACGTCCAGGAGGTTTTTCCCAAACCACCACACAAATTGACTTTTGCACAGACCGCAGGATTTCCTGCAAACAATTCGTACCTTTTACGTATGTATAAGTAAGCCATTATATTACTGCAGATTTTTTTGGTACGGGTTTTGTTGTCTTTACTGGTGTGATAAGTCAGATGAGTGTGGAGTGGGCCTGTAGATGGCGTCTTGATATTGTGGACTGTGCAGTGGGCATGGTTTTGTTGCTGCGACCACACTGCAAAACCCCCCAACTGCGTTATAATGCAATCTCATGTATATTTGCGATGTACGCTTAGTGATGGCACTAATTACTGAATCCAAGCTAAATCAAATCTCCTGGGTTATGTTAAAAGACGAATGGAGACTTGGGGGTTAGGGGTCGAGGGGAAATACAGGATGAAACGTTATAGCATGTGGTAAAACATGACATTGCAGTTGAAGTTTTTGGGCTACTTATTTAATATTTAAATCACTGAACTGGCTCTTGGATTTGCGATGTATGTCTGCATTATGTTTGTCTTACACTGAGATTAATATCAAGTTACCGCATATAAAAGGCGTATTCAATGAATGTTCAGCTCCTACACGTGTGTGTGTGTGTGTGTGTGTGTGTGTGTGTGAGAGAGAGAGAGACTCAGCATTGGCCCATTGCTGTTTCTGCATTGTGTTGTGCATAACATCGTTCAGTTTCGATTATAATTTGTGCCAAGTGTTTTAAGAGAGTTGAAAAATTCTCCATTGATTGTGCACTTTACTTTTGCTGCATTTTTTTTTTTTTTTCTTACCTTTTTTTTTTTTTTTGTCATGTGTTCAGTAAGATAACAGAAAGAGAATACATTCAAAGTATAGATTCCATGCCACTGGTAAAGTAGAGCTGTGCATGTGTTCACTATTGTAACATGTCTTATAGTCCACACATGTAAAACTAAAATAAAGTTCATACCGTTGATATGAGTTTTATTAAAATTACACCTCCTACAACATCGCAGGCTTCAGATACACACGGCTTGTGAAGGAATGATTGTATTGATATGTTAATTGTATTCATGGTGGAATATATGTAAAGTGTGTGTGCGTTTTGCTGGAATGAAATTACTGCAGAGGATGATTTTTAAGGTTTAGCCTGATTGTTAAGATACATTTTTTAAATTGATATCTCTGCTGTGCTCTCAGTTGGCGCCGATGCCTAAGGCACTGTATAATTTAATATGCTATTTAATTAAGGGTTGAACTTAGATAAACTGCTTAATTAGGCTGAGCTAATTAAAAGCTGAAATTAAGTGTTTTAAATGTCTTTTACTTCATAATTATAATTTAAAAAAAAAATAATTTAAATTATTTTGAAAAAGGTGTTTCAGATGTCTGTTTGTACATTTGTAGGTGAAACTAACTCTCATATTCCTTACACTTGTAGTTGACCAAGAAATGCATGGGGGGCGGGGAACATAAAGCCAATTCAAAATTTTCATAACCATGTCTCCTTGCCAGAACATAAAGAATCATGAATAATATCTAATAGTTTAGTATTCAAACAGTAATTAAGGCCCTAATTAATGAAGCAGTCCTAGTGAACTCACCAGTCCCTCAGTTCATTTGCATGTTAATTATCATTAGGAGCAAGGAAAAAAAAAGCTACATGAGCTAATTTACAGCCCAGTTTCTTTAATGGGCCAGATGTTGCTCCACCTGAAGAATAAGGAATGAAATAAAAACACCCACAGGATTTAAAGTATGGAATATGGGGTGGCCCAAAGGTCTGGATCCATAAGCATTTGCTCTCTCATTTAAGGTTTTTTTTTCTTTTCTTTTTTTTTTCTGACTCCTGACTTCGGGCATTTCTTTAGGGTCACCTGAAATCAGTAGTCGGTCAACCCCGAAAAATGTACTAAAGAATTTAAATGTCTGCACGTAACAATATTAGTTCTGAAAAATTAAGGAACCTTCTTGTGCTCAGTGTAAACAAAAGAGACCCTCAATTATAGCATTTGCTGTAATTTATAATTTTACATACATTTTCCCCATGGATGCAGACTTTTGGACCACCCTGTATATTGAAATATCTACGATGTCTTTAGCTGTTGATGTCATTTTTCTCATTAGAATTACTGAGCAGGACAACTTAAAGACAAAATTAAAAGAGTGTTTAAAGTGTTTATTTCTTAAAATCTGGAATCAAGGGCTAATAAGACCGATGTATAAAAGAAGATCAATTTGACCCCAACAATTGCTGAACATTTGTGTGAACAGTAATCTGGGCAAGATCGTGGGGAAGATTCTTCTCTCTATCTCTTTAACTCTCTTTGGAATTCTTCCAAAAGGCTGTGGCTGACAATAAGCAGGGACGGGTGCAAGAGGTAGCTGAGTTTGAGAGGACCAGGAGACTGGTGGGTATCTTTTTAACATGTAGCCTCAGCCATACGGAGACAGCAGACTGTTAATGCAAGTAATATGACTCTCATACATAATTCAAATGCTCTTCTGGTTTCTTGTAAGTCATGACTGAGATGCAGCAGGCAAAAGACCGCAGTTTGTTGATGGTAAATGAGATCATGCAGATTCATGACGCTCTGACTCTGGAGCTGCAACTAGTGGTTCAATTAGAGGGAACCATCTATTCAGCCATTCATCCATCCAATCTCCCAAACACCCAATCTGCCCACCCAGCTTGCCGGCATGCCTGCCTGCCAACCTTACCTTACCAAACCTTATGTTACTTTACATTTATGTTTACATTTAGGCATTTGGCAGATGCTCTAATCCAGAGCGACTTCCAAAAGA
The DNA here is from genome assembly GCA_030068275.1 of Clarias platycephalus. Taxonomy (NCBI): domain Eukaryota; kingdom Metazoa; phylum Chordata; class Actinopteri; order Siluriformes; family Clariidae; genus Clarias; species Clarias platycephalus. Next base: position 23,590,900 of record JAQQZT010000040.1, read on the forward strand.
GCTTTGTATCATTGGATAGATCCTTACACTTGGTTACTAGGTTACTAATTAAGTACTATCAGTCAAACACTGTTGGGAAGCTCTACCTTACCTTACCTACATTTATTCAAAGTGTTTTGAATATTGTGATATGAAATGTGATAAATAGGCCCAACACCATAGTACGAGAAGCATCGCCATATCATGATGCTTGTGCCTCCATGCTTCACTGTCTTCACAGTGTACTGTGGCTTGAATTCAGTGTTTGGGGGCC
>JAQQZT010000040.1:23616660-23646759 GCA_030068275.1 Clarias platycephalus
GTGTGTGTGCCCTGCGATGGACTGGCACCCTGTCCAGGGTGTACCCTGCCTTGTGCCCGAAGTCTCCTGGGATAGGCACCAGGTCCCCGCGACCCTAATACAGGATAAAGCGGTATAGAAAATGAATGAATTTCTAGAGATAACTCGTATTATTGTACTGCTGTCAATCAGCATTTTTGCCTACTCTTTGACCAACTGTGAGGGAGTTGTCCCATATACTTTATACTCTACTACTACCTTATGACTAAAACCATGTAATTTATTTCTTTAAACAAAATAAAATATATAAATATGACACTTATTTGAAAATTTTGTAACTCATTTAACATTATTCAACAACAACATCAACAACAAGAGCACGAATTACCATACCGATTACATTGTCATGCATGAGAAGATGGCTGCCACTTCGAAACGTTACTCTAAACCTATCTATCGCTACAGTCACCTTAGAGTTTAATCTAATAGTCTTTCTACCAGTGCATATACACATGACCAAGTGCACAAAAATGTGCTAAAGCCTTAGATTTTTTAAGACACTACCGCTGATTGTAGTGTACGTAAATGATAGGACCTGTGGGAAATCCCCACCTTTTAGTACCCTTTTTTTCCCAAACCATTTTGAACAGTAGGTTGATCAAGAGTATCAGATATGCTTTGATATGATTGTATTGTGGATCAAAGAGTCAGAGTCAGCTCCAGCTAAACATTTTAACGTGTAAATCCTAAATTATTTTAAGAACATTTTCACATATTAAAACACAGTGAAAGCAATTAAGCAAGCAGAAAAAAATATTTTTTAGTACTTGTTTATTATCTTTAAACTTGTTTATTTCATAATGGATCACCCTGACTGATCTATTCAAAGTCTTTTAGTTGAGACATAGATATAGCTAGAACAGCTGTCTGAGAGGTGAAAAGTTCCCTCGTCACAACCCCCTATTAAAAAAAAAAAAAAAAAAAAAAAACAGCTTTATTTGATTACAAGGGGATGTATGCCTCTCATTGAGTAGAATGATTCCAAAGCCTGAGTCCAATCTGGGTCCAGGCATTCAGGGTTTGACCGTAAGTATCTTTCTGAAAATAAAGTATATTTTCTCCAGTATTTTGGCTTTGAAAAACCTCCAAAAACCCCTTAAGCACCCTCCAATTTTTTCATCAGGTACTGCTTGCCAGTGACTTACCAATAATATCTCTGTCCAGAATAAACAGCGGGAGATCCTATTGTCCTATTCCTCATGCCGAAGCCCACCCTCCAGTTCGACTTGTCTTCCCTTCTATATTCCACAATTGCCAATCCCAATCTAATTTATGGAATATTTTGAAGGTAACCGTATACGTTGAGGTGGCAGCGATAACATCTCCAGGCCCCAGTGACAGACAGGAACTGTGCAGTACGCGGTTAATAACATAAACTGCAAAAGGCCAGACCTAGTGAGCAGAGATGCAGGGAGAAGAGCGAGGAAGTCAGAGGGATCTAATTGGGAACATGTGAGGTTCCCTCAATGGAGGATTAGCCAAGAAACGGAACTCGGCCTGAGCTCCGAGATCGCTTTCAATTAGATGCGCCAGGGGCGAATGAGTGAGAGAGACCCAGAAAAAAGTTATAAAGCATGGAGGACACAGTAGAAGACTCCTGGCTAGGGCTAGCACGGGGTCACATCTAAGTGGTGCTAATAGAAGGCAATAGGCAGAGTACCCTCGGTTTGAACTGACTAGCACACTGGATCAGATGGGATCAGGAGAGGTAAAGAAGTCAACTTTAGTGGGGTAAATCAGTGTGGTACTTGTACCTGTTGATTACTGAAATAAAAGTGTCACATTACCTTTCCAAATCAATCTCATCTTGTGAAGCAAGCTTTTAAAAATAAAAGAACTGATACAACAGTAATCTGACCCTCCAGATCACTCCTATGGCATTTTTAGCATACTACAGCCAAGCTGCCACCAAACATTTTTTGGGAAAGATTAAATGTGATGGCAGTGGCTATCTAGATACTTTAAGAGCAGTGCAGAGCAGTAATCTCTACGCTTTCTGTCTGTAGGTAATTGGCCTCGGCAGCAGATGGAAGTACGCTAGCGCTCTTCGCACTTCACTAACTGCTGTACCTTTTGACACATGCTCTGGCGTCCACCCAACAGACTCCTGCAGCTCTGCTAAGTAAGTCTCCCTTTAGGCGGCAGTCACAAATTCAGCATATAAACCACTAAGAACCCATTGGGATGTTTCATTGGTAATTAAAAGTTGAAAGTATTGTTTTAAAAGCTTACCAGTTGAGAGGGAAACAGTTTAGCACGTAGCTCCGATAGAGTGCTGGAAGAAATGTATAATATAAGTGGATAAATATCATCACTGGAAAACTTCAGCACAGCGACGAAAGTTTCCAGTCACGCCAATCCTCCCCCTCTCTGGATACTACTCACTGATGCGTGGCATTTTAAAAACATAGGACAAATTAAATCATCTCTCACCTAGCAGCGACAGATTGGTGCTTACAGCATGTCACAGCTATGATTGATGCAGTTTGAACCCTCCTATGGTTGCTGTATACAAAGCCCCACAAAGGCTCATTTCACTCAGTCCTTACCATCCCTCAAGCACTGCTTGCCGTTTTTGGCCTGTCGTGCAAAGTAAATCCTTGTTTGTTTACTTTATGTAGCTTATTAAAAAAAAAAAAACTTTCTTAAATCATACCTTTCCATAAAAATACACATGGACAGGCTTTGTTATTCTTTCTGCATAATTTAATTTAAACTGTGAACTTTATATAGGCATGCTCCTTAAACCTTTGAGTACAGTGATCAGGTTTATGAATTGGCTAAGTGAAGTGTGAAGGTAGACATACACATACAACACGTGAGTGTTGACAATACTTTATCCGTGCTAATTTATCAAAGTGCAAAATTAAAACAAATATTCCCCTGATTAGGGTTTAGCAAGGCAGTGTAATACATTAAAGCGCACCGGAGTGCAGGGTTAAAGGTCATTTTCTTTGCTTAGCTCAATGAGGTAATTATGTCTTTGTGTTTATTACATGCTGACTGCCCTGCTTCTGTCTCTGTTTCTCTCATTCTGTCCCTCCCTTCCTCCCTCTCTCCTTTACGCTCCTCTCTTCTCCCTCCCTTGCATTAGGCCTCTCCCTGTGGGTAGAGGTGCCTGAGATGCTGGCTGGGCCATACATCTCTGTCAAAATCTCTATGAATAAATTAACCTTTTAAAGATTAGTGCACCCTAATACCTCAGGGTTTTTACACAGAACAAACACTGAAAAATGTTTTTTTTTTCTTTCCTCCAAAGCCTCAATAAGTTGGTGTTAGCCATGCGTTGAAGCCTTTAAAGGTATAGGCATACTGCTGGATACAAATGATTGTGTTTATAAAATGGTTTAGTGTTCTACCCTTAAATACAATTTACTAGGTAATGAGTACATAATTAATATGATTTATTGTCAAGTTGATGACACACAGAATGCAGCAGAAGTGATCATTGGCTAACCTTTTTGTGCATATAATGAGCTTCTGCATGAGGCTTCCAATCAGTTTATAAACCACAAATTATTTCTCTGATTAAAGTAACATTTGACGGAAATTTATTAACCACAGGTAACTTTGTTTTTCCAAAGGGAAAAAAAAATCTCTTCGGCTTAACAATTCCATAAATAATGCTTGTATTTTTTTTTGTATCTGCAAGCAATTTTTACCCCATTGCAGATTAATAATTTTTGTTTGTCCCACTAAAAGAATGAGATTTTATAGCCAATTTAAACATTTTTGTTGTACCATGTTTTGATGTGCTTCCTGCAGTATATTTCACCACAGCACTAGGAAATTATTTTGGTTTAAAAACCAAGGTAATTCTTGTGGTTCCAGAACTGCTTGCAAGGCAGAATATTGAACAGATTTCATCAGGCTCGCTAGGACTGCAGCACACACCTGGATGTTTGCAGACTGTACTTGATTGAGTTGACTGCATGAAGAGTATAAATAATCAAACATATCTAATTGATCAAGGAAACATACCTTGATGGAATTTCTAAAAGAAATGAGATTTCATACAAACTTTTTTTAGTATAACTTTTTTGATTATTGGGACTGTCCGTCTAGGTTTTGAGAAAATCAGTATAATTGCGTAGGGCAGGTTTTAGGTTAAAATTCCTCCTTGCAAAATAAACTCGTCATGTAGACGGAGGGAATATGACATGCATTGACTATGTCATTGGTTTTGGGTTACACTCGCAGGACGGACGGGAGGCGTCTCCTATATTTCCTGACTTCTTACTCGTGCCAACTTGTACGAGAGAGGTTTTCTCCTTCCCTAAATTTTGTGTTTCGGGGTTAAAAAAAAAAAAGAAGGCAGTTCGTGCACCCATCTGTGCCCATATTCCTGCACTTCTCCCCTATTCCCCCTCATCGCTCAATCTTTGTTTAAACCCTGACGTTTTAGGTAAGCATTCTCTGGGTTAATTTATGTCTGCAGAGCGAGGCTTGCCAAGATGAGAGCTCAGGAGAAAAGGCCACTGCTTGGTTTTGAGACTTGAGACTTATTCTGTGGCTAATTTAGTTTTTAGTGAGGAAGCAGGGTTTTTTCATTGCCATAAACTTTATAATGCACTCCACCTTTTTGTAGGAGAAAGTTTTAGAAATTGATTTTTTCCCCCTAACCACTTTCTAACCATGTGTCTAAAGGGTAAACACATAAAGACATTGCAGCAACATTATATTGTAGTAATATTGTAATAGAAACATGCAGTGTAAAAATAAATGCTTTATAATTCCCTGGTACATTTCTGATACTGTACGGTCATGTTTTAAATTTTAATTCACACTTTGGCAGAGAGTGTTCAGTCACAATATATTTAAATAACAAAACTTTGACTTATTGCTTAAGAATATTCCAGTTTGAGCTGTCAAGCCTCCTCTTTCTCCACTGCTTATTGAGCTTTCATAGATACATCAACACCTAAAGAGAACCACTAATCCCATGAACTAATCCACTTAGCGTGAGCACAATCATGATGAACTTGTTACGCTGGACACGAGTCTAACATCAATTTCCATAGACCATGTTAAACCAGTGTTTTAAAACATGGATTGTTATCATTATAATGGGTTGTGCGATTGCATAATGAGTGTGTGTTGAGCTCTGAATTTGGCTTGACGTCCAGGCTCGGTGGTAAACAGTGTCAGTCGGAAAAAAGCCACGCTCCAGTGTTCACAGTAGGTGGCTCCCTAGCCCATCATATCCCGCAACCATTTGTCTTATATCCCTGATAGTAAGCTGCTGTTCAGTCACACACGCACACATACACACACAGAGGACCACTGCTGTAACAGCCGACATATGGAAATGCTTGATTTGATATAGTGTCATTTTACATTGCAGAAATGAGTGCATGTCTCTTTTTTTTCTAAACTCCTTTTTTTTCTCACTCCCTAACCGGTGGAGCGCGAAATATGATCCTGGTTAACTACTAGTGTTAAAAATAAAAAACAGACATGTGCTATTAAACCATTAACCGCATAGTGGAGGAAGGAGCATAAGATATGCAGAACAAATAGCGCAAATAATGTGTTTTCTTACTGATTATACTTAAATACTTAAATCTTTCCCCTCAGTTTCACTGATATAGAATATCCAGTACATAGACATTACACTTTATTATTAAAACGCTCTCAATAATAATTGCTATATTTTACTTGACATTTATATTGAAATTAAGGTCAGTTCTGTGTGTATTGTCTTGTAGTAATTCTTTTGCGAAATCGTAACCATTGTACGTTTTTTGTATTTTTTTTTTTAAATATTCATTTACAAGCCACTAAACGTCCTATTTCCCCCCCACCACATGCACACTCTACTCCGTGCTATTCTGCCCTAGTCTTATATTTCCTATAATCTTTCCCTACAACCACCACCCTTGGCCAGTAGAGGTGTTTCTTTACAAGCTCTGCTTTTTTACATTCCCCATGACGAAGGGAGAGAAAGGAAAGCAGGAGCACTGTGAGTCTCCCACAGGTTGAGAAAAAGCTGACGTGTATTACTGTTCTCAGCTGTAAAAAGCCAGCGAGCAGAGTGCTTGTGTTTGAGTCAGGTCTGCATCCAGAGTGAGATCATTTCAGAAAAAAAAAAAAGATGAGGAGAAGGGGGTCCGCTGCTACGGTTCTGTCTGTCAAAGCAGCTAAATAACAGTGCCAGCTGTGGGTTCGCGTACGTTTACAGCAAGCCGCTGTACTGTAACTTGTATGACAAGATGCTTTCTCGGGTTTGCTAGTAAACACTGCGTCCACTAGAAATAAAGCAGGCTCATTGTGCATGTGTGTGTGGGTTTGGGTGTGTGGGCATGTTTTTTTTTTTTTTTTTTAAGCGGGGACCAGATATTCCCACTAGGATCAGACCATTTTGACCTTGAGAGGATGTTTGGTTGGTCCACTTTTATTTAAAAAAAAAAAAAAAAAAAAAGGATACAAGGATAAGACAAATGTGTGTGAGTGAGTGTGTGTGGTCATTGACATCAGAGCTTCTGTGTGGTGCATAAGGAAACAGAAGTAAACAAAATAACCCATGCGCCACATGAGAAACAGACCAACAAGCCACAGACTCTGCTTCAGGCGGAGGACATGCTGCTCTTTTCCCTCCCTCTCCTCTCCTTTTCTTTTATTTTCTTAAAATAAATCAGATATAAGAAGCGATGAATTTAAATAAAAATGCACAAGTTGAAGAAAGAAAAAGTCTGACTTATGGTGTGTGGTTTTGTTGTCATGTTACCGCTGTAATGAGCAGTTGAACCTGTTATGTTGGGTTGCGTCCATGGTGGAAAGTAACCAAAATGTTGTTTTTACTAATCCGGCTTCTTTCACATGGCATCCCATTTGAAAAGCTTTGACTTTGTGTTAATGAAGTGAAAAATTAAATCAGACCATCAAACCTGTAACATATGTTTTACAGTTATAACGCTTTTTATTTACACTGACTCTGATTAATGGCATGTAGCGCAGGACGGGTCTGACTGCACTGAGCTTAAATATGGAGAGAAAAATGATTCACCCACTTTACATTTGCATGAACGGTGCAAAAAGGCGACATTGTTCACACCTTATTCCAGATCAACAAGTAAGCCAATGCGATTTTAGTCTTTCTTACGGGAGAGAAAACTGAACACGACAAAGATTTGTAGTAGTACAGAGAGACGTGAGCTCCTCTAACTGGTATTAAATCGAACTGTCTCGAGTCCAACACCAAAACTGGAGCTAAACACTCATCCTTGTCTGGAGAAAGCTGATTCAGATTGGTTGGCTGTTTCATTGGCTGTTTGTTGTTTCCTGCGCGGCTGCGGTTGAACCAGGCTCTCCTAATCTTGCGTCGGTTGAGACCTCAAACGGCTGTCACCTTCACTGCAACGCTTCGCTGCCTGTCCCCGATTGGCTGGAGGCAGATTTATTTCTCCCTGTCACAGCCAATCGCGTGGCAGCGCCGCTCAAGGCTCTGTTTAGTTACAGTGACACACATGCTGATTAGAGGCGGGACATGATGGATGGACCTGGCCCAGGAGTTTTTATCAGCTCATAATGAGCCTGACACTGCACAGACACACACACATACACACCGGCTCACACTCAAGGGTCACGTCTCCCACATACGCACTCTCACAGGAGGTCAGGAGCTAACAAACAAAGCATCTTTTCCTGCAGAACACGCCAGCCAAATGAAACGGACCTGCTTTCAGTCATCTGCGTAGATACTCCATCATCATTGCCATCATCATCAGCGCTGTCATGCTAAACAGCACTAACGTTCCCAGTCCTCCTCCTTTGGCAGAGAGTGTGATTGAGTTCCATTTCTGGCTCAAATGAAATAAGGCAACGATGGGAACTTTTTCAGACCCCCTTGATTATGTCAAACCATAAGCAGTATATACTCATTTCCAACCCACAGCGGTGGTTTCTGTCTGCGTCGTATCCACCGTATTTGTGCCAATTCAAAGGGAATGCAGCCTGCGGTGTGTGACAGCTCGGCATGAAGTCATGCTTGAGATTGGGCCGTGAGAAGTGTACCATTTCAATCTGCCATGACTCCTGCCTAGAAGTCTCCAGAACTCCTGGGCAGTTAAGGTTGCCAGGCCACTTTGCATGGAGTTTGAGGTGGTTTCTTTGTGCATTGACCTTGACATTGATTTTCATCATTGCTCCAGAAGTGTACAGTGATGGTTTACGTGCGTATTTATATTGACATTTGCTTTATGAGAAGTTTATTCAGCAAAATTGGCTAGACCGGTGTGCTTTCTCGTCAGTAATTGAACTCTGGGTTTTAAGCCGTGTGATTCTTTTTCAAGGATGATCTGCAGACGTTTTTATTTTTTATTATTATTACATTTTTTTTTAGAATATGTCAGATGTAAGACAATGTTTTCAAATCAAATGATTATGTACAAGATAAGATTGATAAGTAGACGCACTCAGATAGACATGTCATCTGAGGGAGTATTTTACTTTGAATGGCACTAGCCAAGGAAACTAAGGAGAGAGTGCTTAGGGGCAGCCTAATTACCATTCTTCTCCATATACAACATATGCTGGCCAGCATGATAATGACTCAAAAACTAAAACATTCATAAAGTGTTGCTGGATTTTAAGTAGCAAGGTTAAAAAATGCAACCTTAGAGACCTGAAGTGCAGTTTTTGGCTTCCTTACACACACACACACACACACACACACACACACACACGCACACACACACGCGCCTGTCTGTCTGTCTGTCTGTCTTTCTCTCTCTCACTCTTTGGCTCTCTCTCTCTCTGTGGCCTTTCTCCTATGTTGGGACTGTCGGGTTACATCATAGGGAGCAGTGGCTCCAAATTGGATGCAGAGAGTGAGAAGTTCAGCGCTAGCCTGGGGCTGGGAATATTTTTCCATTTATTCGGGAAGAGAGCGGAGAGAGTTGAGGGGAATAAGGGGGGGGGGGGGGAGAAAAGAAGCATGACATGCAGACAAAGGGGGCGGAACGCATTACAGGTTAAGTAATGAGTAATCAACAATGGCTCCTTCTGTGCACCCCCCCCCTCCCTCCCCACAATCTCTCATGGAAATGAAGCATGGTAGCATGGCAAGCAGCAAATGCACCTACCCAACACCGGCACTCCCCCAGTCAAGACACCCGCCCCCCCCCCAAACACACACCTCCTGGTGGTAGAGACAGGGCTGACTTTAGGCACTTATGGAGTTCAGACATCCAGCACAGCAAGATAAAAAGGGCCCCAAGATAATCAGCAATGTCGTTACATCTGAAATCCAGACTTTTACACATCTGATGTCGGATGTCTTCTCTATTTAGTTGTTATAACGATGTCCTGAGTCTTGAGCTTAGGTTTGGGGAGGCATATTCTGCATGCATTTGTGTATATGCATTTCCTCATGTTACTGTAGAATTACCCCTTCTTGCAGTTCAGTTGTTGCTCAGTGAAATATATTGAATACAGTATACATACTATAGTGTTTATATAAATAAATCTATAATAAAAATGAAATAAAATACACTATCTTTCTAGAATTTGTGTGTTTATCGACATAGGGCATGTCTCACAAATATTACTACAAGAGCCCAGGCCTGGGGCCCAGTGTGTGTGTGTGTGTGTGTGTGTGTGTGTGTGCATGAGTGCGTGTGAGCGTGTGTATGCATGTATGATCTGTAACCATGCACTATGTAAAGCCTCAGGGACGGACCCAGAGCTTGTATTACATTTTTCACTCCGCACTCACACACACACTCTTAACACACTTATGGTTCTAATCACCTGACCAGTCCTAGTATTAACACCCTGACTTGCTATCAATCGCAGTCATGTTCAATCGAATAAAGACGTCTGAGCTCCTTTTCTTCACAGTGACGATTGTGATTTTCATCGCTCTTTATTCTCGTTCTCAAATTAATGTTGGTGTACCGAACAGGACTTTTGTGAATGATTTGGGCTTGGACGCATTGTTAAAGTGCCATAACTGTAATCTAGAGAGAGCGAAAGTGTTAAGCCGCCATGAAATAGAGGTTGGAGTTTGGGTCCAGGCCCAGTTTGCTTTGTCACTCTGCCAAACCATCTGTACTAAAAAAGAAGCTCAAAGTTTTACAGCGGCTGCAATGTGATTTGAATCCATCCTAAACTAATGTGGTGAAAATAGAGCCCAATCACTTTTTAGCTTTTGAGCCTCCGCACTTACTTCAGGTTTAGGAAGCCGTTTCACCCGAGCATTTCCAAGCCTTCACCCTTGCTGACCTATCACATGTTAACCCTTACACTCAGATAAGTATCTTGCTTGCTGTACTGCTGAATGTTGGATTGATGGCTTGAGCTAGAAGACCAGTGCCTGGTGGTAAAGTTTCTGGAAGATGGGTTGTATTAGTGAACGTGAGCCAAAAGGAGACACCTACAGACTGGTGACCGTGGCAATAAAAGCTGCAAATAAAAATCGTTTGTCGGGCAGGTCTGTTCTGCACCATTCCTTCTTTTTTCTCAAATTCCAATTAAATACAAATCTGATTCCCCTTAACGGTGTCTGCTTTTTTAATATCGCACCAGTCACCGCTGAGTAGAAAGTTTATGAGTCTGCTTCAGTAACAGGACAGGACTGTTAAAAGTATTTTAGCAATAAAAATCCCATAAAAGATGTGCCAAATTGAATTATGCAGAACCCTTGTTAAAAAAAAATAGGGAATTTGAAAATTGATTGTGTGGTCTTTTTTTTTTTTTCCTAAGGTGCAGTGCAGTTTAAAATTGTTTATTGAAAACTTTTGTTTAATTTATTACATGTTGGCACTTTTATACATATGTTAATGATGCTCATTTGTGATCTTGGTTATCAAATGTATAAGAAAAATCAACTTTTCTTGTACAACTTTTTCTTTTGTTTTATTGTACTTTGTGTAATTGCACATTGCATTAATATTGATGGAGAACTTGTAGTGGAGTGAAGCCATTCTGTAATGTGACATATGGCTTATATTGAGGGTGTCTGAAACATGCCTAGAAAGCATGACTCTCTAATTGGACCATTATTGCAAATGATGCAGGTACGTATAGACACAACGCTTTTTATGCTATTTTACTAGCTCTGTTCCGTTCTTTTAGGTCTAATTCTTCACCCTTGTGACCTGCTTCCATCCCCCCCCCCTATGTGGGGTTAACGTATCCATGATGACCATGAACACCAGCGTGGTGCTGGGGATCCAGAGAGCAGCTCACCTTGTCTTGGGACGTGACTCAATTAGTCCTTCATTAGGCGTGCTCTGCATTTTTTTGTGATTGCTGAACCAAATTGCTTTCTTATGTGCTATTTTCATTTGTACTGGCTTTGCGGAAATGTATCTGATTTGGTGTCAGGGTTCAGAGAGAATGCAGCGTGCTCTTTTGCCGATAAATCTCGGGTGGGTGCCAGAATACGCAAGGCAGTTTTGCTCGACTGAAGATCTGAGATTCTAATCTGACTTGAGCTGTTTGTGCAGTGCAAAGTTGCATACAAGGGCCAGTCTAATTCCACACTAACAATATTGCAAAAAATTTGCATTCTATAAGCATTTGAGGTTTTTGACATTTGCAGTCCATATGTTCGCATGTAGAAGAGGCAGCATGTCCTTTCATATGCGTGCATTATGTTGATAGGTGCAGGAAAACATTCACATCTCCACCCAATTCATTTCTATTTCCACATCATGAGAGCCTGAACGAGGCTCACCCACATTCATTGGGTCCTTTCCGATTTAATTTTGAAGGCCTTCTGTGCAAGCGCAAGATTGCTCCTCCAGTACAAGCACATGTGTAATGTGTCTTGTGCCCTGGGGCCATGTTTTCTTAGGGTGATGGTGTCCTTTTAATTCCCCCTCCTTTTTTTTTTCTCCCTCTGTTTTGATTTCTACTTAAAGTTTGATGTCTGTGCCCTCCCTCTGGGCCAACATTAGCTTGTATGCTAATAGGCCCATGCATATTCTATTAGCACTGTCAGTGCAGGATGAGGGACATATGTGGTGAGAGCCGGTTTGGGGGCAGTAAACTCAGCAAGGGGATTCTGGCTGCTCCTGCACCATCAGTCATCTTCTTGCTTTGAGTGGCTCTGACTTATAGGCCTTAACAAGCTCTCCGTTTAAAGCTTGACTTTAACTGGTGCCGTCTCAGTTCACTGGCAGGATATGTATGTGTAAATCAGTAGGAGAGATAAGAAATTTGAATATAAAATGGAAAGCATAAGTAGTATATTTTAGAATGAATTTTAACAGGCATACTGGAGAGAAGAGGATTGGAGAGAAGGTTTAGGTTACTTGCATAATATATTTTTTTTTTGACAGATGTGCAGTACCAGTAATTCCAGGACTAGATATTTTGGTTTTGATTTTATTTTTATGAAATTAGATTGAAATAAAGAGTAGGGGATAAGGCAGATCAAATTTATATCAAATTTGCTAGTGAAAAGGTGTCTCAGTGTTATACCGTGAAAGTGTTCTTCACTGTACTGATTCATTCAATGACCTAAAAGGTTTGCTGTTCCCAACATGTACATTGGTAAAACCTCACACTAGAGAGCAACGTATTAAAAAGTAACAAATGTTTAAGGTGAATAAGGTAACTTTAACATTTAGGTTGATTTCAGGCTTTCAATTCCTGTGATTTTATGAGATTATGGTAATTTCAACTATCAACTATAATATTAATTGGAAAATGTTGCTGCATTAGAGACTGAGACAACATTCGTATGATGCTTACATGTTTGTGAATATACCTACCTGTACGACCCAAGTAAACTTTGGAGAGACATTAGAGACATTTGCAGCATTAAATATTAAATAAGTGCTGATATAAACTGAGCCACAGAAAAGAGGATTGGTAATTTAAAAAAAAAAAAAAAGGCTGGTATCTGTCTCCACTTTTTTTTTTTTTTTTTTTTAAGCAGCAAGCCACCCCCCGCCCCTCGTTTCTGCAGCTAACCAATAAAGTGGTGCTCAAAATTGGAAAAATCTGTTGGATGAAAAAGTAGTCTGCTCATTTAAGATGTTGAATTAAAATGATCTGAGCTGAAGTCTACGTTGTAAAAAAGCCAGCTCAAGCTACTTTTCAAACCCTTAGACTTACCGTAGTGCTCCGAGACAACATTCTCTCTAATCGGAGATGCTATAAAAGCAGTCGTCTGATGATATGATTGATTAGGGTTGAATATTTTACATAACGTGCAGAATGAAATGTTCTACACTGTTGGAAATATTTATACTGAGGTACTTTTTGGCCTCTGACTGCGACATTACAATTCTCCACACTAGCCTGTAATGAAAATGGAAACCGCACTGGAGATAACACAACCACCAAAATATTCACCATAAAATAAAAGAAATCTGTTTATTCCTAAAACAGATGAACCTTTTATATAAATGTGGAAGCGATTACTTTAAGGGTCGTCTTTTAGAGTAATTCCCAAATGAAACTCTCCGGCCCTGTATTTATGAAGCCCGTTGCAAAGGACTCTAATGAGGCAATTAAGCAAAGGGTCGGACGACTTTGATCTAAATGTGGTGATTTTTACCAAAACATCTCATCATGATAGATACTCATAACTCAGGGCCCTTAATTGTGCTTAATTTGTTTGGAATAGGAATGTGTTTTCAATTAGACGCTGCATTCTACCAGCTTGTTTAAAGGAGTCTGTCAGAGAAAATTAAGAACTAGTTTGCTTTGGATGTGACTGTTTTTTATCACGAGGAGGAGTCTCTTGAACAGAAGGCAGAGGATAATTAGACTCTAAAGAGAGGTCTGGGGAGGTGGACTGAGACAGAGCAGGAGAGGAGATGAGAAAAAAAAGGAGGAAATAAAAAAAAAAAATCATATGTGGTAATGGTAGCCAACAGGAGCAGGGGCTGGTGTATGACATTGGTGTGACTGACTTGTACTGGTCACACCAAATGACAAACCTGATACTGGTTTGGTGTGCGTTGTGGGACTTCAAGAAATGTATACTACTATATAATGGATCATATATACTATAATGGATGCAGGATGAAGAACGTATTAAACCCTATAACTACCTTACATAGCTTGTCTGAAAATGTAAGGCTAATCGGGGTTAATCGAGGTAAAACTAATGGTTGGCTTTTTTATACGTAGTTTTGGAAGTTCACACTGATGCATCGCAAAGGGAAATGCATTGCTAAGAGGAAACTGCGGATAAATTGCAGCTTTCTGATGATCTTAATCGCAGTATAAATACTACATGACAATCAGGCTTTCAAGATTTATATGTTGTTATTGACTTATTACTGTTTATCCACCAGTTGATATTTATTCAGACTGTGTTGACATAAAATTATTTGTTTGACATAAAATCAGACACATGATTCGACCAGTGAAAACACTCTGTCTGTCTCTCCTTCCCTTATCTCTTGGTTTTCTACTTCACACTCCATTAGCTGCGTCTTCTTCAATCTGTTCGCTGTCAGTTTGTCAGTGATCATCTGTCAGCCAATGTACACACACACACACACACACACACACAATCATTACCGCGCAGATGAGGCAGATGAAGTTTAATGCATTGAGAGAAACTGGTAACTGATTCAGAGCCGATGCTGACATCGGTGTTCCACCTCTATCTGACATGAGAGTTGACATGACATGGGGAAATCGCTCTCACTCAGGGGAGGTTACTGCTCATCAACATTTCTGTGTAAATCCACATTGTGGCAGACATGGTATCCTTGTACAGGGAAGTACAGTATAACTGACTGCATCCAATGCATGTGCAGATGTCAAGTCATTAACTGTAACATGTGATTTCCTTGTATACTGACTATTAGCTTATAATCTCTGTGTAACATAATTGTTGATAAATAAATAAATCAGGGACACAGGTGATCCAGCTGGATTTTTTTTTTAGAAATAGAAATCTGTTATGTACTGTATGTAAAATTATGTTATAATACGTTGCAATCTAGAACAAGAATGCTTTTAAATCAATTGAAAAGGATCCTTTCTCTGCTTATATGATACTAAAGAATTCAAAACAAATGTTAATTATTTAGTTATCGTTGCTCATTACATAGTTCTCACAGATTTTTATGCTGAAATGGAACTGTCCCTAAAAATTGCTGAATGTAGTCAATGTTTTTGGCATTCACCAGTTAACTTTATCTCATGATCTGATTAGAGCTTTTCATTATAACCAATGCTTCATATTCAAGTGGAAAGGATTTTTTATAAATTTTTGTTCCCATATAGTCAGTTCAAATATAAAAAGATACAACTGACTGGCCAACTGATTGCCAGTAATTACTACAGTTAAAACAATCATGTGTAGGAGATACAGAACCTGGATAAACTGTATAATAGGTGTTGTAATAAACACAAGAACATGGTTTTCAGCCTGAATTCATACACAGTTTTGCATTATGTTGATTATAGTGTAAAAATAACCACAATCAGACTCTGAGAAGATTCCTTTTTCTTTTGTGGGTGCATATGGATACAATAAAGGTTAGCTGTATTAGAAATAGCTTTGTGTCACATGAACTTTATGTTGTCTTGTGTTATATTTTTGTATAGTAATGTCTTTTGTATAGTACTTTAGTTTTTGATAATTTATTGTGTACATTTGGTTTGGTTTAGATAGTCAGTTAGTTAGTTGTCCTAGTTAGCTAGTTAGTTTCTGTTAATTTATATTGCATGTACAGTATGTAGCACCTTGGTCCTGGAGGAACGCCGTTTCGCTTCACGGTGTACTGGACTTTATATGGCTGAAATGACAATAAAAGCCTACTTGACTTGACTTGACTTTTCTGAAAATCTGGGATTTTGTATTTGTTTTGATACACTATACTGAAAAACACTGTATGGACAAAAATCACACCCATTGTTGTTTCTTCCCCCCAAATTAAAAACATACACTTGTAAGGAATAACTTTGTATGTTGTAGCTTCAGAATTCCCTGGAACTAAGAAGCCCAAACCTGTTCTGGCATGACAATTTTCCTGGGCATAAAGTGAGCTCCGTGAAAACATGGTTTGAAGTAGTAGAACTCAAGTATCCTGCACAGAACCCCTATTTCAACCACACTGAACACTAGATGAACTGGAACACCAGCTTCACCCCAGGCCACCTGGACTGACATCAGTGCCTGACCTCAGTAATGCTCGGGTGGCTGAACGAACACACAGCCTTGCTCCAAACTTTAGAGTAAATACTTGCCAAAAGAGTATGTTCTAGTAGCAAAGGGGAAATAATTCGGGATAATTATGGTCAGGTGGCTACAAATTTCTGGACATATAGTTTATGTACTGTATAATATTATCACTGTTTCTAGACAATTTGAAATTCATCAATAGCCTCCGCGAAGATAATACAAATTACACCATGCCTGTTTCTTGCCGCTTGTGCTTCTTATTTTTGTTTTCGTCTAGAATTTGTACTAAGTGATAGTTCTTGCGCACCCTCAGTCAACCAATGAGTGTGGAGCACTCAGCTAAAGTGTGGGGGAAAAAAAACAAATATAATGATTTGTCTCTGTTGCTTCTTAATGTCCACTGTTTTCGCTAAGGTGACATCAATAATGTCACAGATGTTTGTTCAATGGAGTATGAATTTGATCAATTTACGAGTACTGTATGAATTACTAACCAATCGTGGTGCAGGATGTAGAATGTCACCAGTTAACCTAATCTGCATTTCTTTGCACAGTGGGAGGAAACCCACCAAGCCTAAAGCAGGAATTGAACCCTTGACCCCTGGAGGAGCAAGGCCACAGTGCTAACCACGATGCCACTGTGCCACCCGGTAAAAGCCATAGCTATGTTTGAGAACACATAGGGTTGGGACTAAACAGCTGTGTTGCCAACCACTTGTTAGTGAGACTAATAAGAAAAAGGCTTGAATTTGCTAGGGAGCATAAAGGTTGGCCTTTGGAGCAATGGAAAAATTTCATGTGGTCTGATGAGTTCAGATTGACCTTATTCCAGTTGGTTAGGCTCGGCAATGTTATGTGGCAATATAATGAAGTCAGCTGATGACCAGTGGAGTTTTTCTGCCCTGATGGAACAGGCATATTCCAGGACTCAAACTGAGACAGAGTAGTTCTGGGAGCATGAGGAATCATTTTCACACATGAGCTGGTCACCACATTGTGTGCTGTAATCAAAACTAAAGGTGACTGAATGAAATCTTAGAGTGTGCGACTGTTTTTTTTAATTGGCCAGGCAGTGTATAATGCATATTACAGATAACTGCTGAAAGGTCAGTTAGCTGGTGCTCTGCTGTCATGTAGTAGTGTGTTCATGCTTCAAGTATTGTGATTAACTTTTGCGAAGGGATGGATGAACGTACTGGAGCACATAAGATATTAGAGGTTTTAGTTAACATGCAGTCTAGCTTGACCATCGTAATGGTAAGTGCCTGTTAAGTTTAAAGCTAGGTGGTCCTCTTGGTTGCATAAGTTGCATTATAAAAAAAAAGCTGATGGTCCTCTGGCAAAACTCTAGCACAGACTTGTCCCTTTATTAATTTATGTAAATATAAATGACCAAAATATACTTTCATATTTCCAATACATAGCATCAGAGTTTGGTTTTTAATAAAACATAGCTTAGACTTATCCCATTGATAATTTTCACAAACTATATATATTATTTTTAAATAAATAAATAATTTTTATGTTCATGCCAAGATTTGCTTAATAAAATAATATTATTTGTATATTAATATTGCTGTTTTTCTTAAAGAATTGGATTAACTCTGACACAATAATATTGCAAAGAAAAACACATATTAATATGTCTTCCTTGGAATTTAGGCACCCCAAAGCTATTAAGCTATTTCTGCTCTCCTTTTTTTGCTTTGTTCTTGGGAAATCATGCCAAAAGACTTAATTAGGCTGAATAATAGCCAAGCATGTGCAGCCTGTAATCCCCTGCACCGAAGGCGTGTGTTAATGGTTTCCTTGTCATTCACTGAAGTTATAAGAAAACATGTTTCCTTTCAGCCTCCTGAAACATGTTCTCTGCATGCTGTCTGGGCTAAACGCCCTGCACCCCCTCAACCCCCCACCCGTACACTTTCTTTCTTCTTGATCTCACTTTCTTTTGTGCTCTCCATCTCTGCTTCTCTCTCTCTCTTTTATTTCTCTCTCTTTTTTGACCTCCTTCCTGCAGTTTTGATTCATCTGAAGGGAATTATGATGAATCAGGTTGGGTTGGCACAAAGTCCGCCTTGCCGTCCTCAAACAAGAGAACAAATTACTCACTTCCCTTCTTCATATTAAGTACACGTTTTTTTTTCTTCTCTTTTTCAGGTGGTGTCCAAGCCCTTGTTGTTTTTGCAAGTGCTGAAAGACTTAAAGATATTCATGAACCTTTGACCGTGGCTCACTCACCCGCCAAACACGAATAGCTGAACCATGTGTTTACCTTACGCAGAAAGCAAATAATGTTTTATATGATTTCCTATGCAGTAGAGATCGAATATTCATGAATCCTTTATACATAATGTATCATGTGGTAGTCCACCTTTCTGTAATGGTAAACAAGGTCACAGGCACATGTTTGAAATTATAGTTTGGTTACTAATGTTGATTTTAAAATGATTTCACAATCAGGTTGACATGAGGTTTCTGCATGTATAAGCATTAGTTTTCATCTGGACCCCTTTAATTAAACGCTGACTAACTCAGGCAAAGTGAAATCACCTGTTATTAGAGCATCTTAATACCATAAGAGCATAAACAAATACAATTATTAATCAAATGCCAAATGCCATTTGTTTTTAATCTTGCAAAAAATACCTTGCATATTTTTTGCAAGATTGTGTTTAATTCCTAAAGATTAAGCACATGCTTCTGGGAGTTCTAGTACAGGGGCCTTTATGAGAAAAAGCAGGTTGAATAATTATACTTAGATGCCACTGATATAATTCAATTCAAAACCGGTTCCCTTAAACATTTAGTGGATTCAAAGAAGAGTGTTCACAGATAGTGAAGGGCAAACTAAATGTATATTAGATGTAAATTTATAAATGAAGCTATTTTAATGGCCAGGTATAAATCTTTTAAACTGTAAAATGATAAATACTTAATACAATAATAGGTCTCCTAATAAATATTTAAGTGAGGAAGTGGTGTAGAGTGAGGGAGTGCGAGATTATCCAGGCTTATTTACAGAATGGAGAAAAAAAATAACACATTAACACCTACCAACTGTATGTGGTAGGAAAACGGTGTACCGCAAGTCATGACCCTAGTCCACACGAAATCACATGAAACACTAAGCAAGAACGACATCCAGATTTTCTTAAATAGCTAAAGCTGAAAGAAATACACACAATAATGTGCGTCTCCCTTATACCATTTACCTTGCAGGACCTTTTCCGAGCTTGAATATGAGCTTCCAGACATAAACATGCATTTGGCCTGTAATGTACATTTGCATATTTTCTGTATGCTTGATGTATCATCGTCCTGGCAGTCTTCACAGATGAAACACTACATCCAAAGATATGCTGCCCAGGCACTTGTGGCAAAGCAGACTCACTGATCATATTTAAGCGAGAACTGCACTGGCATTACATGAACTGTTTTGCCTTCAAGCATTAGAACAGTCACTTCCAATAATCTGATTCCTGTGTTGGGTTGAGTAGGTTGATATCTTGCTCCCAGGCCAGGGCAGTCCACTAAGAAACCTGAGAAAGAGCTTCTTAGTACTAAAACAGGTTAGAAAGTATTGGTCTGATGCTAGACATCCTTTTAGCATCCTAGCCACCATCCTAGATGTACAGTTTGTGGTGCCAGTCTTGGAGAGGGTGCTAGGATTGGTGAACAACAGTCACAGTCGCAGTTTGCCTGGGCTTGCTGTAATTACTGGACTTTAAGAAGTGGGTTATCAGCCTTTGGCTAGATTCTGAATACCACAGACAGAGACATTCCCCCATTTTAGCAAGAGGGGCACGGACTCCAGCGGTCTAGTGAAGTAGGATTTTCTAACAGATGGGTGCGCTCTGGAGAGGTGCCCCATCCGGTGCAGAAATATAATGGCCTGCTAAGACATATCAATTATCAAGGTGGCACGTGGTTGGACTGCTCCTGTCAAAACAGAAACTGGGTTCTGGAGCTCCTCACAATTTGCCTATAGACAGGCTAGATTTCTGGCCACAATTGTGACATGCTACTCCATGAGGGGTGTTGTCATATGTCCCTCCAGGACATCACCTTGTACTTTTTCCAGCTTCCACAAGTTAACATTGCCTGTCCGAGTGGTGTGAATAGTTTGTGGCTCTCTGAATGTTGGTTGACTGCCAGGATTTGTCATCCGAATCAGTGCCAGCATGGAGAAACGGACATGTCACAGTGGTATTTATTGCAAATATTGCATCATACACATTGGGCCTTTGGGACACATTGGGACACGCAGTTAATCTCGAATGTAGATGTAAAAAAAAAAAAAAAAGGATTTTGTATTACTTTGTTCACGTCAGGAAATATGATTGCTGTTTATTTGGTTAAAGCTGTTTAATTCATTCTTTGCATTCTGATTAGCATTCATGCAGTTTCAGCCTAGCTAGGGTGCAGCTTAGTTTCGAAAGCAATTACTCTTGACAGACAGTGCTATGTTAACTACTACACGAGAGAGGAACAAAAGTAATCAAGGGGCTAGCTGTGACATAACAAACAGCACGGCAGGCAAAGCAGAGCTTAGAGCGCCATTTCCGCCATGCGCTCAGTGTTTATCTGTTTGATGTGCGTGACGCCTTTTTTCCCCGCCGGGAATTAATGTCGCGGAACATTCCTACCGCGCTCGTGTCTTTTTCATCTGCTCGGTGGGGGAAAAAAGTGACACTGGAGGTGACAGTTCAATTTGCGCAGAATGGATGATGGCTATCAGCGGTGCGCCTAGTGTGTTGATTTCTGTTTGTGGCTGCCAGTGGAGTTGTGGCTGCGCGAGGAGCCCGAGAGCCCGTCTTCTCATCTCCGTTTGGACAGCTATAGCACTGTCAGCGCTTCGGCTTTTCACGCAAATTATCCCCGCGTTTCCCTTCCTCTCTATAAAGGGCACAGTGATCTATAGCTTCAATTTCCCCGCTCGCGCCGTTCTAAGGATTGATCTCTCTCCATAAATGATGATGATTATTATTTTTGCCTTGCGCCGTCTTGTCACCTTTATTAGCTCCTAATGTGCTAATGATGAGCTCTCCTATTCTGTCATTCTTTCTCTCTCCCTCCCTCTCTCTCTCTGCCCATTTTCATTTTCTTATTCTCATTCTCCTGCCCTGTTATACTCTCTTTATTTACTTGCTTTTGTTTTATTCTTTCATTGTCATTCTGTCCCTGCATTTTCCATCTCATTTTATATCCTACCATATAACTCTCTCTCTTTCTCTCTCAATACTGTTCACACTAGGATACATCTCCTTGCATTGAAGTCAGCCGTTCCGTCAATACATAGATATTTGACAAGAATTTGACAAATCAGGCTTATTAAAAAACAGCTGCAACAGTACGTGGAGCTAGCAGTGTTCTGCTTTTTAAGGAATACTGCCTGAAAAATTGATATAGGCCTGTTGTAGAGAGCTCAGAATTCGACAACAAGATGTGCTTGAAAAGTCTTCAGAATCTCATCTAATGAAACTGTGCCTAATTAGAACCAACTGTGTCATAATGAGTCATTTTACTATTATCATATCCTTATTAAAGTGTCATGTCCATTATGGCCACTTAGTGATCACTGCTGTTTCTGTACCATTTAGCTATTTTTTTCACTCTTAAATGAAAGTTCAAGTTTTCTTTAGCTGATGCTGAAAAGAAACCAGTCGAGATATTGGCAGCATTTTCTTTTTCTTTTTTGGTCTTCAAGCTGCTTCCCCGCACTGGGAACTCAGATACGATCTAGCCTGGGTTTGTATGTGATAGCCATATATGGTAATTTGTCTTCTGGGATTGCATGGCTCAATGCTATATTACAAACTACTTGTGGGTGATACAGGGCCCATCGATGGCAGACTGTTTTGTGAAAACAAACCTATTCACATTCGTTCAGAACACTTAGCCGAGGCCAATAGCACATCTATCAGTAAAGACAATAAATACCGTCTATTATTTGACAAATCTAAATGCAAATCTCTCCTTGTCTAATGTTGAATTACAGGCAGCAACCCTGAGCAGTATTTGTCACTGAAGCTCCTGCCATCTGTAACGAAATAATTAAACCTCTTTCAATGTCGCTCAGTTTTCTAAAAGTAAAACTAGGCGTGCTTGGCAGTTCCCTCCATGCCACAGAGCATGCCAGATATTAATTGCTTAATTACGTCCAGCAGTTCACCTTATGTTTCTCTATCTCACTTATTCCAGTTTTTCTTTTAAGTATGTGTACTTGGCTGTGAATGGCAGTCATTGTGAATGCAGCCATTGTGACAGTAATTTATTGCATAAATCATTGCTGTTTAAGATTAAAACAACAACAAATAAACAAAGGACAAATGCTGGAACTGCAGTCCACCAACGTTTATGTGTTTTGCCAGCAGTACCTCCCACACCATGAGGCTATGCACTACGGGCTGAAGGAAAGGGCGCTTTAAAGGAAAGTTACACCCATTTCTTTAAAAAAATAATAAAATACTTAGAGGACACACTAGTAGATGCAAATAGCATCAGTATATTTTATAGTAATAGCTTTTGTATTGATGTTTCTATGTTTTAGTTTTTACTTAGAATTGTCCAATCATTAATTAATCAAATTACTGTGCTCAAACACTGCTGTGCACAAAACTCACATTTTATTAAACCCACTGGAACTCTAGAGGTAGACTAAAGTGTGCAAATCCATGTATTTAGTGATGTGTGTGTGCATGGCAGGGTAACGGAGGAGCTAGGCGACTTCCGTTATTATCAGCAGAGACTCTGTAAAAGCCAAACTCAGCAATCTAGCACTGCCCTGCAAACTGCAGGCCCAGCAACCCTGTATTAATGGATAGAGGATAGAAAGAGAGAGAGAGAGACTGAATGACTGAGAGTAAAGAGAAATTTATATTCAGCAGATTTTCACCAAAACATTTTCTCCGCCTGAGCCCTGTCAAAACAGCCAGGGTCAAACCAGCCATCCTGATGGTCTAAGCATTTGAATCTATAAGCAGGGGAGCAATAAAGAGAGAGCGTTGCCTAAACAAAGCTGTGGTTAATATTTAACAAGAAAATAATGGAAAAACAATGTTCAGAAAAAATGCAAAAAGTAGAGTCTAGCATGTCTTTTATTACAGGAAGCCAGTCTAAATAATGCATCACAGGTTTTACATCAGGTTTGATATTGTGAATGTTAAAATATTAGAATATGTAAAGCACAAAACTTTACAATGATAGAACAAAATTGTGAACAAAATGTTACGGATTAATATTTTTCTCACTCATGGGATTATCATTTACATTTTTCTCTCCATAACTTTTTAAATATTAAAAAAAAGAGTATTTATAACAGATTAATTTAGAATTTCCACTGAAGACCTTTGAAAGAAAGTAATGTAATTCAATTAGAAAGTAATTCAAGTTTCATATTTTCACCAAAAAATTTAAGGTCATTACGAAATAATAATAATAGTACAGTACGTTTAGAATAGTAGCTTGTTGTGTTGTTTATATCATCTCCATATTTGCTTTCTCCCTTTTTTCTGACCTTGAGCCGAATTTGTCTCTGCCATCTACCTTGAACCTAGTTAAGCATAAGCTTTTTTTTTATTAGGCATGAGACATATTTCACTTCAGTTTGTGTGAGACATCAGTAGGAGGCCAGTCTGTCTGGTGGACAGTAGTATCTTGACGCACCGGATAGTTTTTTTGTGTATCTTGGCGGTGAAAAGATGACGAACTCGCTTAGGAATCTGTATTTTAATGGGCCCTGTGGCACCAGGGGAGGCAACTCATGTGGCGAAATACATGGGCATAATTCCTACTGAAGAAGATCTGAAGAAGTTCTCTAGGGTGCAGCAGGTTAACCATTTAAAAAGAACTATACTATATATTAGGGTGTTTATAAAATGGTTGTAACACACATAAGACCTTGTGTGAAAGTTAGATGCTCTTGCTATTTGTTCCCCAAAAAGTCAATGCGCTGTCTAGGGAAAAACAGAAAAACCATGCTCAAACTGGTGTTTCCACATTTACATTCAGCGCTCTTAAAGGCATCAAAACAAGCAATGTTGCCCGGCTTCATTCGTCCTGTATTTTTTGCTTTGTCCATTGCTTTGATTTACTGTTTACTACTCTTTATTCTTCTTATTCATCCTATATATTTTGACAGTAGTGTGACAAAGGTTTGAGTCAGATTAGAAGTTTAGAGCAACTCTTATCTGTGTAGTACAGTCACCCGGTGGACAGACACTTACTGTAGTTACACTAGATGGAGCTAGTAAATAATAAGACTTTCACACTGTGACTGAGCAAGACCAGAGACTAAAGTAAATGTGTTTCTTGATCTGAACCTTGATTTGTGTTCTGATAAATGTAATAAAATTAATTTGAGTGCTAATTGAGTGCTAGTTACATTTTTGCATTAAAATAGTTTTAGTTTGGGCCTGTTTTTTATCTGAAAAGTCCATTAAGAATCACAATAAACATGAATGATATACTGTAGTTTGATTATTTTTACTCCTTGTCAATACAAAGTG
Source organism: Clarias platycephalus (assembly GCA_030068275.1). NCBI lineage: Eukaryota > Metazoa > Chordata > Actinopteri > Siluriformes > Clariidae > Clarias > Clarias platycephalus. The sequence goes on from JAQQZT010000040.1 coordinate 23,641,312, forward strand.
TAATTGACATTTCTAATGAGCTGTATTTCAGAAGCTAGTGTTTGAAATATTGCGAGTTTAATCAGAGACTAATAGTGGTCAGATAACACTACAAGGTGTCTGAAGCACAATTACTCACATTAACATCTCCGTTACACATCTAAGTTGTAAAACCTAGGAATTGCATCGCCTTCGCCAGGTGAAACACTTTGCTTAATCTGCCAAGTACAGATTCAGTGAAATCCCCCTCTCCAAGCTGACAGGCGGTTCCTTTACTTTGGGTAATATGCGATTTACCAAGCAAAGGCTCGAGAAGGGAACTCCAGACCTTGAACCTGTCTTGCGGTTTAACTTTGCTCATTGGCAGAGGCTCTGTTCGATTGTAAATGGTCTGCTTAAGCTTGATCATTATGAGGGAGCAGGCGCTGCTGCTGCACGGTGTACAGGCTCTACACACAAAGAGCTCTTTTCTTAAATAATTGGTGATTACCAGTGGAACAGGCACGGTCTCTGTGTGTGTGCATCGGTGGTGGTGGGGGGAACTGGGCTACTCCGTGGTCTGCTGGCACCATGTGGTTGTGATTTAAGCAAGGAAGGTGTGCCACTGTACTCTCAGCTGGCATCTGCAGCATGCCCTGAGCATGCTGAAGCAATTGGCCCTGCAGCTCAACCTATGCAACCTCTTCCACCTCTGCAACACTACGCATGGAGATCGGCCAGGCAGGGCTTCTTCAGATGCTCACAATTTTCATCTCTGGAACAAGAGGAGTACGTGAACGTGTGTGTGTTAACCCCCGCCCCCCCCTCCCTTAAGAGTATTTGATTAACATAAATACGTGTTGCTGTCTGGTCCATATTGGCATCCTGCTTGCTTTTCAGGTTGACCATTTATCTTTCCAGTAAGCGATCAGGTTCAATGGTATGTAAAGAGACACGTGGAATGCCAAAACAGAGTCAATAAAGCGACGAACATCAAAGGTCTTGCCCCACTACCAAGGACAATGGTCTCCCTCGGCTGAATGGTTGATCCATCACCTTTTAATGATGCTTTGTTCATCTGTTCTCTGGGGTCACTGCGCAGTGCATCTCTAATCAGAGGAGTGCTTCAAGACTTTGGGCAGCAGCCAGTATCTGATGCATTCCAGTAATTCAGCCATCCCAAGACTCCTGAAATGCATTTCCTCCTCTTTGGTGTACTGACCGAGGGGTCTTAATTTAATTGCACATCTTGCTGTTGTTCAGCTTGGATAGGCAGAAAGCCAATTGAGTGCTGCCTCAAGCTGCCCTGAGAGAGAGAGAGAGAGAGAAAAGCTGGAGATTTCAGGCGCTGTGGAGCGATTGAGATCTAAGATGGTTACCTTGGTAACATAGCTTGTAATGCACAAGTCCTCACAGTAAATTTGTTCAAAATGAAGTATTTATTTAAGTAGCACTTTATGTTTCTTAGCATTACAAAGGAGCATATGGTCATAAGCCTGCAGGTTTGTAAGTGTGGATTGTCCTCCTTTCTTTGGTTGTACTTAAAGACACTGTTAGTTTACTGTGGTTTTTCTGTTGCAACTTTTCCTCTCTTTTTTTTTTCTTGCTGTCTGTGTCAGCTGCCAGAGTTAAGTTTTGCTTTTTTTTCTGCTGATCTAAGATCGACTTATTCACCCGGCATTCAGGTTTGCAGTTTTAAGAGAAGCCACAGGACTGGTGTCAGCAGAGTGCAACAGGGCAGCTGGGTCAGCGTAGAAGTGCAGAACTTATGATACATCGCCGGCATGAGTCACCACGATGTAGGCATTTTTAGAGCTGTGGTCCTGAGAAAACACAGCGCTCTGGACCTGTCATGAGCAGCTATTCCCAGACAAAACAATTGCAGATAATTATGAATTTGGCAATAACTGTCTTTCAGTATATATCTTTATCAGAGACCAATTTGTGGTTGCATTCCTGCATAAGAATCAGGAGCAGGGTTGTAATGTCAGCGAGTGGAGGGGGTGTTCCGCACTTATTCAGTGTAAGCATAAGTTATTCAAAGAGCAAGTGTATCCTAGGGGCATGGCAGTTAAAGTTGAGGATGAGGTAAGAGATCACAGAGGTTTGAGTTAGACGTTAATCTGGCCTCAAAGCAACGTTCGGCTCCATAAAACTCAGTGTTTTTCTACAGGGTGTCCACTTTCATGGTGGCAATTCAACTTCCTCCTGTCTCATTTTCTTTCCTCTGCATTCTTATTAGTGCATGTCTATTAGAAGATTAAGACAATGTTAGTGGTTTCTCTTTTTTTTTATTTGTGTCTGAAAAAAAAAAAATCACAGTTCAATGACTTTTTACACAACTCACACTGATGATCAGCTTATGTGTTATTTTAGCTTTTTATGATCTGTCGTTATATTGTCCAAACATATACTTGAGGATATAACAAACTTTATCTTAGCAACATGGAGTTGTGGAGGAAAAGTATCAGGTTTGTGCTGGGCATAAAAAAAATCTGCATTTGTCTACATGGTTTAATTTATACATAAATACTGCAATTAAAATAGAATGACTGAAAGTATTATGTTCTGTTACAGTGATAGAGTTTTTAAAGGAAACCATTCCCTCTCTTTCTCCTGCTAATTTTTATTTATTTACTCACTTTTTTTTTTATGAATGAAATTAAAAGCTCATTTCAAGCCATGCACCCACATTGTAATTTAAGTCAGTGTGGAGTAAATCATTTTTGTGGCCACAATTAAATATTCCCACCGGTCTAAAACGTCCACAATATTATGTTCTTGCAGAGACCACCAGATAAATCTGCGCTGTCGGCTCCGATTCACTACGCCACATTAAATTCTTTTAGATCAATTAAACTTAGCGGCTTGGTTTACAAGTGACGAGTTTTAATGTTAGCTGGTAGGAGCTGTGGTAGGAGTTACTAAAACTTGCACATGCACAACAGAGCAGGAAAAATCCCAAACTGGCTGTCTGGAAATTCAAACCTGAGAGTGCGTGTACTGTATGTTTCTTTTACAACTTGGTCTAATCACTTGAAAATGGAAATTTATGAAAATGATCCCCAGAGAATGCATTTATATTTTCATTCATTTTTACTTTTTATGTTTACAAGGTCTGGTACCTTCAGGCAACTCCACTTGGTTATCTTTGAGTCAGCAGAGCTTCAAGGAGGCTGCACACAATGTAGATGTGAAGAGAGATTTCTTAATGGACAAAGAGCATCTAAAATAACTCCTTGACATACTATAATCTTCCAATTCTTCCCATCAGGTATTATAGCATAAAATCTGACATTTTCATTTTAGTTACATTTTTTCATTTATTTTATTTTCTACATATAAACAGACGGTATTAGTAACAGAAAGCACCAGATGCCTATGCTGGATCTCATCTTTGCTATAAACATGATGTCTATATTATGCAATGCGACTATATTTATTAAATAAAAAAAATTATTTTTAGCTGTTATAGAGAACAGACCAGGAGCATTAAAAATCACTGAATAAATTAATTTTATGACCCCGGTGCGGCACAAGCATCTGTGATTTCACACGCTTTATGTACAATTTACAGTTGCGGTATTGAATGACATGGTGGCAGAGGTAACCCGAGCCATGGTCGTGGATAAACCTTTTGGTTTTGGTGAGCAGTGCGCATGATTTTTCGGCGTCATTGTGGCTTTACTGCCTCTCCCAGTGCACAGAGGTGTAGGCAGAGCAGGATGCTGAGTGTCACGGCTGCTAAATAAGCGCAACAGCATTATTGCCCTCGCATAAGGGGCTGATGGGAAAAACACATGGGGGACCGAGAGATCTTGCTTTCACAGAGAGCCAAGAAGAGGATCTATCGGCGCAGATAAAGCTTGGCTTAATCTCAGCCTTGACATTCATCCCTGTTCTATAAGAGATGCCGCAAACATTTGTAGTTCACACCAATTTCAAAAGCAGCCTGTGTGTCACATTACGGGCAGCATAAAAAATATTTATTATAATTCCCTATAATCTTTCAGGAAAAAATGAGTATCTGTGCGACAGACCTGATTGCAAATAATCACAGCTTACAGCAAATTTGTTTTAATGTCTTTCTTTTAACAACTTTAGATACTTTGACAAGATGGAAATATGTATATAACAACATAGATTTTTAGAATCTTATCAAAACTTCTTTATTTTACCCTTTATTACATTTTTTAAAAATTAATTTAAATTAAATTATGTAGATAAAATTAAAGAAATTATTAAAGAAACCTCAGCAGCAACCTTGTTTCCCCTCACGTCTATTCCAACCACTCAGCTTTCTGCATCAACTGTGTACTAATCATCAGCCGGATCATCTGTCATTGGCTTCACCTGTTTTTCACTGGTTTATTCCTTAAGTTAGATTTTTTTCTTATGCTTGCACGATTCATAGGTCTCTGTGTGGCTTAAGAAACAACAACAACAAAACATTCCTCTGAAACTGCTCGGTTACAGGGACTGGATTAAAAGTAAGAGCCAAAAACTGGTCAAAAATAAGGGCCAAAAAGTCTAAGAACTATTCCTCAAGACTACATTAAAAATACAAGAAAGTCTGGCTCTTTGGAAACAAAATATGAAGAAATCCAAGGTGGCCCAAGACTTTATATACAGAACACCATAGGGTTCTTTCTTGTAAGCCAAGACATACAAGCGAAGGTAACAGTTGAAGACTGCAAAAAGACTAGGTGACAATTTGTCTATTCTTCAACTGTACAGTTTGGGTGAGTCAGTGCCCATGAAAGCCTCAGCTTGCACGGCTCTTGGCTGACGAGAGAAAAATCAGTTTTGGTCTTCTGCTGCTGTAGCCAGTCCACCTCAAAGTTTGAGGCGTTGTGCATGCTGAGATGCTTTTCTGCTCATCACAACTGTAATGAGTGATTCCATGGGGTAGTATAACTTGCTTGTCAATCTGGCCATTTTTTCACCTCTCATATCAACACGGCTTATCACACACAGAATTGTCAGAACTATAAACTGTTGTATGTGAACATTCCAGAAGGTTCATTACAGTTTCTAAAATACCCCCCAAAAAAACTCTTCTGGCACCAGCAGCCATGCCACAGTAAAAGTGACTTTATGCATTGTGCTTCTGCAACACAATTAAAATATTGGATAACTTGGATAACTGCACAAATGAGCAGAAATACAAGTGCTCCTGTTAAATTGTGCAGTGAGTGTATTTCAGTCTAAAGTTATTAATCAACATATTTCATTTCAACAAATGTCCATTGCGAGATCATGATGTCTGTCACACTGAAACAGGTTGTTTATATAACCTTCATTTATTATGACCTGGTTTTTGTCCATCAGGGGGGTGTTCTTCGTACGTCGCTTGACACATCCGAGATGAACTGACACATCTAAGATGAGATCATCCTGCTAATTAAGACCTGGCTAAGTTGGTTCTTCGAGCCACCTGTTGTTGATGATTAGTATGGCCGGATTGAGTTGTCTAGGATTAGTGCGCGT
>JAQQZT010000040.1:23648192-23670216 GCA_030068275.1 Clarias platycephalus
AGTGGCAACTTGGTGGTTGTGGGGTTTGAACCTGGGATCTTCCGAACCGTAGTCCAATGCCTTAACCACTGAGCTATGACATTATGACATAGATTCAACAAGATGCTGGAAATGGAAGCTTTAGAGGTTGCTGCTGATTTGTTGGCTGCACATCCATAATGCAAATCTCCTGTTTCACCACATCACAAAGGTGTTCTCTAGGATTGAGATCTGGTGACTGTGGAGGCAATTTGAGTACAATGAACTCATTGTTATGTTGAAGAAACCAGTTTGCGATGATTTTAGCTTTGTGACATGGCACTTGATCCTGCGATCATATACTGTAGGGGTAAACATGGTCAGCAACAATATTTAAGTGTGCTGTGGCATCTAAGTGATGCTCAATTGGTAGTAAGGGGCCAAAGTGTGCCAAGAAAATAGACCCCACACCATTACACCACCACCAGCCTGATACGAGGCTGAGGCATGATACGATTTTCACCAAATTCTGACCCTACCATCCACATGTCGCAGAAGAAATCTGGACCAGGGAATGTTTTCCGTTCTTCTATTGACCTATTTTGGTGAGTTCATGCAAATTGTAGTCCTAGTTGTGTGGTCTCCTGCTGCTTCAGCCCATCTGCTCCTATACTGTGTTGTGTATTCAGAAATACTCTTCAGCATACCTTAGTTGTAGCAAGATGTTATTTGAGTTATTGTTACCTTTCTATCAGTTTGAACCAGTCTGGACATTCTCCTCGGACCTCTGGCATTAACAATGCATTTTTGCCAAGACAACTGCCACTCACTGGATATTTCACTTTTTCAGGGCATTCTCTATGAACCCTAGAGAGTGTTGTCCATTGCAATCCTTGCACATGAGCAGTTTGGGAAATATTCAGGTCAGCACATCTGGCACCATGTCTTCATCTATCTTTCTAACACTTCATCTTTCTTTCCCATTCTGATGCTCGGTTTGAACTTCAGCAGATCATCTGAAGTGCTGCCTTGTGATTGTATATTTGCTTTAACATGCAGTTGAACAGTGCACATGTCCCCTGCACTTTATGTACCTTCCACCTTGTAATGTCAACTACAGTTAAACCTTGGATTGTGAGCATTATTCGTTCTTTCAAATGTAAAGTGCAGGTTAATTTAGTTTATTTTTACGAGTGGATGTTGACTATACAAGTTACGCACGCTCACTGAGACTGAGCATGAGAGGCGATTACCCATAATCCCGCAGCGCGTGAGAGAGAAGAACCATTGGCTCGGTTGTGACCATGTGACGCCCGGCGTATACGTACTACTCGTATATAAAGCCCTTGTTTATTAAGTTAAGATTTCTTTTAAAAATGTTGCTCGTCTTGCAAAACGCTCACAGCCCAAGTTACTCGCAATTCAAGCTTCCACTGTACTGGGTCTTTCCTCTAAACTGAGTAACAGGTGGTTTTTGTAGGCATTATTTTTTATTGCACCAAAAGGTACTGTAATCATCAGACCATCTTCACTGATGCCATGTTTGGAATACTGAACATGCTCAGAAAAATCTGTTACACATGTTAGTCATGCTCAAATGTAGTTTTGGTCTTATGCGGTTTATTTGGTGAACAAAAGCTGTTGATTAATTACTGGTTTGGAATTTTAGAAAACCTGCAGTCAGGTGCCATCAGTTACAACAGCTTAACTGCTTCAATTAATAAAAACAAATTGAAGACCACTTAGACCATAGCACAGAATTTCTGCACAATTTATATAGTAATCCAGATGTGGTAAGTCCTAAACAGATTCCAGTGGGTGTAGGGTCCTATTGCTTCACAAATGTGATGTGTTTTTTTTTTTTTGTGGAATTGGACAATCAAAACAAAATGATGATGATGCTTTGCATTTTGGAAATGATCCACTGATTGTTGATTTCATGTTGCACAATCTAACTAGTGGGGCCTCGTGGGAAGGAGGTAATCAAGTAATCACTTTGAAAGCAATTATTTGGATGTGTCCTTCCAATCTGAGTTAGGCCAATGAAGGAAAAGAAAGAAAAAAAAACAATATAGTGAATATGCTGGTTTGTTCACTTTGCTTTTGTAATCATGCATATTTTATTTGTTTAAATTGCATATTTACTTGTGCATATAGCTCTGGTTTTTCCATTATCATCTTTGCAGATAAGATTGCAAGGGCATAAGCATATACATGTTGTCATTAATTTGGAAAATCAGTTTTGTTTATATGCTCTATGTCTCTCAAGACAAGTCAGCTGTTATTGCAAAAAAAAAAAAAAAAAAAAAAAAAAATCCTTTAACTACACTCCAAAATGTATACAAAATCAAATCCAAAAGTAATATATCAAAATAGCCTAGGGATCTGTAATGACAGCTGATCATGTTTTACACTCATACTTGGTTGTGTTTTAGCATGGCTGTGAGGGTTTGGAGTATGGAGATAATAAAGGGCTTCTCTTTTTAGTTTAAAAAAGCCTTTAAATTAAAGCAGATTCTGGGCACGTGTGCTGAAGGAGCACTTTGAGCTGCAGATGTTCCTCTGGTTTTGATGGGAACCCAAAGACAACAGCCAAAATGATGAACAAGTTGAGGTGGTTAGTGCAGTTGTCTAAACACGAGGATGCTGAAAGCTCAAGCCCGCTTGTCTACTCACCCCAAGGGTAGCTGGTAATGTGTGTTTGAGAGTTTGTACAGTATATGATTGCTGTGGACACAGGGTCAGGGACTGCCACAGGAAGCTGTAAAATTATAATGTATAATGTCAAATAATTTTTTTTGTTCTTTAATTTCAATCAGCCCCACCAAAAAGCTGTCTTTAGTATGTAATGTTTTATGGGATTTCTATTGTACTTTCAGTGATGATGAAATGAAAACATTGTGTATCAGATGTCAGAGCATGTGATTAAACATATGCACGTTAGGTAACTGCATTGCTAAGTTGTTGTGACATCCTGGCTGTCTGAATAAGGAACAAGGACACAAGAGCCAGTTTAAATGGCAGAGTTGTCATGTCTTTTCTTCCCTCAACAAAACACAAATGGCTTAAACAAGCACTTTTTATTGCAATTTGTGTCATACATAATAAACAGACAAACAGTTCAGTCATCTGGATTAGTTTTATTGAATCTAGTGAAGTTGTGCTTAACTCTGCAGGTCTCAGGAAACCGACAGCCTGCTGACAAAAGACAGGCACATTAGTGTACTAGTGCTAACAATACACAGGTGTGTACATTTGCACATTACCTGCTCAGTTTCTCCAGCTTCTCCCTTCACTCTAACACTTGCCAATTTCATTCAAGAAGTAAATAATTCAAGCAGTTTTCTTTCACTTATAAAACAAATGAACCAGTGGAGGGGCACATAGCACGGGAGAACCATTTGTTTGTGCCATAAAACCAAGTCTCAGTATTTCATTACACAACATTACACAACATTGGTGGTGCTCTGAAACAATACTGGTGGAAATGCAGATCAAACGTCACGCCTCCCCGGTTCCATGGACTTGTTGAACATCATATTTTTTTTCATAGCGGATCATTTTCACATTCTCAGCCCTGAGAGAGTTTTTTTCTTCTTCTTCTTTTTCTTCTCCAAACTTGGGTGAGTGCCGCAAGTTTTCTTCCTGACAGAGCTGTGAATATCCAAAACCTTGAGGCAAATTCTAAGAGCTGAAAGTTGAGAGGCAGGAAAGGCTTCATGGACAGGCGGAATTTGTATTATTTTGTTTAGGCTCTGACGGAGATTTTCACTCTTCCCTGTTAAATCCACCTATTCCCTCTCTCTTTCTTTCTTTCTTTTTTTCTCCCTCACTCCACCTGGCTGTGGTCTGCTTTCACATGTGTACATAATGTATGCTTCTCTCATGCCAGGTCCCATCATTAGACAATTTTGTTCATGTTCCAGACGTTTTTTTCTTCTTCTTGTTTTTCCCATCTTCTTTTCCCATCGTCTATAATCTTTTGGGATTCAAGTTGTCCTTCAACAAAAAGTGAGAAAAATGGGTCCGGAAATATTCCAGCACTTCACCTCAGGTCTTCTGCCTTCATATGAGGAAAGAGAAGGAGAAAAATAGAGAAGGAGGACAAAAAGAAAGCTCTATGAAAGAGTGCCAGTCGTGAAGAAAACTGATTTATTATCACCAGAAATCAGCAGCAGATGTCAGTGTACAACTCCCCGCTGCAGCCAATTAAAGACAAGCACGCAATGATCTCCCTCTTTCTCTCTTCCTTTTAGAACAAACATAAACAACACCCCTCGCCACTGCTTTTGGGTTGTGCCCTGATGATAATGGCACGTTACTGAAAACCAGTGAAATGAAAGAAATAGATTGTAATAAGAGTTTCTGATGGAAGACCTTCCTATAGAATCCTGTTTCTGATAGACGGCACAACTGGCACAGGTTTCCCTGTGAAATTACATACATACACTTGGTCAATAGTGTATATATATACATGCATGTAATATACTTTTTTTTTTTTTTAATGACATGCAATAATAATAATTGTGATTATTTGTAGTAACTGACATTTAAGAAACAGGCCTTGCTCCATCTCGATTGATATGTATTAGCCCTAAATTATAAAATGAATGTGAGAAAAGAATGTGATGAAAGGCTTCTGGTGCACCTTCACTACATGCTTTGAGTCGCTACATGCATTCCATCAGCGAATAGTATCCATAAGAAGTTATTCCTTGTCACACTTTGGTACATTCTGGTTAGTGGATTACAGATGTTTGCCCAGCATTCATAGCTGCTTAATCCAGAGTGTAGGGCCAGATGTGTACTGTAAGTGCCGTCTTATATTTCGATCTTCTCAGGTGGGCTTCTCTACTTTCAGAAAGCAGACCTTGGCCAAGGTATAATGCATCCAACATAGAAATTAATATTAAGTAGCAGTATAAAGTTTGGGAATTTTAAGGAAAAAGTAATGTGCTGAGCAAGATTTTAATTTCCCATTTGGCATTTTAGTATTTTTGTATATATGATGTTCACATAATGTACTGTGTTTCAGTGTACTAATGTCATATAATAGGTTAGTTATTTAATGATATGCCATGTAGATAAGCAATGTGGATGAATGAATAAATTAATACATTTTTAATAAGGCATAAACATTATTCATGTAACCATGAAACTGATTTTAAAAGCAACCATGATTTCTGGCCTTGAGTTTTTACAACATCAAAAGCAAGTAAAGTTTAAAACTACTGTTATGTAATCTATACTTAGGCTCATCATTAGACTTACAGTAATTAAGTAAGGAATAAAACACAATGGGACATGCTCATCTGAGTTACGGTTTCCACCACCAAGTCTGCCAAATGCCTAGATGTAGAAGTTGATAATTTTCCTATAACAGCATGCCCCATGCTTCAATCCTCTAAAAAAAATCATCAATAAAAATATTTATAAACTACACAACATATTTTATTCAGCTTCCTCCATTCATTGATTTATAGTTACATTTAATTTTGCGGGGTATCCTTCGGCCAATTTCTTATTTTTCACTCTAACGAAGCGATGATACTGGTCATGTTACACTGTTACACATCTTTCCATAAATGTCTTTAAGGCATCCTTACAGAAAAAAATGATGTGAGCAATTAGACGTTTTCATTTTTTTCTATTTTTTCATTCAGCTTAGCTTATGTGGAGAGTATTGAACTAGTGCATACATATTATTTGTGATTTGTAACCTGTGATTTGTATTACCGCTGTAATTCTAACACAGTCAGAACTGCTGGTAAACATCAGCATGGAGAATTCAGCAGTCCTGCGTGTGAATAAATGAATGACTGTAATGTATTGTGTGTTTTCATTTGTATCTCATAATTGCTAGGTTATAGAACGTGGGTAGGAGCCTTTCTGAATTTATCCTGACCACACAGATGAAGGGCTAATACCCACATGTACTTTATTTAGACACCCATAGTTGTTGGACTTTGTCAAGAATGAACAGATCAGTTACAGTGACCATCGCAGAACTCACAGACATTCAGGACAAATGAGCAGTCTGTTTCTCTTCACCGTAGATCCTTATAGTGTGTTATGATTCATGTCAGGGTACAGCAGCAAAGCTGCTTTCCTCCCTAATGTAATCAGTAGTCAACATTTCGGTTTATGGTATGTAATGATGCGTGAGCTAAATAATAATTAAGCTTAAATGCTCCAGGGAAATGCCCCTGGTATCTTTAAGGTTTGATCAATGATGCTTGCATGTAGAGTAAATAAATAGAAAACGGCAGGATCGGGTTTACACATTAGAGAACTGAGTTTTTGATTTATTGTTAATTTTGTCCTGTGGGCAGTACTTCCTCAAGTGTTGTAGCTACCTGTAAAGTTTATTTTTTCTTGGGTTTGACTCTCAGGCCCTTTGACCCTGCCTGTAGTGTTGGTGGTGCAAAATGTTGAAAGAAATAGCATTTTTCATGGTAGTGATGGACTGGTTGTTTTGAATTTAATGTTGTAGTAAACTTCAAATTAACTTATATGTGTGTTTTTTCGAATGTCTTAAATAAATTCAGTGATTCTTTACTTAAATACATTTTAAGTGACATGTCTGTAAATTATCATAAATATTATAGATGCAGAAGACCCCAACGAATGACCATATTCATTTTTATTTTCAGCTCATGTTTACTAAATTATAAAGACAGTGTTAAATATGTTGAAGTTCAGCTGTTGAAGTTCTTTTGCAACAGGTAGAATAATTGTACAGTAAGAAAATATGATTAAAAACACACTTCCACCTCCTTTTACCACCAAGTAAGCCACAGTGTAATCCTGTCTAATGACTCGGGTAAAAAATTATTTTTTTTTAAACACACAATCAAACATACTCCCCCTGCTGACGCACTTTCCAACATGGCAGAAAAATGTTTGAGCAGGAATGTTCATGGAGAGCGGGAAATCTTGCAATCTCTAACTGTTTTGTTTTAAATATCACCAATCACGGCTAGATGGACTAGAACATTGCAGATAGAAAATAGCACATTTTGTAATCATTCCCATCCAGTATCCTAAAATAATTGGAATGTTTTACATTCTTGTTTTTTGTTTTTTTTTGCTGATGGACTTGATGGACTGATTGTGTTGAACTCCATGCTTGGTGTGGGTGGTTCTTAAATCTGAAAATAGTCTTAGCCTTTAAAGATATTTTATACTTTCTTATTTTTATGTTTTAGAGCAAAACTACAGAGTATGATTTGGCTGCCTCTTAGGGTTGTTTCCCTGTGTTTTTATTATTATTTATTTATTTTTATTATTGTTAGTCAGGAAATTTGAGGAAGTTTTTTTTCTTTCTGTTTCTTTTCCTGGTTTGCATTTTCCCCTGAAAAAACAACCTGTGTTGTTTTGGAAAAGTCCTAATATACACCATTATCATGGAGCATGTATTTAACATGTAATTTTGAACTTCAGTTTAACGCAATTGTATTAAACCCAAAAAAGAACAATATTTTTTCTGCCTTTTGTCATTAAACGACCTTGTTCAAATTTGTTTATGAAGTGTCAAGTAGGCCGTATTTCACATTAGTCTCATCACTTACAGTACCTGCATGAGGCTCGAGGCTTCATTCTTAAAAGAACAGGAATCAAAAGCATATAATAAGCAAGTTAACTATTAATTCTCTGTTTGTCAGATGCGTTCAGACCTTTTTATATGCTGGCCTGTATTTGAGTTTAAAAAGCATTGGGTTTGTTGCAACAGCTGCACTGTAATACAGTATAACTTGTAACTAGTAACTCACAGAACAGAAATGTATTAACACTATTCCTTTAACTGATTCTATGACTGATGCATTGTGTAAAGAAAACTCGCTTACTAAAGCGCTGTTTGTTGCCAAGCTATGATGTGCAGCCTCTGCTGAGTCAGAATAAATCTTAAAGAACATAACACTCATCATACTCCTAATGACTTGGTAATGTGTGTCTTAATAGTGTTTGACTTTAGAATACAATGCAGCTGTTCGTGTCACACTTGTGTGAGAGGAAGGCGTGCCTTCTTTTCTGTGCTCATTAATGGTCTAATATGCTGCCTGAATGGCAATTTACTGACTCTTGATGAAACAGGTCCTATAAATTTGCCCTTGAAAGCAAGACCAGAGTTAAGGCATTGTTTGGTTTTACGAATACGTTCAAGAATAAAAGCACGAAGGCACTTAATGTGTGTTCATTATGTGATAAGAAAGTGCTAGATTAGGCTAACACCTTTATATAAGCTTGGCTTATGATGTGAAATTGTTTGTCCTTAATGCACAAACGAAGGCTCACACCGTCACTTTTCTAAATGGAATGCTATCACTGATCAGATAAAATCAATTACTCATGGTGTAGGTTTATGAAACAGCTATGATCTGCTTGTTCTTATGAAGGGAAATGGGATGTAATTAGTACTTTCCATCGTATTGTTTTATATTACTGTTGATGCTCATAAACAATAGCAAATGATAGAAAGTTAGAAACTTTTCAATTCAAATTAAAATTTTCTTTGTCACGTACACAACCATACACAGTTTGATACGCAGTGAAATGCTAATACGGCTGTTTGTAACCTAAAATTGATCTGTAAGCTGTAAGGTTGTTCTGGAAAGCTTGGTACACACACTCATGTGCAGTAGGTGTTTGAAGTGAAATGAATGTTGACTAGCTGTTCCTGTCTGTCGTGTTAAGGGATTGTGTTGCCTTTTTCTACACGACCGGTCTGTATCCTTGCTGCCATGTTTCATACATAAGAAGGGTCAGAATATTAGCGAATAGAAACCTGAGCATTTTTTACATTATGTATTTTATGAGAGTAGCACGTATAAAAACTCACAGGAGAGCAGAAAGCTTGCCTCATGTCTGTAGAATATAATGTTGTGCCCTGTCTGTGTCTGGAAATAATCAAGACCAAGTGCCCTCTGAAGCACAGTGCCTGCCTGTGACATTTTGTATCAGCAGTGACTACACACACACACACACACACACACACACACACACACACACACGCCTAATGAAACAGGCTAATGACTCCGCTCCACACCTGCATTGCAGATTTTATGAGCCAGTGTTACTCAGCGACACCTTGAAGTCGAAAAGGGAAAAAAAAAAGATCAGGTATCCTACCACACTCTACAGTAGCAGGTGGTTGGAAGACAACTTCCATCCTACAACCTACCTCCTGCTCTTATTAATTTTTGACCAGGACCGGATGCGTCCATATGAATCAATGTTGTCATTTTGTTTGGTGTAAGGTATACGTAAGGTGCATATTGATATTTACATTTCTAAATATAGTCCAATTAACAACACATTAACTGCTTCGCATTCAGCCCACGGAGGACCAAGTAATCCAGTGCCTTGTTTTGAAAAAAGGAAACATGGGGATTATATATAATATTTCTCAGAAAACTACACCTCCCCAGAGACTTAATTAGCCAGCTCGAGTGCTGCAAAGCTACTCTGTGTAAGAAATACCTCTACGCTGTTCACACTCCGTAAATCTTCTTGCCTCACGTCAAGGCGTACGGGGTCTGCCGCAACCGGAAACGCCGATGCTGAGCCTCATACTTCACCTGTGACAGATCCGGGTTCATATCTGACATGGACACA
The DNA here is from genome assembly GCA_030068275.1 of Clarias platycephalus. Taxonomy (NCBI): domain Eukaryota; kingdom Metazoa; phylum Chordata; class Actinopteri; order Siluriformes; family Clariidae; genus Clarias; species Clarias platycephalus. The sequence goes on from JAQQZT010000040.1 coordinate 23,657,766, forward strand.
CCTTTGTGTCTTTTGTAAATTTGCAGCACTTGAAATAATTTGGGATAACTACAGTATCAGTAAATTTGTGATATTATCAAGCTATCAAAGTAATTAGCACAAACTAATCAACAGATGGGTTTTATGTTAAATCAGCTGAGTGCACACCTCATATATGTATCATATCAGTATGTATTTATTGAACATTTAAAACATTAGCTCTGCATTTACAAAAGAGCTCTGTGCGCACTGCAGTGGATATGCAATCTCTAGGATTTTGCATAATATAATAATCTTATGAATCACTTATTGCAGCCTTGAATGATTAAAAAAAATTTTGGTATGTAATTCTGTCTGTTTCCACATGAAATTCTTTCATAATGAGTCAGATGAAGAGGACAACAGCTGGTCGGAGTCATGAGGGTTTATAGATTAGATCCTTACCATAAGCGCGGAGCATGGAGTTTCCATTTCAAGGTAATATAGCTCATGGTGTCAGCATGACTAGTATTTGCGATTGTATTATTATGCATATGAATATTTTAAACATACACTAAATCCATTTTTTTTCCTCATTCAGATTTTTTTTTCTACAGTATGTAATTCCAGCCTTCTTATAGTTTCTACTATATGCAGCCAAGCCTCAAACTCCGATCATATCTAATAACTTGATGATCCAGAGAAATTAAGTAATAGCATTATGCTTTAATATAGACTATATTTTGTGTCACCTTATCATACAATAATAGTAAGAGGTAGGATTTCCTGTTTTCGCTTTTAACATTTGATCCTATATTGTTCATTTCCGTGTGTTGAGTCTTAAAGGGGAAATAGAATATTAGGCAGAACAACTTGGACTGATTTTAGACCAAAGTAACATTCCGAGGAGGCACTGTGATGTAGTGGTTAGCACCGTGGCCTCGCACCTCCAGGGTCAAGGGTTCGATTCCTGCCTCGGGGCTGTAAGCGTGGAGTTTGTATGTTCTCCCTATGCTTGGGTTTCCTCCAGGTGCTGCAGTTTCCTTTCACAGTCAAAAAGCGATCCAGAGTAGGCTAGTTGGTCTTTCCAAATTATCCCTAGTGTGTGAATGGGTATGTGTGCGTGTGTGCTCTGTGATGGACTTGCACCCAGTCTAGGGTGTACCTTGCCTTGTGCCCAAAGTCTCTTTGGATAGGCTGCAGGATTCCCACAATGCTTTTTTTATGTTTGATAGACACCATAAACTTTAGGTCTCTTTAGACTATGATGCTAAGGATGTTTAGAATTCTTTTTTTCTTCTTAGACTCACCTTACTTCTTCTCGAATTGTTAATTGTAATAACAATTGAATGTACTGCAACACAGTTCATGTGGTTTAACTCAAAGTTCACAAAGGTTTGCCGTCTTATTCCATTCAAACCTTACTCACTTCTGAGTTTACTAGTTCAATTAGTTGTTCCTGGACTTAGAGTGTGTCCTGTTGACTGTGATAAAAACCCTAAGCCACACCATCCTCGAAGCTGCTAAGATCGATGCACCATGTTTTAACTAACAGCACTGTGATGCTTTTGGCGGGCTGCTACAATAGGAAATGTTCTGTCATCATTTAAAATAACTGCAGTATACTTCCAGAGAGGTGATTTATGACCTCACTGTAGATAAATAAACAAAACATTTATATTATTCAATGTTCTGCCAAACACAGTCATAACTTAACCTTTATTTTCCCCTACATTACTCTTCAGCTAATGTTAGCATTTTGCAACTCAGCATATGCCACATGCAAGGAGTTGTTTTCAGGCCATTCATACCTTTTCTTCAGCAGGTTTAAGCTCGTGTTTGTCACTGTGCACTGAGTTATATGTTGCTGTAGTCAATATTACTACCGCACTTTTCATCTTTACTTGTGGCAGTGATGTTCAAGCATTTTGAACCCAGTAATAATGAGTAATATCTGTAATCGGCTATACAGCTTCACAACGATATTTTATGCAGAGCAAGAAGGAGAAGGAGAAGATGTTTGGATCACCTCAGTAAATTCTGCCTCATCTTTCCTTTGTAGCAGATAATAATAGATTCAAATAATAGTTTCTTCCTTTCCCTAGAAAGTACCCACTTTGCTTTAAGTTTTTTTTTTTTTAATGGAATGTATTACTTTTTTTTTTTCTTTGTGACATATGTGTAACTAGTCATTCCCACACAATAACTCACATTCAGTCAAGATGCTATCGTAGGCATTAGTGTATTGTAGCTGCTTAAAGTAATACTGTACATAAATAAAAAACAAATGCAAGCAACCATTACTGACTACTGACATTTAGTCACACAACAAACAATTTGTTTCAGTTATACCCAGCAGTATATGGTCTGGAGAATTAATAATATTTTTACCCCACATTTAATTCCATTGTAAATATATTTGAAAAAAAAAAAAAGGATTTTAGTGACAAATTTAGTTACAAATTATTGTAAATTGTGTAGCCTTTGTTCAGTTTGGTAAGATAAGATGGGACCCGAAGCAACAGGCACTCTGCTTGACTTCCTTCTCCCACACGGAATGGCAGAGAGCAAAAAAAATAATAATAAAATCACCAAATTGAGGCCATAAGAGAGAATGAATGGAGGATAGGAAAAGTGTGGTGAGGAAGGCCATTAAAAATAAGAGGAGTTCAAAAAAAATGAGAGGCAAGGGAAGAAAAGTCAAAATGAGAGAGAGAGAGAGAGAAAGAGAGAGAGAGAGAAAGGGGCAGACAGAGAAAAAAAATCCTCCCGTGGTACACAATGCTCATAGCTGGGGTTAAGTGCTAGTGTTTCATCCAGTGGGATTTAGGGTCCACATTTAAGCCGTCCCTAGTGCAGGGGCCACCCCAGTCATCTGCCATAATAACAATGATGATATACAGGGCCATTAAAACAGCGAGCCGCTGACATGCTGAACAATAGATCCTCACAGCAGGCCTGGCCTCTCTGGACATCCAGGTGCACTCATGGCCCTGGCAACTGCCTTGTTTTTCATTCTCTAGCCCTCACTGTGTGGCCAAAGATGCTCTTTCAGCAGTGCGAAGAAGGGACAAACTGAGAGGAAGTAAGAGAAAGTGAAAGGGAGAGAGAGAGAGACAAAAATTTTGGCAACTCTAGGGAGAGGGAATAAAAGAAATGTTGTAATACAGTACATATACTGAAAACAGTGACAGACACTGATGGCTTGGGAACCACTTGTTTGTAACAATAGTCATAAATGTGTCCTTGTAATCATGACGGTGGGTGGAGATGTACCTACCGCAGTGCTTTTTTGGGTGAAACAAAAAAAAAAAGCTCAAAGGAAGAAGGGTAAAAAAAAAGGGGTCCTCATCATCAGGTCAGCCGATCTTTTGGCGCTGAGCGAAAAAGAGATATAAGCCACACAGAGGAGGAAAGCCGAAGGTCTGTCTGTCAGCAGGTGCTCAAGGCTTTCAGGGAGGGAGAGAGGGAAAGATGGAGAGAAAGAGAGAGTGAGCAGTTGTTAATCTGGACACACAGACCGAGCCCTGTGTCTGCTCACTCAAACGTGTGTCCGGCAAGGCTGACCCAGCCCAGAGTTGCCCCCATTACCCACAATCCTGCTCTGCCGACAGCCTTACCCAGGCACAGATTTGAAGGCTTCACTGAGCAAATCCTTGCCGTCGTACACATTAGAGTGGAGCCTTCTTCATGTGTGGTCCGACTGCAGTTTATGGCTCGAAAAAAAAAAAAAAAAAAGGAACCATCCCCAAATCCACCTATTAATGAGCTAAGTAGTCACCTTGTCACCAGACACCTAAAATCCTATATCGAATTTGAGTGGTTCATAAGTCGAAAGAGGGGGAAAAAACAGGAAGAAAAAGGACCGTTTCCGCAATGTTGGAGTTCAGCCCTGTATCGTGAGAGGTTGTTTATTTAGGCATGAAGAAGATCATGCTTTGAGACCGACCCAATGCCTCAGGGGAAAAAGTTAATTACATGTTGCAAAAATGCAGAAAAGCAAGAAACGGAAGCAATAATTTCATTATTATATATTTCATTAATGGCATCCTGGTGTCATTCACATTGCATTGACAAGACTGAAGGTTTTTACATTTTGTTCTTGCATTTAGTTCATACTTTCATTTCCTCCTTCAAGTTAGTCAAGTCATCATACTGGTTTGATACCAATTTTGTAAATGAATCAACCAAATTATCAATTTTTTCAATAATCAAGTTTGCTGTTGATCTTTAGTGTTCTAATTTATCTATCTGCTTCTGTCTATGTCTTTCCATAGCACCCGGTCTAAAAACCTCACAAAAACAAAGAAAAAAGTGCCATACCACTGGACCAGAACTTGCTGTATTCGCCTGGGTGCATGTCACACAGAATAACATAATAACAAAGGGGGTCTACCTCTTAGAGCTATAATTATGAGTAAAGCTGTAGAGAGTTTGCATACTGTGTGGTGGATATGACCAGAGCGGTGGATGGAAGCCATGCAGGGCCGTCATAGGTCTCTCCTGAGACTCAGACATCGCTCACGGGAACGTCTGTTCAAGCTCAGATGATGGCAGAATGCTAGGCTAACACGCAGATTAATTCGTATTTTCCGTGCTTCTTTTTTTGATCGAGGCTCGAAGTTGATGGAAGAAAGACTCCCACTCTATGTGCCTGTCACCCTCCCTCTGTCTCCCTTTCTCATTCTCTCTCTTTTCTCACACTATTACATGTAAAGTCTTTGGCTTCTAGGACAGAGTCATATATTGTGAACTCTCCAAGGCAATTGTAAGAGAAACCATTCAAGTACTTTCTGACTGGTTCCAGTATAAAAATATAACTCACGCTATAACCACAGGAACAAAAGTTTGACATTTCGCTTAAATTTAACTGAAATGTCAGGAATTCCCACTCCATGTAACGAGCAATGAATTACTGGCCCCTCATTTACGTATCATAATATTGGCTGAAATGTCATGCTCTCTAAGAAAAAGAAAAGAATCACAATATCTGCTTACAAAACTGTGTGTCTCTGCAATGCTTGTTTTCTATTTATTTTTATTATTTTTTTTATAATTTTGTTATAAATCTTTTGCTGCATACGGTAAAGCAGAGTAGATGTCCAGTTTTTTTATGGTTGCTGTTTAGAGTAAGAACATTGATTTTTTCCCCCCTCTTCATCATTGTTTATAGCAGAGGGCTCTTGTTATTATTTCTGTTTAGTGATGGGGACCTGCCATCTTTCAGTGACACACAAAGAGCGACAGGGAACAGGAAACGCACACGCAGACACACAAAATGATACCCCGAGGGCCACATCTGCTAGAGAAAAATGGCATTATTCTTCCAGAGGAAGAAAAGTCAGAGCTAAATGTCTAATACTCATGTCACTAACTTAGCAGTAGGCTTCTAAGAAGCACTACGGGTGTTCTGAGAGCCAGATGAAATAACTGCTCTCCGGTAAGCAAAAGATGACAACCTGTTAATTTTCTACATGACTTTGACACACCATCATTGTATCACATTGTTCCATGGTTTCAGCTGTGCTGTTCCCAGATCAGTTTAATGGATTTAGCACAAAAGTAATCAATGGAATCAGTGGACCATCTCATCCTCAGCTCAGTGCTCAAGAAAAAGGGAAAAAGTGATGTTTGTATGCCGACAGATTTTATACAAATGAAGAAATAAGAAAAGTTAAACGCCTACTCTAACTTTAACCTTTATTCACCCCCCTCACCTTATTTTCCACACTGAGTAATAAGATTTCTTACAAGGTGAAAGCGAAAATCAATGGAGGGGAAAGGAGACTGGTAGTAGTTGGGGGATATACAGGATCGGTGTGTGTTAGAGACACAGGAGGGCAGTCTTTAAACATTTACTGCTCTCTCTCTCTCTTTCTCTCTCTCTCTCTCTCTCTCTTTCTCTCAGTGTTGAGTACAGCACCTGCTCTTTTACAACCTTTATGTAATTAAAAGTGATGTATATTACTAATATCATATGTATTAACAACTCAAATAGGTTTTATTTTATGCACTTCTTTTCAGAAACCATATGAAATAAAATGTTTTAGTAACCAGAAAAATGTTAGGTATACTTGTAAAAAAAATAAAAAAAATAAAAAAATAAAATATATATATATATATATATATATATATATATACCCCCCGTTAATAAGTAAGAATGTATTTTGGACAGAGAGGGACTCCTGTGTAAATGCATGTGCAAATTTTGTGTGGCTGTTTTTTTTTGTTGCATAAGGGTTGTTGGTCAGGGTTAGGGATTTTACATAAGGAAGTTGTTTTATTTAAAATTCAAATGCTTTACTTTGTATAAGGCAGTGCTTGTAGATGTTTTGAGTAGTTCTAAATCATTCAAAATAATTAGTGAAATTGTAATTATATAAATAAAACATAGAAATACTATACATTGCTATAATAATAATAATAATAATAATTATTATTATTATTATTATTGTTGTTGTTGTTGTTGTTGTTGTTGTTTATGTTGTTGTTGTGAATATTTTTATTAACCAGATATCTAGTGGCATTTTTTTCCTTGTTTATATAGTTTCTTCAAAAAGGCAGGAAGACTTCTATTTTATGTCTTGTTGAACAATGAACCTAATAGCAATAAACAAAGCTGTTGTAAAGGAACTATAACACAGTAAGAACTGTGTGTGTGTGTGTGTGTGTGTGTGTGTGTGTGTGTGTGTGTGTGTGTGCGCGTGCAGCAGGAGGCTGATTAATCTTGCTGTCACAGACGGACTGCCTCTGATGGACTGCCTAATGAAACTCATAAACAGGTAAATAAGCAGCCCTGCTTGGGACTTAATCCCAGCAGTGAATAAGCAACAAGAGGCAATACTCAGCCTAAACAAGCCACAGTTTGAATGATTTATTGCTACTGGTGTGTGTGTGTGCCTGTGTGTATGAGTGAGAGTGAATGAATCAAACACTGGCATAGATTAGTTTGTATTTGTTTACTAGGGTTTACATGTACAAAAACTTCTACTATATAGAACATAGAACATAGATTTTTCCAGCATGGATTGTCAATTCTGTGGTTAGCTGAGAGTCTTTTCTTACACACGTTTATACAGAAACGTTGTGACCATACACTTATATAGAATTCTAAAAAAAAATCCCCTTTGACTCACATATCCCCTCTGTATGCTTCTTGTCCACAAAAGCTACTTGTTCCACACATGACACAAGCGAGTAACGAATGCTGTTTATCCTGACCATGTCACAGAGCTCTGTCATGGGTCAAAGGCTTCCCAAAGCAGGATGTGTTTGAAATCACAAATGTGTTGGTTTTGCTGAGGAGTCTGGTCAGGAGATGGTCCTAATCAAAAGGAAACTATGCGTAGTCATTTGGGAAAAGGTTTCCAACCTGACCAGAGAAATGTGCGGTGTGTAAGAGGGCTTTCATAGAAATCTGCTCCTCACTAGTCTATTTATGACCCACTGAGGTAGCAACATGCTCAAATCAAAGTCAAAACTGCTGAACCTGAGCAATGAATTAATTAAAATGCTTTGATTTTTTCCTCCCTCCTTGAAATCTCATATTAGTTAATGCTGCCAGTGTTGCTTGATTTGCAGAATTCATAGCCTATATTCTGTGTCCTCCCAGTGCTGTTTTTTAATGTTAATATTTTGGGGTTATTACATTTTACATTGCATTTACATTTGTGTATATGTCTATGTTGTGTACCTGGCGGATGTGATCTTAATAGGTAACATTCTGGCAGAATATTTAAGCAACAAAACAATTTGGTTGAGAAACTGATCCTAACTGATCGCAGGCCTTTACTTACCTTTTATTTAAAGGAAACAAACGTAGGGTTTCGTTCTACGAACATGACATGTGTTTTGTGTTACTCAAAACAACACTTTATACATGACCTGGCTGATTAACGGACTTGTACCTGATTGATCCAATCTTTGTTGTTTAGTAATATGGTTTGAGTTTTCCCGAATTGTTTTTTTTTCCACTTCAATTCCTCCTATTGCTATCAAACAGGAATGCTTGCGTTTAAATACTCTCACATAACTCGCTACAGCTCGTTTTATGAAGCTGGTCCGGGCATTGCTCAGACACCTCTCGTGTGTAGAGTTTGCGATGGAGCTGCAGTTTTTGGACACAGGCTTGCGCGCGCTGTCGCTTGCACGCCGCCAATCAAACATCCGGGACTTTTCATGTTCGCGCCCTCGAGCCATTTCTGCAGCCTATTACCGAGCGGAAACCAAACGCTACCGAGCACGCAGCGCTGCTCTCTACATGTAATAAATACTTAATTAACCTTTTCATTTCTGTCAACTGTGCGAAGAGATGAAGGGAGCTAAACCAAAGACATTTGATTTTATTCTTCAGTTCTGTCAATGCCGACCATGCTCTGAATTAAAGCACGTCTTGGTTTATTATTATTATTATTATTATTATTATTATATTTTTTTTTTGAAGAGTCGCGTGTGTCAATGTGCAAACTTGCAAAAATTTCATTTAGTGTTTTTTTATTTTTATTTTTTATTTTTTTTACATATTAGCTTTGCATGCTCACTTTGATATTCTTCTGGAAGTGCATTAAATATATTATAATTTTTTTTTTAATCTAGAGAGGTTTAGAGTTGAACGCGACACGCGAAATTAGGAAGAATTTATTAATTCAAATAGTTTCAGGTTATTTTTGCCTTGAATTTAATCTCCAGAAATACCATGGTTGTTATAAATGGAAAGATTTGTATAATAATCAGTCATCATTATGCATATCTTTGTGCACTATTTTCCTTTAAAATTCGTTTCTGTTATTGATATCTACATGTTTTTCATCCCCCCCCCCTTTTTAAGAATAAATATTTGCGGTAAAATAATTTATTAAATAATAATAATTTAAACATTGTGTTTTTTAAAGCTAATAATAATAATCATAATCATAATTTTTTTAACGTGTTTGTATAAATTTACATCATCACTCATTCAGTTGTAATCGTATAATTTTCTGACCATACCCAGGATAGTGTTCTTGTTATGAATATATTTCACAATCGGAAAGCTTTGGCGTTTTCCTCCCGTAGAAAGTGATTGATTATATCGTATTTAAGGTCGCTGCTGTATTTGGCTAATTTTCTCTTCTTGCCTCAGGCACTGCGCTCCTCTGATCTCTGGATACAAATAACAATAAGAACAGACACACAAAAAATGTGACATAATGGAACAAAAACACTGATATAGACCTCCTGCTGCGCGGAACTAACTATGTTGGTATAAAAATGTTTATAATGGAATTGTATTCCCACATCTTTTTCGGTGTTGACCAAATTTGTGCTGGTAATGTTTCGTCATTGTTTGTAATTTATCAGTAGCAAAAAATATATATATTTAATTGTTTTTGACCTAATCACGGATTTTTTTTTAAAAGAAATAAAGAAAGAAAATCCATGAAAAGAAAAAGAGAGGAGGGTGGTCTGGCTAATAATTCTTCATTAGTGAATTATGAATAGCCTTCTATTACAAGCCTGCTAATTAAATAAGCAATATCTATAATGAATTGTCGGGGAAGAAATTGCATTAATGACACGTGCAGGTTTAATAAAATCACAAGTATGGAACACAAGGCGCGAAATATTATTAAGAATCTTTTATTAGTTCATGCATATCGTCGTGCATTTCGTTAGCACGAAACCTGAAAGTAATATCAAAAGCGTGTTCAACGTTCAACTATCCAATCAAAACAAACAAACAAGCAAACAAAACAAGTTTTAATAATGCAGTAAAATTAAATAAATAAAATAAAAATAATAAAAAGGATTAAATTTAAGTATTGAGCTCTAAATAATTTTACAAAACAAAAATAGACAGAATACAGTAAATAAGCCAGATTGCAGTTAATCAGGTGTACGTATGTTTTACAGAATTTACTCCGTGTGGCTTTGGCCATGACTTTTTGGCGAAAGTTGAGTGAATGTGTACTTAAGGTAGGGCGCCCGGTCTTCCTTTCCATGCACACTTCAGGAGAAGGACATGGAGGGGGCACTGTCTGGGATTTAGTGGTCAGATTTCCCATTTCCCATAGCCTTTCAAGGTCTTGAACCCAATTAATGGCTAATAATTACCCAACTAACTGCAGTGCTGCAGCTCCTGCGGCTTCATTAGCGATAGGAGAGAGGGAGAGGGAGAGAGAACTACTTTCCAGTAGATTGCTTCTCCAGTACCTCACCTGAAGGACGCAGTGCAACGTGATCATGGTGTTTGTGTTTTAAAATACACCTGCTTTAGACTCATTTCGGGAGTGTTTTAGCAATTTATTGAATCCATATTTTTTTACTGTTACTAAACTGCACGATCATTGGTTGGGGTCTTGCTCTTTTTGTGCGCAGGTTTGTTTTCCAATTAGCCCATGTCGCTTTTACTGTCCTCAAAGCCTCTGCAGTAACCGCTTTCCCTGTTAGTGTTTTTGTTCCGAGGGCCATTGAGTGCTAATGCTATTTACAGAAGTCCTGGCTTTGTGTGTATATGTGTGTGTGAGGCGGGTGTGTGTGTGGGAAGGGGGGGGGGGGTGAAAGCGCGTGGTGCCACAGCCCCACCTTGAAGTCCCCATGTTTACTTAGTCATTACATACACTGCATTAGCATTTAGGGGCCGATGTCAATGTCGAAACAGCTTGGGATTTTTTTCGGTGTGTGTGTATTCTAACTATTGAACTCCGAGCCACAACTGGGTGGATATTATTTCCCATATTGAGTGGGCTGAGATGTTATCAGCGCGTAACACATAAGCCGGGCCCTTTTCTAACATGGATAAAGCTTCGGTTTCAGCCCGTTTGAGTGGAAACGTGTAGGCCACAGAGAGCCACCTGACGTGGCTTTCTGCTGCTTACAGAGATCTATCTAATCAGTTCTGCCCCAGCTAATTATTACCAGTACCGCCTTTCTCTCCCTGTTACTAGGATTGTGTCCCAATACCACATTACATATCCAATTATGCTCTCTTAGTCCTAATGGGTGATGTGTGTATTTTCATATAATCACAATGCAAGATTTCAATTAAAAATTATTTAAACAATATTATTGTAGTTATATTTAAATAAAAAAGGGGCATACTGTTGATTTTTGCTACAACATAGTAATGATTACCGTCAATTGTGCCGCTGTCATAAAAAGAAGTGCGCTTTAATTGAATAATGCTCCTAATTAGGTTTAAAATTGTTACTTATAACACAAATTCACTCCCCATATTATTGTATGCTTAATTATAATTAAATATAACACTCGGGAAAAGTATTTCTATGCGCAATCGTACTCCGAACATGTTTAGCATCATGGACCACTCGATTTAAAAATTGAATTAATACTGATATTGATGGCCTGCTATCTCTACACTGTTGTCCAAATAAATAATGTCTATCCCACTGGTTCGACCTGGGAATAATGCACCACATCAAGTGACACAATTTCGTATAGGTCTATGATGTTTGGGTCAAGGTCACGTGGATGAAATCACCTTGTTACCAGGGTCTCTTCCGGGTGCAGCATCTCTCTCTCTCTCGTTCCTGCACTTAAACCACAGGGGAAAATGGCAACAGTCTGGAAAGAAAATACTCCAAACGCGCGGTTACATAGCCGTCACGTTTCCAGGAGCTCGTAAAAAAGGCAGACGTTTAAATGACGCAGAAAACGATTCCCTTTTGAATGTTGAAGAGAAACGTTTTTCTTTACAAGTGTAATTACAGTTAATTGCTCTTAAAAAAAAGAAGACCAGTTGCTCTGTATGAAATCATGTGTCCCACCCGCGAGGGAAATTAACTGCGTTTCAATCAGGTGTTCTGAAAATCTGGAGCAAACAACAAAACACATCTCTCGTGTTGCTCTGCTGGACGCTTTTGTGTATTCTGCTTCCGTATATGCGTCTTTCATTAGCAAAGAAGAAATAGCTCGTTTGGACAGTTGATGTTTTGACGTTAGAGACATGATACTTACGAAACGATATCAGGAACAGTCTTCTTGTTTTGCCTTAAATATCTACGACCTTCAAAGAAAATAATCCAATTCTGGAACAGACTTTTACACCAAGAAAGGTGAGGTCCCGCGAAAAGGCCAAGTGATGTATCAATTTATATTTATATAGACTATTTACTAAGAACCTTTGGGAATATATAAAACAACAGCTTCAGAACAGACGGATTTTGTGAAGCTGCTGATGCTGACAAGGCTGAGGTTGTTCAACACTTCATTAAACCGTGCGGAAATCTGGAGAAGAGCGATATCAACAAATCTTTACTGATCCATATTAAAGCATCAGTTGGGACTTTTTTTGTCGGGCCATTTTTAGCTTGTGGAAAAAAATATATTTATTAAATACAAAAATAAAGTATTGTGAAAATTGTTTTGCCAAACGATGCCAGATGCAGATAAGATCTTTCTTGAATTTCATCGGGGTCAGTGACTTAATTCCATACACAAGAAATCAATAAACTGTTTTAATAATAATAATAATAATAATAATAATAATAATAAT
>JAQQZT010000040.1:23670316-23680848 GCA_030068275.1 Clarias platycephalus
AGTGACTTAATTCCATACACAAGAAATCAATAAACTGTTTTAATAATAATAATAATAATAATAATAATAATAATAATTAAACAACGACACCAAAAATAAAATTTAACAATTGTGATTAAGTATTTGCTTAAATATTGGCCGGTTCCATAAATAAACTCAACCAAACTCGTTTACATCCTTATCGAATGCGTCCGATCTTCATCTTCCCAGCGTCAAATGTAAAGGATGCCAAATGCAAAGCATTGAAATTTAACCTAATTTGACTGTTGCAAGAAAGGCTTCTGCAGAAATCTCACATGAAACATTTATCCATTGCATTAAAAACACTCAACTTTATACCGAATTAATTTTTTTAGAGAGAATTTAGAGAGTAATCTCGTTGAGTCAACACATCACAGCATGCAGCGGAATAGTACTTACATTTCTGGTCATTTTTTGCTGTGTGGTTACTACCTGCCACCAAACTAAGCTCTGTTTACCGCGCCATCATTATACAAATAATGATGAAATAAACCGGTATTGGATGCGTTACTCGAGGGGCGACGTGCTGAACACTCACGAGCGCGCGCGCGCACGCACGCACGCACGCACACACACACACACACACACACACCTACCTTCCCTCTCCTTTCTCGTTCACTCTTCCTCACTTTTACCTTCAGTCTTCGGTAACTCAGACTTGCCACGACTTTGACAAGCAATTCGAAACAAAATAAATACCGCACTAGGTGTATGTGTGTGTGCGCGTGTTTGTGCGTGTGTGTGCACACCTATGAATATGTCTCATAAAATTCAAATGACTGCCAACAGCGTGCATTGATGATTACAGGGGAAAAGGGAAAAAATGAGGATGAACTGATTGCTGGATATGGAAGCATTTTTAAAAATAATTTTATTTAAAATGACTTAATATTAGCAAAACACTGTCGCCGCGAGAACAAACAAAAACAAATTATAATAAAAACATCATTATTATTATTATTATTATTATTATTATTAACAACTGCAACAATAATTTATTATTATTGTTATTATTATTGCTGTAGTTAATAATAATAATAATAATAATAATAATAAGGAATTTGGCATAAATGCTAGATTTCATACATTACCTTACTCTAGTCAATGCACTATTGTTGACAAGATATTTTCTAAATGAGTTAAATGCTCGAATCACCTTGCAGAGATGCGACCTTCACCCTGTCAAGCACTTTTTGTCGTCCCGCGCTGGAGCTGATTCGGCAGGTTGGCGAAAAACACGACTTACTCCTCTCTAACAAGCATAGAAAGGAGTGCGTGCGTGCGCGCGCGCGCGCGCGCGTGTGTGTGTTGGGGGGGCGAGATGGTGCGGAGCGAAGGAGGAGGAGGAGGGAAAGAGATAAGTGATCTGAAGGAGAGACGATAGGACAAAAAAAGTGATGATGATGAATACATTGGAAAGTTTTTTTGGCCCCGACGTCGGTGTCAGATTGAATGGCCTGTGCGCATGTGCGAAGGTGTCCGAACTGACAATGCTCGTGAGATGAAGATAGTGCTGCTGCCGCTTCTGAGCTCAAGGAGGACGAGAGGAATCCACAAGCCGACGAGATGAGATCCAAGGCGAGGGCGAGAAAACTGGCCAAAAGTAGGTGCCTTCTTTCCCTTTCTTTTTGCGTCTTTCTTTCCCTTTTCCGGCCGCGCGCTTACTCCGTGCTCCTCGCTCAGATCACCAATGTGTCATTTTCATTGATTAGTTCCTGGTGAGAGCTCATCTTTGTTCGCGTTGATTTCGCAACCTTTCCTTTAGACTCTTCGATCGAACTTTAATGCCCAGAGTTCGCGCGTCCGGTCTTTTTGCGCTTTAGTCGCAGCCGGAGTTATTCTCAGCGTGAGAAGTTGGAGATGTGATGGCCCACACGCTTTTCCCTCACTGATAAGGAGAAGAGCATCGCGCTTGTTTCACAGTCCCACTCTTTCGTTTTCACCACGCCGCGCGAAAACTTAGGGAAAACTTGTCGAATGGAATAGTTAACTTTTTTTTTAGTCTTGTGAAATAATATTCCTGGCTTCTGAAATAGTGGGCGCTCGCGCACTGCGCATGGCCACGGCGACCCCAGCACTCAGGAAAAACTCTCTCCCGGACAAGTGGATACGATAGACAGCAGTGAAATCGTAACAAAAAGCCTAGATGCTTCTTATGAGGACTCGGCTCTAACCCACTTTTACTTTACAAGACGTCGCATTTACGACTTGTTTGCATTACGTCCTGCGCATCGTGTTGCTCCGGTTTCTTCGCTCATATGGAACTGGTGATCAATAGAATAATGTATGTTGTGCACAGAAAAGAATCTGCTCTTTCTTGGACTGTTACGGCAGGAGGGAATCTGACTCTGGACGGTTTTTAGACATACTCTAGTATTATCAGCCTACCACGACGATGCTATGCGTTTTTGTTTTTATTTCATTGCTAAATTATTTTCAGGAGTTATCGTGTTCGGAAATGTTTCTACGTTGCAATAGCTTGCATGCTGCTGACTTAGCACCTCTGTTTTACTTTGTAGTCTGAGAAGCAGTGTATTCAAAATTAAATGTTATTTTAACTTTAGGACTTGACATGGAAATGTAATTTTGGTCATATTGTAATGTTTGCATGTACCGTAATCACTGGGAATTTTTTTTTTGCAATTAGTAGCTCGTGCATTAATTAGTAGTCACACAGCTCACAACTGTCAATATAGAAATTAATTTAAAATTAAAAACAATCGGCGCTAATTTGGTACAATTAATGAAAAATCACTTGAGTTATTTTTTACTTAGCAATTTAATTATGCTCAATTTTTACTTTTTTGTTTTTTACAAATTCCCTGCATTTTGCTCTTACTAAACCGAGCATGTACTATATATTACTGCAGTAATTCATTTTAAAACCGAGTCTGCATCTACGAAAATATTTGTAACAAATTATATATTTTTCCACAAAACAAATGAATCACATGGTATTTTTGCACATTTCGTCTTTTTACTCACAGGAATTCTAACTTATTGTTGGCATGTCATTTATTTATTTTAACCTTATGAACCTTATATATTGTTATGATTAGACTCATAATTAACGTTAGATAATTTACTACAACGAGGAAACAGACTTGATAACTTGTTGATGAATATTATTCGGGCCTTATGCTAAATGGATTTAGTATGGGGGGGGGATAGTTGAGGGCAAGTAGGCCAAATGAATTTGTGCGCATTGCCAAAGACTCGACAAGACACGATTGACGGATTAATTTTTATGCATTTATATATTTTTTAATATCGGGGCTTGAACAGAAGTAAATTCTCGACGCCCTAGCTTATACAGTATTACTTTAGCCGGTCTGTAGACTAAGGAAGCTAAAGTGAGCCAGCAGCAGTTCGGCTGTGTTTCAGAGCTTTTCCATGTCTTTCTTCGGAACACCACACACACACACACACACACACCTGTGAGAGATCGGGAATATTTCATTGAGCTCCACATATCGGTGTCCTTTTCTTATCGATGCATTTCTTAAAGTCAGTTTCTTAAACCCACAGCCCAAAGGCCTGTCCGATATTTCTCCCGGTTTTCACCTCCACGTTCTCAGACAATATACATGAAACGCTCAGAAGCTGCCCAGCAGAACTCGACACACTCAGTCAAAAAGGGTTCTCACCAAAAAAAATGCCATCTGTCCAAAATGGCCTGTTATAATCATGAACATACGTAAGAGCTCATGGACATGATGTATCGGTAATATAGCAGCAACAAAGTAGCCGAATGAATCAGCGTTTACACGGTCACACAACAGACAGGATCATTTACAGTATAAATATTAGTTTAAGGTGTAAAGACAAATATAAAACAGTATCATATTTTTACTAATTGTATCTCTTACAATTTTAATTGTAATAGCGTAATATTGAAAGCATATTAAAAACAGTATTATTATTATTATTATTATTTTATTATATCTCTCTATTTTCAATATATCAATAATAATAATAATAATATTGCAACGTTACATAAAAAATAACATTTGTAAACATATACACATAAAGTCTCATCGCAAATATTTCTCATGATAAAAAGCAGAATAAATTAATTAATTTGTTTAACCTAAGTGACAACAATGATCGTATTATTTCTATTATTATTATTGTTGTTGTTGTTGTTACCCGACTTTTCACAGACGGATTAAAAGCAGGTTAATTACAAATGAACTTTGAAATAATTGGATTGCCTTCATTCCGTGAGGAAGGCTACACGAAACACGACAGGCTATATATTTTTTTTTATAGTCTATCAAAATGACTAAATATTTTTAAACGAATTAAATGCATGGACATTGCATTAGTCGGCTCTCAGGACCTTGACAAGGAGCTAACCTATGGGAACAACAGCGTCCAAAACGCGCAACGTGACTCGGGCTGCGTCCCAAACCGCATCCTTCTGTAGTGAATAGTGTTTCAGAAAAAAAAAAAAAAAATCATTCCACCTGTGGTAACTATACACACGCCTACAGTAAGAACGGCCTGCTTCTTCTGACGTGATTTTTAAAGCCGCCATTAACGACGAAGTGCAGTGCGCACGGGGAAAAATCGCTATATTATTGTATTGTCCATATTTTCTGTATGGAAAATCCTGATAAAGTAGTCCTGCTTATTAGACGCATGCTTTGCATGCCAGTCTCTTTATTCATTAGTGGCGAACAATCCGTATTAATCTAAAAGTTAGCATTAGCTGACTACTCTAGGGCGTATTATTATTATTATTATTTTTTTCTCCTCCAAAAAATCAATAGCCTTCTCGTATAAATGAAGCTTTTTAAAAAATCTATATTTTGTTAATTAATTCAAATTAAGTCTCATAAAATAATTTAATAAAATGATTAAGGATTGCTGTGAAAGAATCCCAAATTAGAGCAATACAGTTAAAGTCCCTGACAGTTCCTGCAGCGCCTTGCATGAAATCATCAATATGGATTGGCTGGGTTGAATTGTGCAGACTCTAATGGGTCACAGATACCCAGTACACCAATGTGTTTTGTTATGATCTGCTTATTTGGATTTTTAGCTGATACCGTGTAGCATGGATTAGAAATATATCTTAAAATAAATGGCTTAAAGTGGTGATGGTACAGTAAGCATTTTGACTTAGATCAAATCCTCCTGTTCTCTATTACCATAATCAGTGAGCATATGTCCAGGAAGGCACACAGGGCTGGTGGACACATGTAAAATGAGGGCTGCATTAAGTAGCCTGCATGAATCCACATCATTGCAGCCCATTGCCTTATTCCTTGCAAACTCAAAAGCGTTGTCGAGTCATTGCTCCTTTTTTTTTTTTTTTTTTTTTTAATCAGCCATTTTTGGTCTAACATAGCTGTTTTTATTTTGATGTCCTCTTTGAAGACAAAAATATGGATCACAAATCACAAGGTTCTTGTGCAGCCTATGATGTTTTGACAGATGTAATAAAATCAAGCCACAACACTATAAAATTGTGATGGGAACCGTGTGCAAGGTCTGCTATAAGGCTTAGGCCGTCACCACCAACCACTGGATTTACACAATCACAATGGCTGACGTTTAGATTTTTATGGGCACGGGGGCCGGATTCATACGATCAGGTTTTTTCTTTTTCTTTTTTTCTTCCAGGCTAATGGTGTATAAGTGATTAGAAGCTGTATATACTCGCTTCACATAATCTCTGGGCTGGAGGTTTGTCTTTGATAAGAAGATGTTGTGAAAAGCCAATCTAAGTGCCACTTGCATATGACTGGTCAGGAAGGTGATAAACTGGGCTAATGAACGTCTGCGTGTGCGTTGGGGGTGGAGTTGTATTGTGAGTGTGCATTTGTGACTGCAAGCCAATGAAAATTACTTCCATATCCACAGGTGTGTTCTTTTTTGTGTGTGTGTGTGTGTGTGTGTGTGTGTGCACGTTAGTGTGCCCTAACAACAAGGCACTGATTCACGTTAAGCACAATGAGTCTAATTTGAATTTGATGGAATTTGATTTTTGTACTGTGTGCAGAACACACACCGACATGCAGATTTGTGTGTACTTGTACACACATGCGCTTGCACGAGGGGATTTTGTTGTTGAGTTTGTGCTTAGTTAACTCCAGTGTGGTGTGAGAGGAGGAAAAGAGGACAAGGTGCTGCCCAGGTGGTACAAAGTGGCACTCTGCTCTGTGATCTGGCCCACCCGAGCTCCACTCACCTCTCATGAAGACTGAAGCAGCACAAACCTGGCCATGGCCTTGTTAGTCACTCTCTATACTCATTACTGTGTCACTTTCTGCCCTGCCCTTGTCTGGCTCATGGCACCTTTTTATGACATCACACAGCTCAGGTGGAGGTGTTTTTTTCTTCTTCTTCTTTTTTTCCATCCAATACGCTACATGCGCAGACAGCAGGACTGTAGTACCTCATTTGCTCTCCTTCTCAAAGTCTAGTAGGTGCAATTCCTCACTCGGGTAATGTTTTGGCAGGTATACACACATGCCTTAAAGATGACTCGTATGTCTTTGCTGCATTCCCCCTCCAAACACAACAGTCTTTATTTGCTGCTTTACATTTATTTATTTATTCGTTTTGAAGAAAGAGACGTATGTGCCGTAGAGCAGAGCAGGGCGCGAACACGGCCGAGTCAACACAGCCGTTACAAAACAGCCATGTCTGAGCGCAAGAGTAGCTTATCATGTTACAGCCTACTCTGTCTGCTGCTCCTCGGCCATGGAAGTGGGACAGACTTGACATTTTTTTCCCACTCAAACGTGATCCAGGAATTGCTTTCGCTTTTTTATGTTTTATAGTTCTCAAAATATGTACTATACTTACAGTTTAGGTGAGCATTTTGTTTTGGAGCTGATTATTAGTAATTACTAGCTTGTTCTGTAGCAATACATTTTTAGTAATTAATTCATTAGAAATTAAAGTATAAGTTTATATTTAGAAAGTGATCATTGGTTTTAAAATTTAGTACCAGTGGTGATATTTTGATTTCACCATAGCCAATGAAATGCTGACTTTAAATTGGAATGAAATTTTAAAAAGTTTAATAAAATAGTATGATTAGCAGGATTTTTTTTATTTACATAGATTTACATAGATTTTAATCATAATCACAGTAATACTTATGTATGAAACAGATGATTTAAACATGGCTATATATATTTTTGATCTTGAATTTTGATCTTCTGCATACAGTATACATGATCTACTTATTTATGTTTAATAAGTATGACCAGGCACAAAATAATAAAAATAACCTTTTTTGTCTATCATAATTTTCTTTGGATGTTTTGTTAATGACGTCTGAAATTTGACCTCTGACTTAATGATCTGAAATTTGCAGAACAAATTGTTAAACATTTATTTATTTATTTTTTACAAATGTTTAAAGTTGATAAACTACTGATTTTTTTGTTTTTGTTTTTAAGTAATTTATTCACGTTGTTGGCTGGATTTGCTCTCCTTTGTTAAATGTTTTGAGTGAAGGCTAAATATTCTAGAGTTTGTTTTTGTTGCCATCTGATGACAGACACTGACCATCTGACACTCTTAGGATTCTACTCCTTCCTACTCACAATCATAATCATAAAGACAATGATAATGAACAAATTCAGCATTCTGTTCAGCATTCTGATTCTGCTTTCTGCTTTCTATCAGATATCATTACACAAAATGTGCTTCTAAATTATCAAATGCATGTCCACGTATTATCAAATGATTTCACATATTTTTGCGCAGACTTTAAGCTAATGCAGCCACTGAGTGATAGATCACATTTCACACCAGGGCGTGTTATTCACACCAATTAATGCTATGAAGGATCCCATAACCTATGTTGATTCTGCTTTCTGTGCCTGATGCTTAAAGCACATAATTAGCTGTTTTGATAAATGTCTGCTCTCCCAATATGGTTATTGACCCCTTTGAGCTACTTTAGTCTGGAGCTGCAGTCCACAAAGACTTGATTTGTTTGTTTTTGGCCCTCCTTAGCCCACACTTCCTAGGACTCTTGAGATGCGCTCTCTCTCTCTCTCTCTCTCTCTCTCTCGCTCTCTCTCTCTCTCTCCTTTTTTTGAAGTGCATGGTGATCTTCCAGTAAAAGCTTGCCAGAAGTCAGCTTGTAGGCTAGTCAGGAGTTAACGCTTTATCTTTCTTGCAGTGTCAGTACTGTATGCTGTACATCAATCTATATTCACCTTGTTTCCATGTAAATTCATTCATTCTAACTTTTAAGTGTAAAAGTCTTAAATCTGTACTTCAGACATCTTGATGTAAAGTCTATTGGCTGCACATTGAGACGTCAGCACTTCACACATTAGCATCTGGTCAGCTAATATCTGGGTCTAAAATGTTCCAATGTTGTAACTCGACACTAGAAAGCACAAGGTCAAGAAAGAGCCTTGTGGATGTCTATAGTGTCTCAGGTTTGGGTTGGTGTATGGGTAATATAAACGGGGTTATTTAAAATGTTAAATAACAATTGCAATTAGTTTTTTTTAGCATGAGAACATGTTTCTTACTTTTGGAGAGAATTGTATGAGAAAGTGTTTCTTAGGATATATAAATTGCTGTATCTTGCTGTAGTTGTATACATACATAAATATTATTATTATTATTATTATTGTTATTATTTGCAATTTAATTGATGCACCTTGTTTTGTGCATGGAACTGTTCATGAACATTTTAATGTTATAAACTATCTGTGCAGCGTAGCCTGGGTGATTACTGGAGTACCGTTGGTGCATAATGGGATTGTATACAGTATATATTTAAGTTCCCCCCAGAGCTCTTTTCTTCTTTATGCTAAGCTTTTTGCTGAGCTACATATCGAGTACTCTTGGGTGCACATTAAGAACACTATTACATATCCAGTAAGGGATAATGAATGTTTATGTACAATGTTACTACAAAGTTTGTAGGTGCTGATCAGGTGGCTTATAGTAAACGAAACTACAAGATTATGCAAAGGCACTGGTCCAGGTGTTTTGTATAATTACATGTAAAGGATTCATTTATCTTTCCCCAGTGTTACCTGTTGACCAATGAGTGGTTTGTGAGTATTTCCCTCCAATCCCTTAATCTCACTTTTTTTTCCTGGTAAAGTGTTTTCAGGCTATCTGTATTGTTTTGGATTCATGGCATTAAATAGCTAAGCCACTCTTGTGTACACGGAACACACTTCCTGCAATACAAGAAGCAAGTGGCGATTTTTTTGGAGGCTATTTACTTATCATCCTGGGCATGGCACATACACACATGTTCACAGACAAGCTCGGGCACACACACAGGCTATACAGTAATTCCCCTATTCTGAAATTCCCGTGTTAGCGGGTGACTCAGTATCCTCCCCGTCCTGTGGGCTGCGTCCGGACAGACGTGACTTCTTCAGCCTTTTTGATGTTCCATCCTTTGGTGATAAGAAAGTGAATGCTGTTCCCAATAGAGCAGCTTCTCCAGAGGGACGCGGTTCGCTGCGCCGCTTTAAAGTCCGCCACAGATTACATGTTCAGAGGCGCCGACTTTTATGTTTATCTCATTCACTCATCTTCTCTCCTCCATATTGTGTCATTAGGAAAAGATGGGATTGCACTGTCCCAGGACAGGCTGGAATAAAAATGTGTCTGTGTGTGTTTGTTAGAAAAGTTTGCAACTTTTTGAACCGTGATCAAGAGACTGCCATTAATGTTAACCCCTTTTCTGTTCTAACTTTCTACAACTCCCAGTTATGGATGAAAGAATCAACTAAAGCGCCGGTCAGATTGTTAGTGAAATGTTGAGACGGCTCTTTTCGGGGGCGTCACCAAAACATTTCAAGATGGCCTATTAGCTCCAGCGCCACGGTAACAACGCGGCAGCTCGTGAAAATATTGAATTGCAACAACATCCCGATGTGTAAATGTGCACCGGTGTAAATGTGCACTTCTGAGTGATGGACGACAAATGGTGACCTAAAGCCGGAAAAGGTCAGAAACCACCGCATTTCACCACGGGGAATTATATAATGTTCCACAATTGAACAACACAACTGGTTGTTTACTTGTAGGCCAAAAAGTCCAAAAACATGTCAGCTAAAAAGAATTTACAAAATAGTGCAGCACTATTTTAAGAGGAGATGATGGTAATAACAATTGCTTTGCCACACTATATGGTAAATAATATTGTATTGTCCAGGTTTGGTGTGTAGCTGTAATTGTTTCCAGCCCAGTATCGATTTAATGATTATAAAACCATGATCAATTTTAAAATAAAACAATCAGGCATCATTTTACTTCAGGCTTCAATAAAACATTATTTAATAGTTTATAGTGAACAGACTTCTGCTTTCAGCTGCTGTAAACACTCGTACTTTCTGTTTTGTCTCTTCTCCTCTCTTAGCAAGAGGAGGCCAGTTCAATTCTGGAAGTGTCTGTAGTTTGGCTGTATGTCAGTAGTTGTCCACAAACACGCGCATGCACACACACACACACACACACACACACACACACACACACACACACACACACACACACACACACAC
>JAQQZT010000040.1:23687056-23717919 GCA_030068275.1 Clarias platycephalus
ACAGTTCTTGGAGGAGGTGGGGGTCCACAACTGGTTTTGTTTCAGCGTTTTGGTTATGTGAGTTTAGCCACCCCCCCCCCCCCCACCCCACCTCCCTCCTCTTTAAATTGGATTCCCAATCAGGTTAGTGTCCGATAGCGTCCAGGGTCTCCGGTAAGGCTTTGAAGTGCAGGAACTCTGTCTGCCTGCCTCGGGCTGGAGCGCCTTATCTGTTGCACTAGGGGACTATTGTTTCAATCAGCCAGACATTGTTAATTAGGCTTTTCATTGGGGTAAGAAGTAGGTAGAGACAAATCCAATTTGGCTACACTTACGCTTGACCTCGGACACCACCCCAGGGTCCTCTTTTCGTGTCGACCTTGTATTACGTGGCTTCTGGAAAGTTCCTCCATGTTAAAAAAAGGTAAAGTTGTCTTAGATTGTGTGGAAACAAAATGTAAGCCAGCGCAGCGTGAACGCATACTGTGAGACATCATAATAAACATTCGGCGCTCTTCGCGACAGCATCCGATCGTGCTTGCGCTGTGGTCAGCCAAGAAAAATGGGACTTTAAGCAACAAAGACATAGTGGACAGGCTGCGATGTGTTTACAGTTGATCCAACTGGATCAGGAGGGGTTAAAAGGGGGTGCCCAAGGGACAGCGAGCCCTTGTGAAAGGGTCTATTCTTCCTTGTTTTAGCACATCAGCTTATACAGCTGTTGAAGCAGTGAGGGCAATTATCGCCCATTTACCAATGTTGACTTAGGAGGGCTTATTTTAGGAGCCCCCCCCCCCCCCCCCAGGGTTTGTTCCTAGGAAATTCAACTCTTCTTGGATATGGATTAAGTGTTCGTGGTTTATCTTTTTGATAGCATCTGGCTAAAATGGCTCGAGCCTGCACCACTTTTTTTTTTCAACAAAAGGAATGAATGGAGATCGTCATGTCCATGCAAGGGACTTTTATATTTCTGCTGAACAAAACCATGTGTCCTGTGTGAAGTTTGGACAGAAACACATTCCTATCTTTGGTTCAGTGTGTAAACCCATAATAGACTTGTGTTGTGCCATCATAAATAATCAAATCACAAGCGGAAAAAAGTTAACCACTGAGTTACTCTGTATGGAAAGAGACAAATATTTCATTTACCATAACGTAAACATAACCATTTACGCCCAAAATAAATGTTTTCATATATGCCTTGTACCATAAAAGCAATATTAATAGATATATACAATATATTTTGTGTGATGGAAAAAAAACAATTTTTAGAGAAAGATCTTAAGTGTTACAAAGCTGTGATGTTATAAATTGTATAATTTTGCACTTATTTAATGAATAATATTTTGATGACCCTGTTTGTCTGCGCTATTTTGTCATCTGTAATTGTGTGGGTGTGTATGGTGTTGGAGTGATAGTTTTCTTATTTGAGATGGTATGACCTCTGCTCCATCAGGGACAATGTGTAGGTGGAAGTAATGGTCCTTACAAAGGTGGCAGAAGGGCAAAGAGACATTTCCCCCTGTGTGTGTGTGTGTGTATGTGAGTGTGTGTATACGCATGCGCACATGTTGGCTTGCCTCTGGCGTCCCACTCAACTCTCACCCAAATTAAACCTCAGCAGGTCACTGACCAGCGTTTACCCAGCTCTCTCTCTCCCTCTCTCTCCCTCTCCCTCTCTCTCTCTCTGTTGCTTTACTCCACTTTTGTTTGTCACTGCCTGAGGAAAATGTTCATTTTTGTGGCTTAGGTTCGCTTTGGTAACCTACTAAAGTACAGAATTCACTGACTTTGAATTCACTAAATATAAGCGCTGTGTCTTTTTAAACTCTTATCTTCTATCTACACTAACACTTTTTGGGGGGTCTGTTTCCTGCTTTTAATATCATGGTTTTGCTACAAGTCTCTTCTGGTTTTAATGGCATTCTTCTCGGTAATGTGGGCGGACAGTTCGACTTGACATCCATGTGGGGGCATATGGCTCATTTGAGTTCGGCGGATGCAAGCGAAAGAATAAACAAAGCATTGCCATTCAGGTTCCAGGTCATTTTTGGCCCATGCAAAACCCATTTCCCAGTCAGCCCAAATAGCCCCACTTTACTCCTGTCCAGAGGACGCTTGCAATAGAGATGCCTATCTGATTCGGAGCTCCAAAATGAAACATGTCATAGCAAATTATGGCCATGTTTTTTGAATTACTTAGCCAGGCCAAGTATAGTCAGGGAAAGTGTGTGTGTGTGTGTGTGTGTGTAAGAGAAAAAGAGAGAGAGAGTCGGTGTTTTCTCTGGAACAAATAATATCACCATGGCTGACTCATGGCCTGTGCAAATGAGGAATGATGAGCAGAAGCCCAAGTCATTCCTTTCAGGCTATGTTTGGAGCATCATTTACTGAAACTGGCCCGGGCCTCGGCGCAATAATAACCACATCCTCCAAGCATCTTCAGCGCTGCCTTGTTTTTATAGCTGGGAAAAGGGACGGGCGAGCGCTCGTTAAGGCGCAGACTATTTCGGACGGAGAAAGGGGTGCAGTGAGAGGGAGCAATGCCACGAAAATAGTCATCCTGATAAAAATGGCGCTGGAGTTCTCCAAACCCGTTCCGCCACAGCAAGACGGTGACTAGGCCAGCTGAAAGGCACAGGACTCACAAGCGGCCAAAAAATGAGGCGGGGGGGGTGGACAAATGTGTGTGTGTGTGTGTGTGTGTGTGTGTGTGGAAGAGAAGGAACAACAAAAGACATGGAAAAGTAGCTGCTGAGGAGATGTGTAGATGTGAAGGGTCAGAGAAGAAAAGTTATGAGCAAGCGATTTTGCGTGCATTTTTTCCCCCCTTGCTTTCTTTTGGATGTCATGTCACTCATCCAAACCATTTTGCACTCAGTCATGTTCAAGTTCCTACACCAAAATAAGCCGATTTTGAAATTCTGTGGCATAGGAGTGCCGAGTGCCAAGAGAAAGAGGGAAGATAGATGGATGGACTCCGACAGAGTGGAAGAGTGAGGAGGAGGGGAGGGTTGGAAGTCGAAGAGTGGGGGAGCATGGCTGGGGGTCATTGTTATCAAAGCTGGTAATAGGTTCTTGACCCTTTCTCTTAGAAGGCATTTTCTGAGCACCGGGGGTGAATAGATTGGAAGGGGTGCGATTTGTGGTGAGACACCAGCAGGTATGAATGCAGGCAGGGATTTCCTGCAGGAACAATGCCAGAGCATTTCTTGTTCCCCATCACATGTAGTTCTCAGTTAGATTCCATTCACCTGGCCAAAGGCACCGAATGCTGGCACAAGGAAGGTTAATTGCTAACGACGGTACCGTTCAACCCTACCGTTCAGTATGATTAACTGCGTGCTCATGAAATCACGAGACAAAAAATAATATGCCTTATAAAATCCTGTATTGATGGGAAACTGCTATCTGTTACAATTTCAGTTTAAAGTATTATAGCATATGATTGAAAAAAAAAAAAAAAATCAGCTGAGATGCCTCAGCCAAGCTCAGAGATAAATATTTAGATTCTAAAATCACTGGGACCCGTCTCTTTTTGCAGCTACAAGCTTGCCATGGCAGTGCTGTGGCTCCTTGTCCAGCCTCGTGGTCAGGAGGCGTCCGCATCCCAGCCTGAGATACCCATCTGGGGTTTGTCATCTTAGACGTCTGCCTGTGTCTTTTCCCTTCTTTCTGTAATTAGAGGAATATTTATTTTCCCTCATTCCCAGAACGGGAATACGCTACATCATGTGGGTTGGCTTTTTAGACTTTTGGAGGAATACAAAAATACTTGGCTGTACAAGCGCCGGGTTTGTTATGTTAAAATTGTTTGATTGACTGACAGAGGTATGGGAGAGTTCATAGGATTGGAAGACAGAGAACATGCATTCAAGCACTGAGGATTATGAACGTGTGTGTTTAAATAGACAAAAATAACAGCTCGTGTTTACTCACTGTAACCTTCGCCATGACTATGAATTTAAAGTACTGTCCTTTTGGAACAAATCCAAATTATGTCATCTATATCTCTCGTACAGGCCTGCTTAATAGGCTTCGATCAATATTGCTCAATATCTGAGATCATGCATGTTTTCTATATTTATACCCATTAAGCATATTGTCCATCACCAGATTGGCAAGTCCAGAGTTGAGATATATACCAGGCAGTCTGGGATAAATCAAAATGTAAATGGAGTAGGGTTGATTTGCTTCGACATTTGAGATGCTCACCTCAGCAGTGGATATGATTAGTGCTCATCTGGTGATAACATATACGCCTTCTTGGGGAAAAAACATCTCCAGAAGAAAAAGGAGGACACGTGTAGTTTTCTAACTTTTCAGCATTGTGAACCCCAGAATTTTGCATTTATTTCTTGTTCTCATCTTTCTATTTAAACCCTGTTTACTTAATTTACCTGCCTTAATCTGTATGCCACTCAGACTCTCTTTCTCTCTCTCTCTCTCTCTCTCTCTCTCTCTCTCTCTCTGTCTGTCTATGATAGTGTTTTCTTACCTCACATGGCATCTGCAAGTTCAGGGCCGTGAATGAACTTGGCCCAAAAAACTACTTCTTTCTTGCTCATTCTCATCCTCTCTTTCTTGCTCCCCCTTCACTATCCCTCTCTCTCTCTTTCTTTCCATCCTGGTCCGCCTTTGCCATTCTCTGCACAAACGTAGACGATTCACTGAAAATGAGAGATAATGGCCAGCATCCAATCGGTCCGTGCTAATCAGCGTGCATCGTGGGAAAAGCCTAGGACGAGGGGTGAAAAACACGCCATTGTCTGGAGGAGATTAAAGTCCCCGAAAAGCCTGCATTGTCTGTGGAGGGGATAAATCTTCCTGCTGTCACTCAAAGCTGAATTAAATTCTCCTTCGTTTCTAAAAGGGGCTTATCTCTGCTCAATAGCTTGTTGCACTACAAGCAGAAAGGAATGTATTTGGTGAACTTGTGTTGCTGACACCTTATGAAGAACAAAAAAAAAAAGGGGACCTAAGGACCAAAAAAAGAAGAAGAGAAAAGCAAAGTGCTGTCGAGCTCAGGGCCTGAAAGAGGATGTGCTTTTGGGTAGATTGGGATCATGATAGCTGTGAGGAAAGAAGGGGGAAAACGCTCAGGGCATTTGATTGACTGTGGTCAGGATTTAGTGGGATGGAGAGAGAGTGAGAGAGAGAGAGAGAGAGAGGAATATTCACCCTCTTCTCTTTCTGCACTGATCCGTTTCCCCTAGCCCTCTCTTGCTAGTGCCAAGGGGCTCTTGGAAGCACGTTGTGGGCCGGAAAAGGGATCCGTCCCTGGCACAGTTGTCCTCAATGTGGTGGCAGCGTTTGAAAAGCTCTCGGCCGCATCACTTTATCTGTCCTCCAGCAAATGGCCCTCGCCAAATGCTGCTCCCTCACACGGTTCTCTTTATCTGCTCTCCAGCAGGACGGCCATGCCAAATACTGATCCTTCACACCAGGGCCTTGGACGAACCCTTATGTACCTTGCACATTTAAAATAGAGCCCCGTAAAAGGCTGCAAGAAGAAAAGCATAGGAAGAAAGGAAGAAAAGGAGGAGATATAAAAAAGGAACTTCTGCAGACACTGCCTCAAACGTTGGTGTCGCATTTTTCTTTGGCCCTTTTCTGTGCCCTGACGAAGAGTGGAAGGGAAAAGATATTGATGATACGTACCGAAAAAAAAAGAAAGCCCATGAAAGAAAGAAATAAAGAGAGGACGTGAGTAAGTTAGGGACCAAGGAGGAAAAAAAACAAGCCTATTCTTCACCCCCTGCTGTCTGGTCCCTAAACAGGATTTTCCGCTTGCCGTTTGGGCAATTCAGTGTTGTTGTTTATGCCCGCTTTTAATTCTCCCCTTTCACAATTGCTAGGCTGTGTTCGCGCGAACTTTGCTCTGGGCAGCCTAAACTTGGCTCCTTAACAAGCAGGCTTACACCTGCTTACAGGATTAAATTAATTAGCACGAAACAGAGATCCAAAGAGCGGGAGGGAGGAGGGAATAAGCACAATGAACCAACAAAGCCATTGTTGCCTAGTCATGGTGTCCTCCAGAGCATATCCATCGTGTTTTGTTGTTTTTGTTGTTGTTGTTTTTTAAAAGTGTTAACGGAAGTTAGACAAAAAAAAAAAAAAAAAACCAGCAGACTGGTTTGTTTGGGTGTTCGAGTTATAGAGGTCAGAGGGGACATCCACTGTGGACTCACACACTTATGAGCAGAATGTGAGGAGGAGGTTTGAGTGCGAGGGTCATCATGTGGAAAGAACATATTGACATTGTAGTTCTGCAAAAATTTCACTGTGTCCAAAAAATAAATAAAAAAGACCGAATTGAATCTCCACTACACTAGAGGATATGCAGTAAATGCCTGACTAAGGAATTAATGATCTCAGTGACTGAAAAATCTTTTGATTCATTTAGAGGTTTATTTAACAGAATTATTTTTACCATTTCTTTCTCTTTAAACTAGCCAAACCCCATTGCTAAACATGTGCCCACATCTGTACCCTCCTCCATATGGCGAAGGCTCTTTTATTTACTCTTTCACAAAGAGGTCAGAGGGATGTAACATAATGGAGGACAGGATAGGCAGTTCCACCTCCATAATTGGTTGCAGATGTAGAGACCATGCCCTTGTCATGTCTTTAGTCACAACCTTGACATTCGCTAGGCCTCCAGTGACTGGGGCAGATGTGAGGTCCTGCGTATGAACTCAAAAGTGTGCGGTTATTTAGATCCGCTTATTTAGCTCGCTGTCAGGGCTTTGCGGTTGTGGCGACCATTTTTAACGTTAAAGAATTTATAATCGTCTCTATAAGCGTCCCGCATCCTTTGTTGTTCAGCCAGGCCAGGTTACAAGCAAGGTTATTCACAAGACTTTGAGGGTCATTTGATTCTCAAGAGTGCCTATCCCGCTTACTTAGACGTAGGCAGTGTGTGTGTGTGTGTGCGTGCGTGTAAGAGAGAGATACAGAGAAGGAGAGACAGACAGACACGGCGATACTGAGACAGATCACTTGAGAAGGATGTGACACAGAGCCACTTGACCTGGCGCAGATAACCGCAGTGTTGTCAGCATCTGCATCCACCAGTGGATCTTAGATGAGTGTTTTTCCTTTGATAATGGCTAATGGTCGGATTTAAAGGGACAGTTCAAGTACATTTGACTGCAAATAAAATATAGTACTGCTCTTAATTTTGATAATTTGTGAGAAGCTGTATCTTCAGGCGGCACTTTCAACACCCACTACTTTGGTGTTATATTTCCGAATGCTGAACAAAGGATTATTTATTTATCCATTGATTCATTCATTCATTCATTCATTAATTTTTTGTCAATACAAGGTAATGGTTTGAACTTAGAGTCAAAATAACAATAACATCAAGTCTTAATTTACTTGGTTTGTGGCCGAGGAATAATGAATCAGGACTCCGTAGTCTGTGGTCAATGGCAGTTCAATCAGAAGTAGTGCATCGATATATACAGGGAATAGCTATCTCGTCCTGGCACCGCTGCTTTTCACATCTGTTGGAACCTTTCACGTGAAGGAACCACCTTTATAGGGCACTTTATTTAGTTATGAAAGAGGTACGGATCTTTTGATCAAAATGTTGCTTTGCTGTTGAGGAATGAAAATAGGGTACGTATGGCCTGTAAACTGCCAGACATGTTTGCTGTTTGCCAAGGTTATGGTCAAGCCGTGTGCGCCTGTGTGTATGTGTGTTAGTATTAGTGTGAATATGGGCAGCTGTGAGGCACTCTGGCCTTCAACGTCATGGCAGCTGTCACCTGTCTTCTGTCACCTACACACACACACGTACACGAACACACAGATGGGCAATGGCCTCTTGTTAGAGATGTACCTGAGAACTGTGTATTAACTCTGTAAAAAGCCAAAGAAATGCGAGAATTAACGTTAACCATGCTAATGCATTTGACATGCCTTTCTTCTCAATATCATTGTGATGTGTGATGGGCACCCATGCTCATGGCAGAGGAAGTGTTAACTCAACTGGAACGTTTTTTTCTGTCCTTCGAAAAGGAGGAGAAGAAAAAAAGGAAGGGGGAGTGAGAGAACACGGCTAACAGGACTAGTCACGGCAGCCTTGATCCTGTCAGGTATTCACACCATTGTCAGTCCATATAACGGCCAGGCGTCCGTCCGTCATCCCCGCGGTCAGACGCCTAATCTGCCCTTTGAATGCGTGCTCTGGAAAAAAGCAGCCCCGGCGACACGCCGATTCTCCATTCACTCTCCCCTGCCGAATGCAATCACTGGACAACCCTGCAATAACGCTCTCCCCCGCCCGACCTCCCTTTGAAAAAACAAAATAAAGGTGGTGGCCTCGTCATGCTTAGTCCCGCCAAGATAAATCATGCACTCCAAATTAACTCCCATTCAAAGGGACAAGGGAGAACAAGGCGTCCGCGCATGGCCGAGGCGCTCCGAAGGCACTATGGCTCGACTCGATAAATGTCAAGCCGAGTAATTTTAGAGTTCTGATTAAAATCTTATCGAGGCAGGAAGTTAATGGAAAAGAGTTAATGAGAAAAGAAAAAAAAAAAGCCAGCGGATTCTGCCGTACATCTACGGCATGAGGCTCCTCTTGAATCGGCCTCGCTCAGGTACTCGCCATTCTTCTCCAGCTCAAAGATGTGACGTTTAAAAAAAAAAGAAAAGAAAAAAAAGTGCCTTCCCAATCCCCCAAAAGTGCCTGGATGCCAAAGAAGGCATCCAAAACCAAGATTAAGCGTTGGATCTTCAGTGTTTACATTTTTTTTTTCAGTCCTTAATGCAACGTAACAATTGTACAAAGTGTAAAACACAATTCAAATTAATATTCCACACAGTAATCAATACCCCGTGATGGCACTTTTCATTTTATGATTTATGATATGATCCGACTCTTTAAAGTGTAACAGTGAAATCTGCAATAACAGTAGATAACAGTGTTCCTTTGTGTCTGTATGAACTTGAATAAACATTCATTCAAAGCTTTTTCTGTGTTTTGCGGCTGCCATAAACCAGAACATTGGCCCGCATTTGAACATTTTGGATCCTTATGTTCCTTAATCCTTGTGTTCTTACGTTTTTTCTTTCTTGGCAAACTTTCAAATGTTTATAAGCAAACCTAACTGGGAGGGTTCTTAGTAGAACAGTTTTTAGAAGCTAAGAACCTTTACCTACATAAAGGACCCTGATAAAATATATCAGCCAGTGTGTTGTGTGTGTGTGTGTGTGTGTGTGTGTGTGTGTTTTAGAACAATATGGGTAAAAAGTTCCCATTCCTGGTGGGAAAAGCCAACAGATAAGCAAAAGGTGCATCATGACCCATGAACTGATCTGTTTTAAGGACATTGATTATGCGGCCTATTTCCCAAAGAATATATATGCAGAATTTCTGACTAGGATTAATGAATCCTGTCTGAAATTAGCATGAATTCCTTATATTATGCACGGTCTGATATTTGTGGGAACACTATCCTGCGTGTTACGCGTCTTTTCCGACAAGCTACCACCTGTCTGATCACTCCTCCACCTCCTCCACCTCCTCTGCTGTCTCTAGTGCTGAGCAAAAGGGGATGTCCTGCGCTGTTGTTCAGCGCTTCTGTGCCCGAGCAGAGGAACGTGCAGGTAGAACAAACACAGTGGTCTGCTGTACAAACAGAGGAGGACAGGAGCAAGTGATGAATGATGGGAGTGGTGCAGCCGGCAAACAAGCAAGTCGAGGGAAATCAGAGGAATTTGGCTTCTCTGAGAGAGTGAGAGAGATAGAGAGACACTAACAGGCTAAAATGAAAAAGATTCTAATCTAGTCTTGTAAATATGTATGTACAAGGAAGATATGATTTGTGTAACTATTCAGTCTTCAGGGGAAAAACTGGCTCTGTTATGACTGTGCTGTTAAAGAGCTATAAAAGCAGGAAAAGATTCATCAGCGCTCAGTGTGTAAAAAGATAAAAGCACAAGGTTTAAAAAACACAAGTTTGCTGCTGATTTTCACTTACTTGAACCTGATGATAAACTTATTCTGCATGAATTACTGTTTATTTTGTTCCAGGTCATCCAAGGGAAAAAAAAAGTTGTGCTGACATATTTCATTGACCAGAACGGTTATGTGCGTGTGTGAATGTGTGTGTGAGAAATTGTGTGGATATTTCTCGCATATACATCTATGCTCATGCCCATGCTCGCATTATGTTGCGCGAGCACAGTGACACAGTTTGGTTGCGGAGTCTTTGACAGGAGTGAATTAATTGGGCCCCCTTGGATCATTTGTCTTTATTGCAGAGGCTAATTGGAAAAGAAGCAGGTGTTAATGGAGAAAGCCGGGCGGCTGTAGACCGAATCTCAAACACTGCGCTTGTAATGGAGCTCTCTGAGTGAACTTAACCATGTTTTAATTAGATTTCGCTCCCAAACGAAACCACACGTTTCTCCTCTCCACCCTCTTAGGTGAAGTGAATAGCCTAGAGAAAGACACGAAAAGAGAGTGAGTTGAGATGGGGGGGTAGGGGGGAGGGGGGTGAAGCCAAGAGCCGAGACAGAGAAGGAGAGAGAGAGAGAGAGAGAGTGACGAGGGCAGGCAAATTTACAAAACCATATTGTCTCTGTAATAGGGTTTCGTTTGGGCAATTGGGACTCCCCTCCTACACACATGCATATGCACAATGGAGGTGAAACTTGAGAGGCTCCCATGCTGTTTACAGTACATGGCCAAAGCATGAGTTGACACCATGCTCCAGAGTCCTTCTCACATGTGCAAATAATTTAAGTCTTGAGCCCCTTCAACACACTTTTGAACATGTTCACGGTGCATGTCCATCTGACGCTGGCACTCGGTTTGTTTATGAAGACTGGGCCGATAAGGCGGCACGTTGCTAGGAGCCAAATGGAATGGTGTCTGGATGTGGGAAATCCGGACGGGCCTGGCTAGCACGCTGGCCTCGTTAGCGCTCACCAACCTAGTTCATCGCTAAGTGATGTCAGCAAGTTTTAATGGAGGCCACATTTTACCAATTATGCCACGGAGGGATGTGAGCCGAAATGAGCGCAGGCTGTTTTGATGTGGTGTTTACTCGTCGAAGAGTTGTGTGTGTATGTTTGTGTGTGGTCTCTTTACCGCTTGGCCTCTTGCCACTGGCTAACCTTAAACCTTCAGGTATGTGCGTTACACGCTGCGGAACGTACAGGAAAATGTTGCGTTTATTGCAAAAGATGCATCTGCTTGGTCTCGCAGACATAAACTTGGAACTTGCTTACGTTGTGTAAAAGAATACATCTGATCCGCAATTCAGTCACGAAGAGCATCACCCTGCTTGTCAAACAAACGGATTTTAAAATAAACTGAGTACATGCAAAGATCTGATTCGTTCCTATATAATGTTTCCTCTGCCCACATTCACCCAAAGATTTACATTTGTCTCCCCGTCAGTGTTGGGGCACTTACAGTGCATGGGAGGGCTTTTTATCCCCTTCCTGTAGCATCTCTCCCTTCCTAATCCCTGTTCTAGTGTCCCCGGCTCTAACTGCCAGTGGGTGTGGAGTGGATCTATAAAGCAGCAGGACTGAGTTCTCTCATTACTGTCACTGCCGGCTTTATGGGGCCTCAAACTGCAGCCGCTGCCAAAGGCATATAAACGCAGAGCTAGCAGCTCCAACGTCAGCCTCATAGGACTTGGGATGCAAATAAAACAAACAAACAAGCAAACAATACTGCGCGCGCCCAGTCCAGAAAGTATATCTGAAGGTGATTCGACACATCACATTTTCCATTTCACAATGCCCTTTGAGAGATTATAATAGCCTTGCAGGATTTTCATGTACGTAGTTGGTTACCAAGTATTGGCTTCCGTGTTGATAAACATTTTGAAATTAATATGTTCTTTCTGGCTGTGGAAGCAGCAAAAAAAAAAAAAAATCAATGGGGCTCCTTTTGCCTCGAGTACTATCCCATGCATGTGTGCCCTTAATGAAAAACGTCAAAACAAATTACAAATGCACTGAGCTCTTACCGTCGCCTCGTACCTTTCAGGGTGTCATCCCTGGGGCATGAGGAGTGTGTGTGAACAGAGTGCCCCCGTGGACCTCTGACATAGGGTCCAGCAGGGTGTTCATGCACACACACACACATGCATATGCGCACATAGACACACTGTCCCTGTGTCTGTGCAGTCAGAGGTTGGGAGGTAGTAGGTGAGCCTCAGGCAGCTTTAGCAGCATTACAGAGGGCCCTGTGCTAATGGTTGCCATGTGCTGCTTTCCAGACGTTTAAGGGGCCGCTAGATGCTACCTCCTTACTACACATCCAAAAACATTAGCACGTAATACCTTAATGCCTTTTGTGTCTGCTCAGGGTTCAGTGGAAGAAAGATATAAAAAGAGGTAAACAGGCAGGAGGCATACTTGTTTGTTCAGGCTGCGCAGGAAAAGGGCTTTATTGTTTCGCAGTCCTGTCTTTCTCATCCCCTTAACCATCTGCTTTCACCCACTATCCCTGTGTCTTTTTTTTCTGTCTTCCCCTCCCTCCTACTTGGATGGTAGAGTGAAGAGAAAACTGCAAATGAGATTTTAACACGAACAGGACTCGTGTAGTTCATATTTAGTTTGGATAGCATTTCAAACCCTGATCCATTTTATCCAAGAGGCAGCTTTGGTCCAACTCTGATAATTGAGAGAATGATGCATACTCTTGAAAAAAAGGAAGAAGAAAAGAAAGAAAGAAAAAAGTTACTGCATGCTATTGACGCGCCATCCAGGAACAAGCTATGACCTCATGCGTTTCAGAACATTAATGCGTATGAGCAAAGGTATTCTTCTTTTTTGGGTGCAGAAGTCGCAAACGACAGTTCAGGGAGACCGTTACAAAATAAAACGAACTGGGGAGTTTTAGGAGTTCCTCAAAGATCCAGTGTAGGTCCATTTTAGGTTATGTTCTTTGCATATGAAACACAACAGTGCCCAGGATCTGAACTCAAACTGATTAAAAAAGTGCAGTTAGTTAAATTTACCCTTTACCTTTACTTTCCACACACACACACACACACACACACACACACACACACACACACACACACACACACACGCGCGCGCGCACCATGTACAGTACATTAGAAGAGACCTTTCTCTGTATTGATGAGAATCAGCGAGAGTTTGCAAAAACAACACATTATTATAAGGCAGAGAGACGAAGTGGAAAAAAAGTATAATACAGGTGTTTACAGAGAGAGCTATTAAAGAAAGTACAGCACCAAACTATTCACTCTCCGATACGCACTCAGATGCAATCAGTGGAAAGAAAGTGGTCTCTCACGGAAAAGCAGACAAGATCTTTTGCTCTATTTTCTAACCTCTTTCGCATTTGCCAAATCACCAGGGTTTTAAATGTAAACGTGAAAAGATACACTGGCAGAAGTCTGATTATTTTTTTATTGCTGTATGTAACAATGCAGGCAATGTATATTTGATATAGCTTCTAATATTCTACCTTCTATTCAAGTTACATTTTCATTTACATGCTATTGTGTATGTGACTGTATTAAGAATTAACAAGCAAACGAGGTTTTCACCTCCAAACATTTCCACCTCCTTCAATTCACTATTAGGGAGTAGTTGTAGCTAGAACCAAAGGATTTCTTCCATATTTAATTTGTGACCAAACACCTACAGACAAATGCATAAATGGCTCTAGCCACAGCTTTGTCTTCACTAGTGAAGTAAAATACATTTTTTAATTTGAGATATTAATGCTACTGTTAAAACAGCTCCTTGAACATGTCACGAGAGGTGTGCTTGTGCCGGTTGATTAGTAATTTACCAAGTAACAATAGACCGCAGATTACTTAGCACTTAAGTGCAATTACCCAAGACCAATATAAATCAATAAAAATGGGCCAAAGAGCCAGAGCCATAGTCAATAACTGGCTTTTCTGTGATTTGCATACGGACAAAAAAATTTAAGGGAAATATTGGGTCTAGGTTGGTTTTGTATTAAAGATGGGGGGGGGGGGGGGGCAATAAATTCAGTTATGAATTGTGATTTGTTTGTGTGGCCAATTGATGTATCGCCACTTTGGCTCCAAAATAATTTTCTTTATTAGATTTTTAATTTATATTCAGTATCATTCAAAAGTTTGAACACACCAGTTAGAACTTTGGATTTATTATCTACATTTTAGAACAACACTAGAGATATGGAATTAGGTAATTAAGTAACAACAACAACAACAACAACAACGGTCAGCTGGTTTTTTTTTGTTTTGTTTGTTTTTTAGAAACGAAGAATAGCTGTTCTGGAATAGTTCTTGCAAGAACAGTATTGTCAAGTGCATTTGCAAAACCCATCAATCACCATGATGAAATTGTCTCTCATGAAGACCTTCCCAGGAAAGTGAGACCAAAACTTGCCTCTGCTGCAGAGAAGAAGTTCATTTAGAGTCACCAGCCTCAGAAATGACCAATTAACAGCACCTCAGGTCGTTATAAAGATTTTACAGAGCAGAAACAGCAGACACAACCCATTATCAATTGTTCTAAGGAGATTATCGCATATTTTGAATGCCTTAAATATTATTTTACAATATAGGAAAAAATACGAAATTAGGAAAGGAATTAGGAATGGAATGGAATTTGAAGGTGTGTCCATTTAAAGTGGGAAAATTGTGCCATTTCTCTATAACCCTACAGGTTATAGTGTTATGCTGAAGTTGAGTACTATGGTATTATAACTAACATGAACATTAGTCTTAAGGTCCTTGACAATATACTGATTGAGGATCGCAGTGGAAAAAGCTAAACATTTTGCTATCAGCCAACAATGACAATGTTGATATAGCTTTATACTGTAGGTATGCCTCAACATTTTAATTCATTATACATTTAATCCATCATACATCATTCAAGGTTTTATATTTTTACCAGAATTGGAAGCAATTCTACTATGGAATTGGGATATTATTATTATTATAATAATTATTATTATTATTACTTTATGACAGACGCATGGTCCCACATACAGTATTCAAATAACATCATTAAACTTAAGAAGATTCCCAGGCGCAATAAAAAGAATTCCTAATTAACTTGTTGTGTCTAAACATATTTTAAAAGAGGCCTTTATGATCTTACAGAACCCTAATGCAAATCAAATCAGCACTTCGGCATCACGATAATATTATATATGTTGGTCCCTAGTGATTTCCATTGCTAGTTTATAAATACCTTTGCAAGACTAACCAATTAATTGTAACCCTACAGGTAGAGTGCTAATGCACAAATAAATGTTGAATTTAATTGAGAATTCTTTGTTATTAAATGTTTATTGAATTGAAATTGAAATTAGCATAATCTAATTTATTCTAATCTAATAAGTATATGATGTAATTGGATCTAAATGGCTAATTGGAAATAATCTAATTGGAATAGGAGAAATTCAAATTTAAATAATTATAATTCAAATCTAATAATTGATAATTCTAATCACTCTATTCCAGTGCTTTCGTTTGGGTTACAATTAATACTTGCACTGTCTGAGTCTTGTCTTTATAGCTTTAATAGTTTTATCCTCTATGTAAGCCTGCCTTCAATAAAGTGCTAGCTTGAGTCCTATTATGAGTCTGAGTAGTTAATAACTTTCACACTAAAATGGGGGTGTCCTTGATAAATCGCTATTCTACATCATGTTGGTTGGTATGTGGAAGTAATAATGATTAAACTGTAATAAAACATAGTGCTCAGAGGTACTACGTAGATCAAACATACAGTATCTGAGAAAATGATAAAAGCAATCAAGTTTATTTATTAAACAAAATTCTTTGCTAATGACAGGAAATTGTTAACTGTTCAGTTCAGTCCACTCAGCAAACTGAAATAGTCGGCCATGTTTCCCCGGCCTTGTACACGGAGCATGTGTAGTTGGAACCTTACTCAGTGCTGTACACACTACACTCAGAGAGAGAGAGATTACTGCCATGGAGAGTTAAGTCCAATGGATTCCAAGATAAAGATTTCTTTCAAGCAACAGCATGGCCTTATAGCCATAGTCAGCGTGAAAATCAAATCAAATCGATCCTGTACAAAGACACAGACGGACTTGTTTTGCACTCAGAGCGAGACGTGCACTCATGTGAGCTGTGGGGGCTGTCTGGATCTAAGCTATCAAAGACTGTCAAAGACTCCATTTTAGACCAGGAGAGTAATGTGCGAATTTCTTGCAAATGGCCTTTTGTAGCAATTAACAGGCCTTAATTACGGCTGAATGGGGAGCTGAGTGGCTAATCTTGGCTTCCAGGCCTTCAAAAGGCTCGTCAGCTATCTGATTATACATTGATCTATACACTCCGGCTATGTCCGTAATTTAGCACACACATACCGAGAGAAGGTCTCGATTTGTTTTGTTGTTTTCCCAGGCTCCAAGAGCTGCCAATTAAACCCCAGTCATCAAGTTCATTTTGCAGTTACTGTAATTAAGACTCTAATTAGTAAACCTGAAAACACAGATGATGAACACAGAGAATTGGTTCCGATTATGTTTCTCAAGCTTTTCTGCCAGGGGCCCTCAATCCTGGACCAGCATCAGTGCAGCATACCGATGCCTAAAATAGAGCAAGATACTTTTATTTAGTATCGCCAAGGCGGCACAGCATCCATTTTTTTTTTCTTGCAGTGGTCCAAAACATGAGGCAGAAGCAACAGAATGTCTGAGAGCTCTCTGCCAAATTCCCAAGTTAAGAAATAGCACAAGAGGCTATTATTTTTGGAATGGTAGAGAATGATGTCATTACTCTAGTCCTGGTTAGCACGCTGTTGTAGTCAGTTGTGTGTAATATGCTATAACTGCATTTAATCAGTTATTATTTATACTAATGTTATGGCGTTAAGGGGTTGTTTTAACAAATTTGGACTGTTTGGTTTCAGTCCTACATATGCATCTTATCTGGTCACAGTAAAGCACTATTTAAAAAAAAAAAAGCATAAAAATAAATAATGAAGTACTATCAAAATGATTTGAATCAGGACTAAGAATAAGACCTAGATATGCACACCTGCAAAATCTCATACTATAGTAGTCCTACTTTTCTCCAGCAATGCGCTTCAAAGCAATCTCCCCCCATCCCCACCTTTCCTTTTTCCCTTGAAGGAAAATAAGCCTCTCTACGCAGCACGCAGCACATACGGACAGAGAGGGTCGAGATCGATACCAAAGGTCACTCCTCTAAAAAGGCCAGTGGCTCCACAAGTATGAAATGTCACTGGTGAAATATGTGCTGTGATTCTGGGCTGGACAGATCAACTGCCTGGCTGTACAACTCGTTCTCTTGCTTCGTGTTCGGAATTAAGGTGGATGGAGTTTTAATTGAGAAACACACAGGCTTTTTTTTTTTTTTCTTTCTTTTTCCGTAATCAGGCGAGCTCAGGAGAGAAGGTGAAATAATGAGAGACTTTGTTATCTAGGGGGTGACTTGTTCTGCCACAGCATGAAGTGACTCTGATGATAAGGTTCCACTCATTCCCAGTTGTTGGCAATCTGTTGGCAATAAGAGGCATCTCAAAATTTAGGGCTATGCCTCTGTAACGATGTGTGTTTCTGTGTGTGTGTGTGTGTGTGCGCGGGTGGGTGAGTGAGTGAGAGAAAGAGAGAGAGAGAGAAAGAGAGAGAGAGAAATACAGGACCAATATATTTTTTGTGTGTGTAAAGTGTGCAGGCTCCAGGCCCCTGCAACGCCTACGCGTGTTAAGAGCGGGTCTTGACTACACACGGATGTGTGTGTGAGTCAAAGGTAAAGGCAGGCAGAGCGAGGCCGCCTGTTGCGGGTGGCTTTTGATGGAACCAGGCAGCTGGGTGTGTGAAGGAGCAGGGCAAAGCAGAGGCGGCCTGGCTCACCGCTGGCCTCTATTCACTGGCTCTCGTTAAAAGTCCTCACCCGCTGCTTCCAATCAGACGCTCTTTGTAGCTCTCGCTCTGTGCCAACGCACCAGGCCCATGGTTTCTCAGTGCTGGCACATCTGTGTCTGCAGAGAAAGAGTGAGAGAGAGAGAGTGAGAGAGAGAGAGAGTAGGTCGGTACTGAAAAGAAAGGGGAACACTTATAGCAAGAAAACACATCTGATAATGCGATATCATCTTAAACAAAAACGTTGCCTCTTTTGTAATTAATTTGTTCCAAGTTGCCTCTGAACCATATGTGGTGTTTTGATCCTGGCTAACGTGGGCTACAAAGCTAACTAGCGTCTAACACAAGGCTGAATCCCCAATCTCTCTCTAACCCCTGATCAAGGGCACTGCTTGGTGTGTGGAGCAAGGGATTTTACGCCGTAGAGCACTAGCTTTCCATTTTTTTTACACTATTTGGTATCCAACCCCTTAACCATGGAAGCTTTATTAGTTTTTATTAGTTTCTCGAGTTAATATTCTAAAAGGTGCTTAAATGGAAATATGACGCAAGTCTCCGAAATTTCTCAGGACTGTCCACCACCTCCTTGGTTTATTGTCCTCACCTTTTGACTACATAGTCCCAGTAAGAATTTAAAACTCCTTAACTGAAATGTCACTATAATCCCGTGGTATTAAATGGCATTGCAGAGCTGCTGTAGAAAAGCAACATCACATGGGAGGTAGTGCTGTTAGAGGCAAACAATCAAGAAATCCATAGAGGCTGATGTACAAAGACGCATCTCTTTCTGAATCATGAGCTTGAGACAAAAACGGATCTAAATATTGGTACATTATTTCCCTTCTCTCACACGTGAGGCTCCTGTTGGAATGAGTTTAAAAATCCAACACACGAGCAAACACTTTACAACCTGGACAGGAAGCGTACAGATGTCATTAGGGAGGTTGTTCATGTGCCGACACTCTGTGTTGTGCAACTCCTGAGACATCTGAGCTGGGGGAGTGATTTAATCTCTCTGCATGTTTTTAATAGACAATCGTTTCAAAACAGAACCCTGAATTTGCCGAACCCTGCTGTCTCCGCATGGGCCTCGTCCTGGTGTCTCAAGCACCAACTTGAACGCATCACAAATTAGCGTGCCACCTGTGACCGTTTGGTGTCCCATTGACCGAGTCTTTCAATCGCACGTCCAGGTGCGCCGATCACTGCCCTGTCTCCTTTAAAGATTCACGTCTGAGAGAGCTGGATCCGAGCTCAGGTTAGCTTCCTGTAACCCAAGCCTCTCCTCATCCAGCAAGAGGGGGAGAACTGAATTAGTATGTACTTGCGCTGGACGCAAAGGGTATTGTCAAAAAGCGGTGTCCTGTGTCTCGATCCCATTACAAAGGTAAATAAGGAGAGGACAAAACTGTAATCCAAGCATTCCTGCTTCAGCTCTCACTGATGTCATGTCCGTCCCCTCTCCATTCAGGCCTTTATTGGATGTAATTATGTGATTAGTTAGGCTTTTATAACTTGCACTGAGGCCAGTGTGGTAGTAAAGGAAGATCATGTGTGTCACTGAAGAAGTTTCACCTGTACCTCAGGGTCATGAGATACGCTCGTACATCAGCATTAGGTAAGAGTGTTTATTAGGTTTCATATAAGTATATGGCACGGTGAGAGTAAGGAAATATAGTTACAGCAGTACAGTGAGAACATGTAAAATAATAACGTGGATTTTGATTGGAACAGATTAGACCTCAATGTGTTGTCTGCGTGCTGAGAACTAAAGCAGCAGCAGCAACTCCTGTTGTCATTTAATAAAACTCTGTTACAAAGAAATCGATAAATAAGCTGCATTTGTAAAATTGGGTAACATTAAAGAATGTGTTGTAAACCTCTGGACTTTGAATTTGTCTGTCTTCCCCACCAAGCAGTTCCGCTCTGACCTAATTAAACGATGCTGGATAACAGTCAAGTCATAAGCACAGCTAGCCTGGGCTTTTACAAAAGCTCAACTTAAACTTAAAGAGATTAGACAACTTTTGCAAGATATTAGCTGTTCAAAAATGAGAAAAATGTCCGTAAGCCTCTTGAGCGCGAGAGACGAGCGAACAGACGTTCTTTTGTTCCCTGCGGCCGGGGTCCTGGCTCTTCAGCACCGTGTGCGGGACTGGCCTACACGCCTGATCCCTGGCCCTGTAAACCCAATCAGCTTCAGGAATTAGAGAGGGATTAAACTCCTACCTACTAGTGCAGCACTTGAAAAAATATGAGGAGGGAGGGGGGGGGGGTGTAAAAAAATGCACGGCCCACCCAGGAGGTCAAGAGAGGAGGAAAGTGTTGGAAAAGGTAAGGAGCACGGAGAAGAGGAGGGTTGGATCGGTCAAGTGGACACGAGGTAAAAAAAAAAAAAGGGACGAGGATTTCTGCATCTCTTCATACATCAATGCGTGCACTTCTATTTGATGGATTTTTATCTTCCTCGGTAAACTCAAAGAGCGCATTCTCATTCTGCCGTTTCATAGTTCAATCGTCTCTCTCTCTCTCTCTCAGTTTCTCTTGTCCCTCACTCCATGGTGGGCGGGCTAAAGGAGATAAAGACACACAGATCCTTTGGTGTGTGACGAGGCCTGGCCCCTGTCATCACAAACCCCTTGTTGTGCCTGTGAAATCGTCCCTCTGCCCCCGCAGAGCGAGGGAGAGAGAGAGAGAGAGAGAGAAGGCGAGGTGGTCAGACAGAGCCATGTGAGGAGTGTCATATGGAACAGCTTTAGTCCCCAACCCTTGTATCATCCTATCAAAGGAATGCTGGCTGCATCTGGAGAGCAAAGCTGCCTCATGTGTGCCAGCACGGGCAGGGTGGAGGGGACACAGTGACTCTGCCAGCCTCCCACACACACACACACACACCATGATTTGCCACTATTGCAACTTGTCAACTCCTGTTCCTTTACACTCCTTAGTCTTGCCTTGACCTTTGGCCTCAGTATCTAGAAGACAGTAGCAGTGAAGATATTTTTTTACTTGAACAGGGAAATACCAAAAAAAACACCCACACACACACTGCGCTCTCTCTCTCTCTCTCTCTCTCTCTCTTTCACACACACTTTTTCTCACCCAGATCTGGGCACTGTGCTTGACTCTTTCTCTCCGCTTGACCTCTGGAGAGTGTCCTTTCCCCCTTACACCATCGTTCTCCAGCACTCATCCTATCTCTGACACTGACATTCTTTCACTTTAGTAGCGTTGACTGCTCAGATAGGCCTTCCTCAGTAGCATAGCGCATATCTCTGAATGCGTGAGTGTGAGAGAGAGAAAGAGAGAGAAAGAGCGATTATTAGAGAACCTAGCGCAGTTAATTGCTGACGGGAGTTCATGTGAACTGGACAGATTTTAGATCAGGACACTCTAAGACCATGTCTTCTTTTGGTAAGTTTTTTATTCCTTTTCTTTAAAATTAAGCTGGATTTAATTGAATATGCCGATCTTGCATGAGGAATCGTCGCGCTAAACTACGTAGCCTCGGCGTTAGCCGTGCGAGTCAGCTCCTCGTGAGGAACGTCTCTCCAAGCATATCGTCGCATCATCTTCATCGATGCCAGAGTGATCATTTCACTCGGATACTCGGAGGTCTTTCATTTTGTTGTCAGCAAGGCAAACCAGAAGTAGATTACTGTGCTATTATCACCAGACTGATTACATGTGATTTACAGTCCTGAGTCATGAACAGCTTCTCCTCCTCCTGACAGCAAAACAAATGTTAGACAGGGAGGCCAACATCATTTTATTTCTCCCCTGTTCTCCCACGCTTTTCTCTTTTTTCCCCCCTTTCTCGCTATTTCGCTCCCTGTTCTTATGGCTCTCCCACACCTTTGTTGGTTTTATCTACGTTGGTGGCTGTTTGATGCCTGTGCTTCAGAGAGCC
This sequence comes from Clarias platycephalus, assembly GCA_030068275.1. NCBI lineage: Eukaryota > Metazoa > Chordata > Actinopteri > Siluriformes > Clariidae > Clarias > Clarias platycephalus. The sequence continues at coordinate 23,708,824 of JAQQZT010000040.1, forward strand.
ATCCATATTCCGTCCACCGGGCTGTCAGCTCTGAGCGGAGGTGCTCATTCTTCATTCTCTCGTTATGTCTGTCCTCCTCTCCGTCTGTCCTGTCAGGAGGCTTGGTCACCTTTAACCCTGGTCCCCGCTCTTTAATTTCTCCCGCTTTCTCCGCAGCCCAGGGCTGCGAAGAGGCAAATTTACAAAGAACTGCTCCGACCCAGAACACTGTGATCGTGATATGAAACAAAAGCTTCTCTTATAGAACCTTACACATCCAGGTGGGCAGAGCTAAATAGATTTTTAAAATATAATTTTTTATTATATATATATATATATATATAATAAATAATGAATAAAAAGAGGGTGCCGTTAGCATGTTTCCCCTCTGCCTCCTTCCTGTCCTTGTACCTTGATTCCCAGTTAATATAGAGACTGATGAGCTCAATTTGGTGCCGGTTCTCCCAACGCAAAGATGATTAATAGCTCTGTGAGGTAGCATCAGCCGAGTTATCCTCGTTCAACTCTTACCAGCCAGCGCCCCACAAACCCCCCTCCCATGCACGCAACCGATGACCGAGGCTTATTCATTTCCAAACGAGATGGAGGGAGCCCGAGCAAGACTCTGACACCTCCGCACATTCTCTCTTTCTCTGTTTCTCGACTCTCGCTATCTTGCCCATTACATCCCCCACTCCACCCCACCTCAACTCCCTCATCTTCCACTTGCTTATTAAGTGTCTTTCCCATTTGTTATGCAAATGGGGCGACAGAGGGGACGACATCATCTGGAAAGTGCGATAAATATTTGATCAGGCATAATGGAAGTTGTCGAGGATGTCTAATTGTGCCACACGTTATCTGGAGGGAAGTCAGACCCGGCCTTTGATCTCGTTCGCTCTCTTTTTTTTTCATTTTTTTTTTCATCTGCCTTCATCATCTCCCAGAGTCAAATTCATTTTCTCTCCCACTCTCTTTCCCATGTCCTGCCCTCATATCGTCCCTCTATTTCCAGCAACTCCTTCTGATCTATGGGCAGAGCGTAGCTGAATGTCCCTCTTAATGTCACACCAGAGAGAGAAAGAGAGAGAGAGAGAGAGAGAGACATTGTGTCATTGAAATCACCCCCTTCCTGTTCCCATACTTCTCTTTGATAGGCCACTACTTCTTTCCTTTCTGTTGCACATTGCATCCTTTGTGGCGCTGTTTTTTCCTGTTTTAGGAAATGCTGGGCCACTTAGAGGTTACTCTACATCTCTGATCTCGTGTGTGTGTGTGTTTTTTTTTTTTTTTTTACTACGCTGAAAGATAATCATATCGGCTTAAACACTATTCTAACCATGCACATAACGTACAACGTGCATAGACATTAATTGAACATAAATCCCTCTCTTTACCACTTGTTAATGCAATAACGACATAGTTGGCATACAGATGGGTTTGTGATTTAAAACATAGTGATTTGAACAAATTTTATTTATTTCCAATATAAAAAAAAACTTGCAGTGTATTTGCTACTGTATACAGTACCTTACACATGATCAACACATCAAACTTTCAATTCACTGCCATGTACTAAAGTAATGTAGCCATGTCGACCTCTGTGTTAACTGTTATAACGGTAAGGCTTGAAAGTCACGTGGTGCATCAGTGAAGTTCTATCGATCTCATTTAATGACTACGGTGGAAACGTGAGAGTTGCTGTTGCAGAATGTGACCAGTATGTTTACTCTCCTGATATACGTCATGTGCTTGTGGGAGAGTGATATTCATAAGTGAACCTTTTTTTCATTAGTTCATTAATTCATTAGTATAACACTTTATATGACATGCCTACAGTATATATATATCCAAAACGTTCTTTGCTGAAATAGTGCTGATGATTGGTGATGGTAAGCCGTTGTTTGTTTGTCCTCGGGAATGTTTCGACAGGGTCTATTTGTGCACTCGCCTCATCCGGCCCTCTCCTCCATGATCCAAGCTGCTCATCTGCGCCACCGTCCACATCTTCGGCTCTCAGATCTATTACGCCGGAGACAAAACAACTTAATTATGGGAAGCTGATAAGCAAATAATAATCTCTGTTCAAATCAAACAATTGGGAGTCTCTTCAAAGACACCAAAAAAACAGAGGGTTGCGCTCACACACACATACACACAAACACACACCCTCGACACACACCCACAAACATGAACACAAAGAGAGCGAGAGAAGTAGAGAAGGCAGTAGTATTCCTGCCTGAAAAGACCGGAGGATTTGCATGAAGCATAGTCGGTGATAGATGACCATCATTTTCTTAATCGAGAACTGCTCATGCTTTGTGTGTACTTATCTTTATGCTTTTTTTTTTAAACGAAATTTTTTAGGATTGAGCGTTACAAGCTCGGTGTGTGTGTGTTTGCAGTACGGATTCGGGCTCGGACCTGATCTTGAGCACGGTACTGTGAGCTTGGGCGTGACTTGAGTCGAATAGACTTTTAAGAATGCTACATTATCAATGCTTTTGTGAACTGCAAAGTCGAATCTCATCCTATATGGACTACACAGCTATAACAGATAAAGTAGGAAGGCATGCACGTCACTCGTGCTTTTATATATATATTTATATCAATAACATTAGGCATAGTGCAAAGGTCGACTTGCTTGTGCTCTTCTTCTTTTTGAGTTTATTGGCAGCTCCCAAACCGACTAAGTGCATACTGTCACCTGCTGTTTTGGAGAGTGTAAATGTGCAAGTGTCCTCGGCAATAAAGCAATATTACTAATGTGAAAGCTGGCCGCCAGGTGAAAGGGGAGGCGGGACGAGGGAATCAACGGTGCCTAGTGTGAAAGCAGTAGCTCTTCTAGGGTCTATGAAACAATCTTTATTTTTTTCTTATTGTCTATAGGATTTGTCTAGTTTTCTGCTTTATGTTCTTAACACCATTCTTTAATTTGCCCGTAGATGTAAACCTTTTTTATTTGTCTTTGACTACTTAATTTAAAAGAGTTGTTTGATAAATCGTGTGTTACACACAAGTAATTGCAGTGAGCGTTCGCATGCCCGCTATCTTATTTCTCCTGCTTTCCTTCTATATGGCTATGAGGTTCAAGAGAACCTGGGTGGACTACCCCTTTGGGACCAGTAGGGTATTTAATCAGGTTGTGTCCAAACTGAGGCAAATCAGACATCACGAAATGTCACAGGAGTTCCAGAGGGAGAGAGAGAGAGAGAGAGAGAGCTTGTGACTGGCTGAATCATGACTAATAGTTCTGCCCAGCATCCCAAGAGAGCAACGGCGTGTTGTTTGAGATGTCACACGGTGAACGGAGACACAGATAACAGAGACAAAAGAGGGGCTCAGCTCACATTACCGAGGGGACCACCTCCGTTTAAAGAGCGCCATTTGTTCCCCACATCGACCCGGCGACCTCCCTAATTGCTTGCCAATTATGTGGAATTCGACGCAATTCGCCGGCGCTTTTAAACGGGAAAATTGCCTGCCTCTAACCCAACAACCCCTCCTCCTTCTTTAGGCTACTCATCTCTTGAAGGTTAAAAAGACATTATTTATGTCAGGAAGTGAGAAGCTGACACAACAAGAGTCCATGAATCTAATAAAATCACTTTCAGTGTAGTCTATGAATGTTAATTAAGTGTAGTAGGGTCATTAAGCATTAAAGGCAGCAGAGTATAGGTCTGTGTGACCTCCTATTTATATCCTTTAATATCAGATTATAATATTCAACATTTCCTTAAATATTAAAATATATAAAGCAATTTTATCAGAGAAGTAATATGGTTTATTCGTAAGATGTCATAATGTTTTTTTTTTTTTATATAAAATAAGACTGATTAAAATATGAAATATGTTAAGAACATCTTAAGAAAAGTCTAAAGGAAGCACATTATTCATACAGTACGTGACTCACATTATTAGGCCAACATTATCTCTAATATCGAGTCAAGTCAAGTAGGCTTTTATTATCATTTCAACCATATACAGTTTAGTACACGATGAAACGAAACAATGTTCCTCCAGGACCAAGGTGCTACATACAACATGAATTAATTACATAAATTAATAACATAAATTAACAAAAAACTAACCAGCTAACAACTAAGAAATCTAATTAGCTGGCTGCTGAGACGAACCAGATTAACATTATAAATTAACAGAAACTATCTAAGGCTTGGATTAATGAACTAATGCTTTTAAAATCAAATAAACAGTACATCATCCTATTTATCTTGGACGTAGCCATTACGCAAGCCCTCAGATAGTCTATAAACCCCTGGAGAGAGCTAAAGCAAGAGCGTTCATGTAGTTCAGTAGGGAGCTACTTACTGTAAACTCGCACTCATGAACATAAACTTTGGCAATTCAAGATTGTTAAAGATTGCAGGAAAGGATAGTGCGTCTAGTTTTAGCCGCAGTTCAGTCAAATATTATATTTTTCACTTCGCAGCGGATTTAAAAAAATGATTGTAGTTGCGACACAACAAAGAGTTCTTCTGTCTTCTCAAACTTGTTCTGATCAGAGCATGTCGAGGTGGCACCACGCAGTCTCAGCCGGCTGACAGCACGGGTGGCCCGTCAGGCTGGAGAAGCGGGCCCGAGTCCCTTTCCCAGAATTCTTGGGGCCAGACTCATTGTTTGTCAGGAGGGTATCGGGCATTGTGTAGCAGCTGATTGTTGCTCGGCCTGGTTCTCAGGTCTGTTGTGCTGGAGAGCTGGCTGCATTGTTCTCAAACGCACTTGTCACTATTCACTCTGCCGAAGCATCTGTTTCCCTGCTTCCTTCCCCCTGTAGAACAACATGGCTTCCTTTGCACAGAACTACTAATGCCAAGAGTTTTGCCCGGCTTGGTACTCAGCAGGGAAATTTCTAAAAGTATTGATAGATTTATTGATTTTTATTTTTTTTTTGTCATTGTTGTTTTTGAAAGAAAAATCTGAGTAGTAAAGAAAAAAAAATTCTCAATTACATTAAAAATTGTATTTGTATATTTTGTAAATTATATACATATGTATACACAAGAAAGCACTATATAAAGGATGAGCAAAGCGAAATACTTTTCTGCTCAGCATGTGTAGTAATCATGTAGGATGTTGGGTCTGGAGTAGAAGATCATACTGGACCACCATAGCGGGTTCTGACATGCAGCGAAACTATCCTGGATTAAATGAAACTAGATTTGATGGTAAGTGGATTAGCTGAGCTTGAAACCGAACAAAATACAGACACTTAATAATAATTTTATCAAACATGGCGTTTGCTTAATATGGAAGTGTCTGGCGTTCTAGCCTTTTTTCTTTCTCTATGTAGAATATTGACGGACTAAATGAATTAAATAAAGGGCGGAGGTGATGGCTGCAGTTCAGAAGACAAAAGCATATATGAGTATATATATGAGTATATATATGAGTATATATATATATACTGGATTAAAAAAAAAAAACATAGACAAGTATTTACTCGTATATGTTGTGGCTTACTAGGATACTGTTAATTTAGGGAACTGCGTTTAGTCATGTATCCCACGACGAGTGCTAGTGCTGCCACAAGAAACTTGTGTTGATAGCAGTTTTTGTGACAATGAACATGCACTGACAATATAATATGCTGTAAAGTTATTTTTGAAGTCGCTCCAGTTGCTTTATGGCTGCGTCTGCTTTACTGTGTTCTGGACTTCAGTCAGGTACGGTTGTGTTTCCAGCCTTCTGACGACTGAAACTTTCTCCCACACCATGGAGTCCCTGTTCCATTTTATTGTATCATTTATTAGCTTCACTGGCCTGCGGTGAAGGAAGAGTGTGATGAATAAAACAGCTTTCTCATCTCTCCTCTATAAGAGAGTAACAGTGTCTCCCTCCCCGTGACATTTCATGTAGCCGCCTTTCCTTAGAGTGGTCACTTCTCCATAAATGTCATCCTCAGCTGGATTAGTGATTTATGAATGTCGGCTATAGGAGCGAGTGAGGCAGAGGTGTACAATATGTGGGACAGAGATAGGAGAGAGGAAGAAAGAGAGAGAGAGAGCGAGTGGAAGGACGAGTGTGAGGAGAGAAAAGCTGGAAGAAAATGGTTCCACCAAGAGTGCGCTCCTTTAGCTCGAGTCTGACTGCTCAATGAGCCAGAACAGCGTGATTAGCCAGGCCAGTGCCGCGGCCGGCTTATTGAGCGACCTCGCCTAATTCACTTGACCTGCTCGCCTGAGTCCACACACATAAAAAAAAAAGGCTTGCTGAGACAGACTCAATTAAGAAATGAGAAGACATCATGCTTTGGGTTTCCTTCACACATGCTGGCTGGAAATATAAAGCACTGCATTGTGCCAGACACTGAATAAGTAATAAATATATACACATATCAAAATAATAATAAAAAAAGATGTGGTTTAATGCTTTATACCACAATTTACTGTTAAATGTTGGGTCAGAAAGTTTTTATTCATTAGCTCCAGTAACGAGGAAAATCACAGGTTGGCGATGTCAGTGTGCTCATTCTATTACACGATCATCGCTATAGTAACAACCACACAGTGACTTTTACATGATTGATGCTTTACAAAAAAAAAATATATATATATACCCTGTATAAGTAAAGCTTTTCTTTAGGATACATTTATTTAGCTTTTTTTTTTTTTTTTTTTTGGGGGGGAATTAGTCTCCAGTGACATCAGAGGTGTAGCTGTAACTTTGGGTTCCTTCAGTGTTTTATTATACGATCGTTCATGAAAAAGCTACGTTGACTACAGGGTTAAGAATTATACAAACCATGTTATACTCCCTCAGATAGCTTGTATGGCCAGTCAGCATTTTTAAAACATTGTTTGAGGGGGGGGGGGGATCTTTAAGCAGCCAGAGGATTGTGAAAAGCAGCCATGTGCTAGTGCTCAGGTGATTCCAGTCCACAGTCCATTCCTTCATTTATCTCCATTATTTCATTCTGTCTTTGTTTTTGTTTTTTTCAAGTCTTTCTGTTTATCAACTCTCCCACAATGTACCTTCTCCTCCATCCTCTACCCCAATTTACTCCATCTCTCTCTCTCTCTCTCTCTGTCTCTCTCCCCCGTTCTCTCTTTAACAACCCCCCTTAGATCGTGTCCCCGTGCGGCAGCAGGTCAGTGGCATGCTAACACTTTTGTCAGTGTGATTAATAGCATGGTGGATTGTCGTTAATTCACTAGCTAATGACTAAGACCGGGGCCAGTCGAGGAGTAATCGGGTGATGTATAGCCAGGGAGTGCTCCCTGTGCCAGAGGTGAAAATCATTTCCCCCACTCAGATACCGTTGCAGGCCAAACCAATGGCTTTTCCTTTTAATAAAAATGAATGCATTTTCTCCTCTCCTCTCCTCTCCTCTCCTCTCTTTCCCCTGGGCTGCAATTCCCAGTATGTCGCTAAATGAAGCTGTTTTAATAGAGGAGCCGCTGTGACACCTCTTTTAACTCGGATGGGAACTTGCGCAATCTTTTACCGAGTTTCCTCATATGAAAAATAATAATAAAATAAAATACCCACATGCTTCTGATAATATATGCTTGTATAATAGTGCTGAGGTAGTCGTCGTCTACTAGCTGTAGTCCCTTTAGCGCCATTAGCGAAGTGCTCGGTTAGACAAGTGTTCAGTTACAGTTCTGGGCAGCCCTCGTCCACCCCCTGATTTCTTTTCCACAGAGAGGGCTGTGTAAGCCTTGCAATTAAATACGAGCGGCGGCGTTTCCTCCGAGCGCATTTGGGAAGTGCAAACAAATTTGAATTCTTCTGGAGGGAGGCAGGAGAGTGGAGGAAAGGGAGAGGGGAAAGGTTGAATTTGTTCCTGAATAAGCTGTCACTGGTCCGGCTGTGTAAGGCTGCGCTCTCAGCCCGAGGGCAAAATGGTAATGTGCCCACTGAAACACAGGACCGGTAGAGGCCTGAGGAAATGTGCGAGAAGAGAGAGGCTGGAAAAGAGGGCGAAGCCAAGTCAGATGGAGTAGTGATGAAGTGGACTGCTCACCTCAGTGAGCTTTCTTTACACAGCTAAACCGTGCTGAAAGTGGGGCAGCCTGCACAGTTAAAATGCCTCGTGTGCATGCGGCATTTTATATTTAAATATGGTTTATTTCTTCCTGGAGTGGTCAGGATGGTTGATGAAAAAGTTTTTTTTTCCCCCCCTTCACAGAGTTGTTTTTGATTAAACAGTGAGCTCTTTTATATATGCTTTAATCTTTCCCGAGTCACATAAATTTTATTTAATTTTTTTTTTAATGTGTAGCAAAATTTCCCCAGTATGATTGAAAGAATTTGTGGTATTATTATTTTTTTAACAGCAAAGATTTACAAGCACTGCCAGTCAAGGCCATGCTCCACTCCAGTAAGAGCCGCAGCACAGAGTGTGTGGAGCATATGCTGTTCTGTCATTACCTAGGCTCAAGACTTCTGGCATTTATTAGCAAAACCAGCCTTCTGGTGCTCTCTCTCTCTCTCTCTCTCTCTCTCTCTCTCTCTCTGGATCTCCCCCCACTCTGCCCTCCCTTCCCTGGGTGATGCTTGCAACTCAATTTGGCAAATGTAAGTTAGTATTGATTATTATTAATATTTATCATGTTTCTGAAAATGTCTTTTCCCAAGCGCTATTAATCTGTCGTGTTAATAAATGTCTGTGCAAGGTCTCGTGATACTCCCCAGGGAGAGCCGCAGACTAGAATGGCAATCAGGAGCCTGACAGGAGCAGCACATGCTCTCTCTCTCTCTCTCTCTCTCTCTCTCTCATAGACACACACATGTGTCGTCTCACTCCTGCAGGCCCTAATATGATTGTGGTACCTGTTTAGACTCTTTAAGCCATCTAATGACATGCATCTATTAAACGCAAAAGGTGTTACAAATCATGCCACGGATCACAGCTCCATGAATAGTGCTATCTCGCAGCTCAATTTTCTTTCTTTTTTTTTTTCCCTTCTTCTTTCTGCTAGTACCGAAACTGAACCAATTTTCGTTCGCCGCAATGCGAAAAGCAAACACAAAATAACAATAACAAAAAAGCTGAGAATTATTCACAGAACTAGTGATAGTGTGTTACCATATGCAGTAAACAGATTAGATAGTTATGTACTCATTATTTTCTTTCTCCACCCCCCCCCCGGG
>JAQQZT010000040.1:23718019-23768198 GCA_030068275.1 Clarias platycephalus
CATTATTTTCTTTCACCACCCCCCCCCCGCCCCCCCCCCCCGCCCCAATTAATTTCACCAGAGAAAATAAAAATAAGACCGGCTATTTATATGTCTGCTCAAATAATAAATGAAGCAATAACCTAATAAAAGATTTAAGGTGTCAATTATTAACAGCTAAAAATAAGGCTGTGGTGTTCACACACGCTGTTACTGGAAACTAATCAACCTGAGGGTGATGACGGTGAAGCAGGACATGGAAACCATCCTGTTGATTATTTCTCATTAACAGTGTTGTATTCCTTGCTTAATTCAATATGACCTTATAATACTTTATAATAGTACGGAGTAATACATAGCATACATGATCTACTCTGGGTCATTAGTAAGCCGCCGGGATTTTTTCACTTTCAGTTCAAATGATGCTCGTACAAGTCTCCCAGTGCTGGCAGGCTGCAGTGCGCTGTGGGCTCGACAGCTCGGCCACGGTCCTTTAGCACTTATTGTGTATCGACTGTTCAAACAGCCGCAGTGGTCAAGGTCAATTCCTTTAGCACTTTCTCCAGCCAGTTTGTCTTCCTCCAGCAGACGAGGTGGAGAGAGGCTTCGAGTTTGCCCTGGCTCAGACGCTGCTGCACACACTGCACACACACACACTCTGGGTGTGCGCGCCTCACAGGTTTCAGGATTAGCATCTAAAACACTGAGGGCATTTTGAATGCACATGCATGAGGAAACTCCCCTGGTTTCAATCTGCCCCATGGCTCTCACCTCACCGGAGAGGCAATATTGCTACTTTAAGTGTTACTTGGAAACAATCCCTGCTGCTTTTACAAGGGGAAAGAGTGCAGGTTTCTGGAACGCTTTTTCAGTAATCTAGCGAACTGTCCCTTGCGCCCCCTTTTCCGAACACGTTCTTGCGTCAATTCGAAATAACTGTGCCATGGAAAAGATCACACAATTTCATCCCTCCTTGTGCACACGTGCTACAGACACATACTTTTTTTTTCCTTTTTTTTTTTTCTTCCTACACTGAAATAAAAGCAGTAGAGCTAGAGTTCGAGTCCAGATAAAATCATAAATTTTTTTGCTCTGATTAAAGCCGAACAGGTATTAAAAAAAAAAAAAAAAAAAAAAAAGAAGTTTCCCGTTGTGGCTCTAATGATGGCAGTAATTCCGTAAGTGGGACCACATTTCTGGATTATTAAGTGCGCGAGGAGAATAATAGACCACATGGTATGTTTGAATTACTTTGGTCAACCTGTGCTGCTACCAGAAATACCTATTTTTTTCCTGTCAGAGGCAGAGCTATATTTTCCTTTCTTTGGTCCAGCACACACTTCGTATTATAAAAGTTGCTCTGTGTTGACAACTCACCTTCAGAAGGAAGAGCAATTTGCTGAGCACTAGAGCAAAAAGAGCCCGAGGTTATGACTGGCCTATAACGTTTGACTATCGATCGCATCACTGACATTATGTGTGCAAAAAAAAAAAAAAAAAAAAAGTTATCATTTTAAATGCGAGCGTTTCTGCCGCAGTGCTGAGTCTGGAGAAACACGAGAGCTCTTGAGTTCAGGCTGTTTATTTGAGTGCAGGATCCCTTGTTCACATCTCATTTAGCGCAGGGTATCTACAAACACAAAAGTGCATGGTTCAGTCAGAGAATAAACTACAGCTGGTGCACTGAAGTCTTATTCTGACCGCTCGGAAAGCCATTATTGTCAGTTTAAATGAATGCACTGGTACTTATAATTCCCTTTCCTCTAGTATTAACACGTCACTGAAAGTGCCAGCGTGTGTAATGGAATCTAAGTTTTTTTTCTTTTTCTTTTTAAATCTGTTACTTTGACATGCTGCTTGAACTCTTCCCACGGAGAGCTGTTAAAGCTCAGGACTTCAGGAAGAGCGGAGGAGCTCCCTGCGTGTGTGTTTGCATGTGCGTACATGCGTGTCAGTATCTCTCCCGACAACGTCAAAGGGCGCCGCTCGAAAAGCGTCACTTTTTACGATTTATCAAATAAATCTGATGCCTTCATGTGGCGAGGTCGGTCTGCACGGTAGTTTCCGTTGGAATAACAAAACCGAACAAGCGCCTCATTGTGACCAGAGCTCGGAGGAGGGCAGGACCCCCAAGGTGCGAATTAATGATGGCGGCCTGGTGTAATCAGGATAAATAGTTCAGTATGAGGAGGGAGAGAAAACCTGAAGAGGCACAGAGGAAGGCACTATCTGTCTCTCACTTCTCTCATCCAAGTACCTCCAGGAGACAGTGCTAACACTGCAAGTCTGCGTAAAACCCCTGCCAAAGCATTTCAAAATGTCAGCTTTGTGCTCCGTCGCACACGTTCCTCGAAAATTCTTTTTCCCCTTCCTTTTATTTATTTTTTTGCTTGCTCAAGTATGTTTGAATTCTTCCTGTGACAGAGAATGGATTTGAGTTTTCATTCCATGTTCGTGACTCTTCTCCGTGTTGCGGTGTGAAATCCTATGAATATGCAGACCTCAGAAACATGTTCTTAATACTCAGGCATAAGGGCTTGTAAATCGCATTGGGGTTTTAAGTCGCACAGCTCTGGGTGGTTGCTCCATCTCGCACAAATGATGGCTTGTGCGTTACGCTCGGGCCTCTCTCGGATACATACGCAATTTTACTTCGCTCACTTTTAGTGTGTATTTCTGCAGCCCTCTTTAACTAGGGGATTTAATAGATTTTCCAACCCTGTCTTTGCTTGTTGAAAATTGTACGTGATGGGTCAGATGCCAAAGAAAGGAGGGGAAAAAAAGAGTTTAATGGGCTTGAAAACACTTTTGATTTGCAAACAGCACCAGATAGGGAATGGTTGTAAAATTTTAATTGATCTGTGAAAAGGAGAAGCTACTACCAGGCCACATGTTCTTCAGTTAATTGCCCGACTGGTCTGAGACTCCAGTGAAGTCTGATCATTAAAGAAATTGGGAAAACGTTTCTTTTCCCTCGGAATCGCAAGATGACGCAGAATCTCTCTCTTTTTTTTTTAAAAGCTCTCGCATGCTTTTTTTTATGGTTGGGTTTTTATAAGATACATTTCCTGGATCTCTCAGGATCCTTGTGTTTGAGAGGCTTCATCACCAGATTGAATAATGCAGATTACACGGTTTACAGTTTAGTGTCTGTTAATTCCTTAACTGTTACATATTTCTTTATAGGGGAAAACCTACAGCGAGTGTTAAAGCAATTTAGAGAAGGATGTTTTCGAAGATTTGCTGTAGCTTTATAATTTTCCCCCCTACAAAAGAGGCTGAAAAAAAGAAGTAATAATCCAATTAATTATTTGTTGCTGCTGCATGCATCCAGCTGTTTTCCTGATGCTTACAGATGTGTGTGTGTGTACATTTGAAATTGCCCAGAAAGTTCACCTTTGCCAAACTAGTTCACCTTTGCCTTGCGCAGGAATGATTGCATTTCATATACATACATTTTTTTTTTTCACAGCTTGGTTTATGTTGCTTATAAGTAAATAGCATTTCAATTTGAAAGGAAACAGTTCAGAGCAATAAAGTTGTGTTCTTGGCAGCACTCACGAGGGGGCTGAGTCGTGGCTGATTGGAAGCACTCCTGGCGTAATTGCGGCCTAGTTAGCTCTGATTGCTGGTCCTGTGTTTGGATAGCAAACTGCACTGGTGCTTCTACAAATTACACTGAGTCAATACGTGTGCACTGGCATGGCTGTTGTCATGGACACAAGTGAAAGTGGCTGTTGCGTTCGTAATCCCCAGCTCCAGTGAAAGTAATACAGCTGCATCGGTAACGTGTGGAGGTGCTTGCTGTCCTAGTACTTGACATTTACCCTGAATTAATAAATTGCAAAGCAGATTTAGGTTTCTTTCTCATAAAAAATTTATTATTTTTTAAGCTCTCAAAGCAGCACAATGTATCTTGAAAAAACAAAATTGAGCAACTTCATGACTCCTGGCTGTAATCAGTTTTTTTTTTTTTTTTTTTTACCTCCATAACCACAACGGCTAAATACCACAATTACTCTGTCAGGCCGAGAATGACAATAAACATAGGTGACTATCTGAACGGTTGAAGATGACTGGCCGTGGCGTCAGACCGCACAGCCATTTGGTCTTATTATCTGTAAGACGATCAGACAGGAAATGGTAGTGGCTTTGATTGAGTGGAACAAACGCCAGAAGCAGGCTGGAATGGAGCTGAGAGTCATTACAAAAGCCTTCGGTTTTCCATCTTCAGGGGTTTGAAGAAGGCCAGTCAAGGGATGATAGCTGCACACATCATGCTATTATGAATAATGTGAAAGAACAGTGTACAAATCTGTGTAGAAATTATATTGATAAGAAATTCAAAGCAAGAAGACAGTTCTTTGCGCTACCATTCAAACGTTTGGACACACCGTCTAATTCCATGGTCTTTCATGTTTTTTTGTGCTTTGTAAAGCAATGCTGGAGGCATCCAGAATATGCAAAAAAAAACATTCATAACGATTTAAGCCTTAATAACAGTTCTAATCTGAGGTGCTGTTTGTTAATTGGTGATTTCTGTGACTGGTCACTCTAAATGAACTACTCCTCTGCAGCAGAGGTGCGTTTTGGTCTCACTTTCCTGGGAAGATCCTCATGAGCCAGTTTCATCATGCTTGATGGATTTTGCAAATGCTTTTATACAATACTGTTCCAGAACCGCAATGTATCACTATGTGTTATTTCATAGTTTAGAAATCTCCAGTATTGTTCTATAATGTAGAAAAGTACATTGAAAGTAGAAATTTTAATTGTATATGCTTCCATAAATATCTTCTCATCACCCAATTTAGCACTAAAAACAGTCGGACACGATGGTTGATGATAACTGTTGATTATTTTTGGTCATGTTGTTTCAGACGACAGCGAGGCAGTAGACAGCATGTACGACACAGAGCTGAACCCTGCAGCGGGTGAGAGTGCGGAGGAGGAGACGGAGGACAGCGTCATGTCCCCAATCGCCATGGGCTCTGCCTCGCCCCAGCCCAACAACGAAGACTTCACTCCAAAAGAAGGGTCGCCCTACGAGGTGCCTGTCTACATTCCTGATGACATTCCCATTCCTGCCAACCTGGAGCTGCGCGAGTCCTCCGTGCCAGGTGCTGGCCTCGGCATCTGGGCCAAAACCAGAATCGGGATGGGCGAACGCTTCGGACCGTTCCACGGGCTGCACAGTGCCACCATCAAAGAGACCACTTATGGATGGGAGGTAGGTACAAAAATCAACAAATAACACCATTGTTAATTTTGGCACAATTATTCTGAAATGCGATTGCGGAGATGCAAAGCGATGAGAAATCGTACATACGGGGCCCGCTAGAGGACTCGCGGCTGAGGTAAGTGAATCTTAACCCAGTGTGATTAGCTCCTAGTCTGTGGGAAAGAAAGAACCACAGATCAAACACTCGTATCCTGGGCGCATATTCTGCATGGATCTGATGTCATTACTGCGCTCTTGAATGACCTTGTTTTCTTTGCCTTCTTTCACAATGTCTTGTGATGTCGGTTTGCAAAATCCTGATTACAGAAGAGATCTTTTATATTCTCCCGCACCCACAATATCCATTTGAGTGCACTCATTTGGTCATGCCACATGATACGGGGAAATGGAAGAAGCGTAGCATTCGCAAGGAGCTGTATTGAACTATTCGTTTTCATTTACAGCATGACATCAGGGTATATTGTCGTTGCTTCATGAAGATTGTTAGTGCTCTCAGTAATGTTTGCCTGCTCCTGCATGATCAAGACTCTTTCCTGTAGCTCTTTAGTTTTCTTTTGTTTATATATATATATATATATGTATGTATATAAAAAACCATTCCAATTGGATAGTAGTTTATAATTTATAATAGTTTATAGTATACACTGTGGGATGCTTTCTTTGAGACTTTTAGCTATTGCATTTTTCTCAAAGCAACAGAACACACACTCAGAAGAATGCGCTCAGCACCCTCTTCTGTGTACATCAAACGCTCTACGATTGGTTAGAGTTGATCTGATGGAAAGATGAGAAACAACATGTCGCCTGGCTGCGGCATCTTTCAGACTCAAACGTGTAACTTCATGAAGATGAAATGATGCTTTCCACTAAGAATTCATTTTTTTATTTCTAAAAAATACTTTACTCCTTCATTCCGGTGTCTCTTTATTTTATTAATCTGATGGGATTCAATTGACATTGAGTAAGCTCATGCTATAAGCAGTTTTTTTTTATTATTATAATTTTTTTTGCTCCGTACAGTTTTGCATTTTGACTAGACTCTTGACGCGCCCAGGGCTCGACTCCAAAAACTACACTCTCCCTCTTAGGCCGCAATGGCTTGGATTCGCCGCTAATGGTGCTCATCAGGATCCGGCCCCAGGAAAAAGCCTGTCTGTGTGTCTGCCTGACACAATGCTCAGATTTCAGCCCCAATTTATGCGCTCAAGCACTTTCGCTTTACTTTTTATAAGGAGTACTCTCAAGGCTCCACTCGACAGCGTAACGATTGACAAGGAGCACATCGATGAGATTCTGCACACATACGCACACTCACAGCTACACATATGCACACACTCACACTCACACACACACACATAGTGTGCTCTCACACACTTGCTGAAGACCAGAGAGACATCTGTTGGCCCATCTGTGGCAAACCATCTATAAAAATGATACTTGCCGGCAGCTGCCGGAAATTGGGTGAAGACAGTGTGTAAAATCTCGTCGCCACATTTTATGATTTCTCTCTCTCTCTCTTTTTTTTTTTTTTTTTAACTTACTAATTTATTTATCTTTCTTCTGAGAATTTATTAGATCTGTATGGTTAAAAGAAAGAAAGAAATAAAACTCATTTCCATGATAGTAACAACAGCCATTGGATTTTAGGGCGTTATGCCAAAAATAAAAGGAATGAAAAATAAAGTGAAAAGAGAGACTCCCACATAGGAAAATTGGCCTTTTGAGAAAATGAAAGAAAACCCTGCCTGTCTCTATTGCTCAGCATGGTGAGAGGGACCAGAGCTCTTATCGGGGATAGTCATAACAGTCAGGCATGGATAGCCATCGCAGGACTCCCAGAGGAGATGGTCTAGACTACGTCAGCGCTCTTAGACAAATAGACAGTGTGGAGAGAGGAGTAGGTCTAACAGCACTGGGTCAGAGGTGTTAATAGAAGCGGATTACAGCAGAGCCACGCCGAGCCAAACACAACTAGATTTACGAGAGTTGGTTTTGGAGTGGACAGAATTAAAACCAGGATGTTTAATCTCTAGCCCTGTCTTTGCATTTTCTGACTTGCTGATGCGGTTTGTTAATGCGGCTCAGCTACGTATGTGCGGCGGCCTGGGAAAACCCTTCACATGGTCAGATTTTACCATTTCGAGCTATTAATAGGCCTAAAAACTACAGGCTTGGGCTGGATGAACTGGCATCCTATCAAGGGTGTATTCCTGCCTCATGCCCCAGTGTCATATAGCTATATATAGTCATCAGCTGACTTGATCTTATTGTCACATAGCGTTGCTGAGCCCAGACCTGACCAACTGCAGTGAAACCAGATCATAACACTGCTTCCAGAGGCTTGTACACTGGCCGCGATGCATAATGGTGCTTTATGTTCCCTGATGCAGCCATCACCCTGGTGTAGGTTCAGTCTGAAATCATCTGACCGCGTGACCTGTTTCTGTTGATCCAAAGTCCAATCTTCATTCTCTTTATGCAGTTTTTTTCTGGTTAGTCTCATTAACAAATAGTTTTCTTATGTCCACACAGCTGTTTAGTCACAATCTTGTAAGTTCTCATTACATTGGTTGCGTATGGAAATGCTCTTATTTCCACTGTTTAACACACCGATGACTTTTACTGTCGATTTCTTTTTAACCATGCAACTTCACCAAGTGTTTAAGTGATCTCCATTTAGCATTCTTTGTCCGAACACATTTCTTCCACAAAGTTGACGTTTCAGCAATATCCTTCCAGATTTTAATAATGTGATGCAACTTCACCCTTATATATAATTATAATCTTATATATTATATAGTTCAAGTATTATAATCTTGTTACCAGGAAAAGTGAAAAAGGAGAATGCATAATGGAGATTACATATGGGGAAATGACATCACGGCCAGACTTTCATAGTTCCTAGTTTTGATTATCGGCTTCATCCATGTCAGTCTTTGTTTCATCCATTGAGGTAAAAGCACTTCCTACATGGACAAGAAAATAATCTCTGATGACTTCAGTCAAATCGGTTCTGTTGCCTGCTTTTAATTGTGTAAGTGCTCTTGTTTTTCTTTTTTTTTTAATGGTGTTGATGATGATATGAATGTACAAAAGCATCCCAGACAATTCGAGAGCTCAGATTTTTTGGTGATCTAAATTTACTTAACTTGTAACAATGTGATGACAGTGTAACAGTCCTTACATGAGAAATGCTTGCAAGATTCAAGATATCTTTAGTCAGGCTGACTGTTTTTACATCGTGGTTGTTATACTTGTACTCCTACCCACATACGTATTGCAATCAAATAGTTAAGGTTAGAAACTAAGCTAAATAAAGCACTGCTTGGTGGTAAAACATATTATGTTTTCTTAGAGTTGAGATGGCAAAGTATATAATTCACAGAAATACTCAGTATTGCTCAAAAGACCAATTTTCCAGAGCTTTCCCGGACCATCAGACGTATCTTCGGAGTCTTCAAAGTCTTCAGATTATTTCTGCTCATGACGGTGTGTGTGTGCACGCTGCGGCAACAGCACATGTGGGTTAATGAAAGCGAGAGCAGCTGTAGGTGGACGAGGACGCCTTCCTCCGTCACTACCTCAGGCTGTGCCGTCCCTGACTGAAGAGGTGTTAACTCAGATTCATTTCAGCGAGACGGACAGCTCAATCTGCACGACGCTTCGCCTCAGGGGCTCCGCTCGCGCACAGACAAGAGATACAACCCGTCTATTTAAAAGCCATTATGCTTCCCTTTATCACAACATAATGTAACACTGGCCCCCGCCGCACACCGTTTCAATCAGGTCCGTCTCCTGGAAGGGCCCCAAGAGGAAGGTGTGTAGCCACTGGCCTTGTCGGTTTATGGACTTGATAGTTCAGTATGTTTTTGTAAGAGGGGTTCATTGGCTCTGCTAATGGTATTGACAGAAGTTTTGGGAGCACAGCGGAATCTTGACACTGACAGACTAGCGGAAAAGAGCTATCTGATTCCGGCTCCACTGGGGACTGCTGTCTCCATGCATGTCCATCGAGTGTCACACCCTGTCAGATATATCTAGAGGGGACATTTGTGTCTCTGGCTGTTATCCCTTTATCCCAAGACAGTATGCTTTTGTGAGTGGATTGGCAATTGGTTAGGGTCGGGATGGGGATCACGAAACAAATACTGTACAAATAGAGTATTTCTGTTCATTCGTGAAGCGTTTGTGGTGGTTTGGAAAATGTTTCGCCTGTGAAGGTTATATAAGAATATAATTGCATAACGTAATAGCCCCTTGTGTGATGTGGTGAGCTGAAGCAGTCAGTAATAAACAATGCTGACATTTTCTGTTGGTGAGCAGGTACAAGAAACGGAACAACTGAAAGGAAACATTGGGCAATGGACAACTGGTGCCAAAAAGTATTGGTAGTACGTACCGGCAGCAAGAAGGCAAGAAGGTGTTTTTATCCATTGTATTGCCACTATCTGTCAACTGAGAGTTGTTTTGAAACCAAGTCAAACCGTGAGTGGTTAACATGGATGGTGCTGGCGGCATTTAAATTGCTACTCCTTCTGACTTCTTGCATTGGCTGCATGGTGGAATCTAATTTTAAACACACTACCTAAAACCATAAAACACAAACATGCAAATTGGTCGTTTTATTGTCAGATCTTGCAAAAACGCGAGTGACTAGTACATTAAACTGTGTTTAAAACACAAAGTGTGATTTACTTTCATCCTCTAAGTTTGTAACCCAGAGGGATTTGCTGTAAGACTGGATAACAGTTTGCAATCATTCTTTTATAATATTTTAGTAATCATCATAGTCATCTTTAAATCACTTAATTATACATATGTGTTGTGTAGACTGACACTGAGATTTAATGATTAACAAATATTGTGCTAAACTGGACAAAAACTTAATGCTATAAGTCCCGCCTCCAAGCTCTTGGTTTCTAACCAATCATAGAGCAGGTTGGATTTCTACACCTCAAAAAGATGCTCGTAACAGTTTGGAAATTATTTGTTTGTTTGTTTCATTATTTTGTAATTATTTGTCCCACTAGTCTAGTAATGATTCTTTCTACACGGACCTGCATATGAAGTTCCCTCACCCATCTTTTTTTTATTCTGTTCTGTCTCTTTACTATCTTATTTACATTTTTGGTCATTTATTTTACACCCATTAGGGGGCTCAGTAAAATCTAGCGACTGTAGCAAAGCGTTCAAATAAATACTTTCACTCAAAAGCCCACACAGTTGTAGCATCTGAGCCTGAGTCATTAACTATGTTTTTTGTGGTAATCTAATTTACTGTTCACATGTACAAGAGGTAACACTACTGATACTTTTTTTATTCAGCTCATCTCACCAGGGCAGTTGGACAGAGACGCCTTTATTCATCCCACTCACATTCAACAGTGAAACAAAGGAGGCAATGTAGCCGGGTGAATCAGAGGGGGACTCTCAAAAGCTCCGAGATGGTATTTCTTCAAAAGCTAGATTAATGGTGTGTACATACGCCGTGCCCTCGCGGTGTGCCGAGGCGTGTTGGAGTTTTGATTCGAAATTTTCTCTGACGACAGTGATGACTCTTTGCCTTGCTGTAACTATCCCTGAACTCTGCTTAGTTTGCTAGATTAATTACATCGCTTGAGTTCACATCTCTGTGGCACTAGTGTATAAATGACTCACAACGAGGGGCTATTTCATGACCCAGTAAATGAGAAGGAACAGGTTGCCTGTAGCCCAGTGGATTTGCATGTGCTCACTGGGCAGGACAATTTGCATACGAGTGCATGTTTTTGTTTTTTGCTTCTTTTTTTTTTCACTTCTGCCCAACAACAAAAAAAAGGTGTTGGGCATTTTTTTTTTTTTTTTTTCCGTTTCTTTTTGTTTGTGCAAAGGCACCTTTTGTGAAATTTAACTTTGATTCGTGTGTTAGTTTGTCCTGCATTCGACTCCTATGACTGATGCCCTGGCACATTCTCTGTTGTGTCACCTATCTCTTTACCTCTTGACTTCAAAGAGCTTTGACCTATCGATGACTTTGCTGCAATACAAACTTTCTGTTTGCCTTCATGGCTTTTTTTTGCCTTTCCATATCGTCATTATTCATCCCTGTGAAGAAAAAAAAAAAAGCCTGCTCTTGTCTGGCATTTTCTTGTATTTGCTATGCTGTTGACTTAGTGATACTCAGGATTGGATGTGTTCACTTTGCACCTTTGGTATACGTGACAGATGCTCTATTCTGCATGGTTGTCCCTCGTAGGTCAACCTGAATTCCTTTGTGTTCTGATCCTGCCTTGACAGCCCTTGGTTGACTTTTGTTTGTCCTCGCACTAACGTCCCTCTCAGCTTTTGCGCCACGCCCCGGCCCTATCTGTCCCGACCTTACCTTTCACCTCTCTGTTTGTCCACCTTTGTGTGTGTGGGATCGTTTGGCCGCCAAGCACGTGTGGAGATAGCACTCGCAGTTCACAGCTCGTCCAATCTGTTTGGGAAACGAACTGTTTTTATCTCGAAAAACACGCCAAAGAACACATTGAGAAGTTCTGCTAGGGGTGAGCAGCAACAGTAATCAATAGAGGACTATCTGACTAGCTGGGGGAGAGGTAGCAAAAGATCGGGGGCAGAAATATTTTATATATTCTCTGACGTATTTTGTAATCCATATATTTTCTATTAATTATTAATTATATTTTATAAAAATTTCTATTTGATATAAATCACAATCCAGTATCATCTTACAGTTATGCTGATCTACCTAATAATCAGGTTCCTGCACATCTCAAAAAAGATGTCTGAACAGAAACTAAAACGTTTCACATGACATCCTCCGTGTAAATATTCTCACTCTCGTTCCCACATAGCGTAAACTTATATCTTTGCTGTGGTCGTTCTCGTTCCGTTGACCTGAACCATGTGGGTTTTTTTTGCGCCGTTTAAAGAAAACCTGCGTTTTCCACGCAAAAACCAGGATAAAATGAAATCGACCGCAGATCTGCCCTGGCCTGTAATATCTTCCATTCACATTCGTTTTAGGTAGGTTTTAAACATGCCATTAACCAATTTAATCCAATTTTCCCCATTTTTGGAGCACTTGACTAGAACAGATTACATCTAATATTAAACATATGGTGTGTGTCGCAGTCAAAACACTAAAGCAGAGTGTTTCTTTCTCTTTTTTTTTTTTCCGAGCTGCGAAAAATGCCCATTTTGCGTCACATACCTGAGTAAACATTGTCAGTTATTCCCATGTACGTGGTAATTGATAGCCCGGGAAGCAGGCAGCAAATTAAATGTCAAGATCGATTACCACGCTGATGCCTTATCATTTGTTAATAACCAATTACCCCCATCTGTTAATTAATCTTAGGCTTTAATGAAAGTTATATAGAGGATATGGCAGTCAGGGTCACTTGATCTGACTTTGTTGCTGTTTTCCTGTTATTTACCTTCCTAGCTTTACTATAGAAATCATTGTTACTGGGTTGATAAATTCTGGTGTCTGCTGTGCTGTCTTGCACTCCTTCTCTGTTGGCCTGTCTGTCTGTCTGTCTCTCTCTCTCTCTCTCTCTCTCTCTCTCTCTCTGTCCTCATCATTCAGAAGTGGGTGTTGATGAATAGGTCCATCAGCAGCTCTTTTGGCCCGGGGGCACAGCAGACACTACCTCTGCTCTACACTGCAATGAATGATGGCGTTTGTCAATGTTGTTTATGTTGTTAATTACAATGATATTTCCACACTGGAAACGTCTATTTGTCTCGTGGGCTGTACTACTCACCTTCTTCTTCTTCTACTGAAGTTAATCAAACTCACAGTCAGAGGCAGAGGCAGAAACCCCTAGCGTCTGATGGAGAATAATACCTTCCTGATACGTCCAATAAAAATGTGTGTGTTAGATTTATTCCAGTTTGTGATGATAGTTTTTTTTTTAAATAGTATTATGCACCATGTAATAGTAAGGTTAATAAATAAAAGAAAGAATGTTCTCATAACAAGCTCTGTGTAGTATTTAAACGTGAACAAAAATTATATATGAGGCTGGATTGATTGCCAACTTTGATAACAACATGGAATAACGCACGATACAATAAATTCATAATGAGACAGGCTGTTGGATTTCTCTAGTTACTTCAAGTCCAAGGCTATGTCTTTGTTAGAGCAATACTGTAACATCCCTTGTGTCTCATAACACGTCTCTAACCGTGAAACATTGTCAGCATTATTCATCAGATTTGAAGTGTTGCTCTAAAAATTACTAAAATGTAAAATAAGGATCCAGGATAAACAAACCAAAAAAAAAAAAGAAAACCCTGCCATGTTGAATAGTATTAAATATGTCTTTTTACTGGAAAGAAATCCACTAAAAGGTTTCAGTCGTGTCTACTTATAGCTGAAATGTTGGAGAAAGATGTTCTATTTCTGAGTCCTGTCTGCTTTTGTTTTGTCTCCGCAACTTAACCCGTCTCCGTAAATCTGTCGTCCGGCTCCATAGAGTATGTCCGTCACACAGGTTTCCAGTCTATGATAGCGATTTTAGAGATACTATTTAAAGATGGACGACAAATTAATCTCCAAGTGGGGTGATATCATGCGCACGTGTTATAATACGACGTATAAATAGCGAACCAGAGGGAGAGATTATTGGTCAGTCGTTTTTCCTTTAGGGGAAAAAAAAAAAAAAAGGCTTTTTCACATCAGGTGTGCAAATGTGCTGGAGATCAAGGCATTAAAATTGTTCTTTGCATAAGAGTGAACAAGTGCTTGGTGGTACCATGTACTTAGCAATCTTGTGTTTGCTAATAGGATCACAAGATAGGATCCAATCTCTCTCTCTCTCTCTCTCTCTCTCTCTCTCTTTCTCTCGCAGTCTTACACTTGCTCCCTTTCTCTCTCTCTCTCTCTCCGTTTCTTACCCACACCCGTGCGTTATCAGGAGGGACAGGATGTAAGGCTGTATAAGAAAGGATGAGGTTTGAGACCTGTTTCAGTTCCTTGTGCGTTACTTCTTTGTCTCTGCGGCTATGCTCACGCCCTCAATCATTCGCTCTTGACAAGTTGTCTAATGCTCAAGTGCTTTCTCACCCTGCACTATGAAGTGCTATGACACAGCCATCTCTGGAACAGGAACCAGTTCCTCGTGGCACTCGGTACCTGAGGTGACCGACTTGTTGATACAGAGATTCGGCAGATATCTCTTATCAGCTCCGCTCCATTTTCTTAAAACCAGGTGGACAACTTCATTCAGATCCACAGACTTTAAATACATAATGCGTCATGGGACGTGATAAGCCAATGACACCTTGTCCTTGATAAAGCTCTCGTTTTCACGCCGAGATATGATTCCGACTGAGCACAAAGGAATGATATTACGTTATGAAATCTACTCACATGAAAAGAGGTCTCAGGGTGATCTTGTGCCGAAGTGCCCTTTAATAGAGAGTGATGAATCGTGTGAAGTCTTTTAGGCAAGTAAAAATGGGAGTCACTTATATTTTTGTTGCATATTTACACATGCACGCTTTTTACTGTACATGATTTACAGTATTACACAGCATTTCCATCATATGGAATGTTTGTGTGTTAGTCGTTCTTAAAGTTTATATCTGTGGTTGATTGACAGATCATTGAAAAAAAAAAAAGCAGCATGGAAAATATATGAAATAAATCAGAAAATAATACAGAAAGGATATAAGTCATATTTCATTGTTTATTACATTGTATGTTATAGTGTTATAAGTCCATGAAAATAAGCAAAAGCTAGAAATGAATCGCACTCCTCTTCTTCCCCTCATCCTCCTCGTAACTGGGCGAGCTTCTAATCCTCCTCTTCCTCTCCTCTTGCATTTCTCTCTCCTGTCGAGCTCTCGGGCCTCAGTCCTTCTAATTCGGTCTTATCAGTGCTGTAATTTAGTCTGAACAGCTTGGGTTTCTGTCAAGCCGCCGCTGCCTCATTGTCCCACGCAGCTGTAGTTTAGATAAACCCTCAGACGGAACAAAGTCCACCCTGACCTTTACAGACCCAATCGCACTTGTTCCCCCCAAAACTAATTTCTGCAGCTTTTGACCCTGGGAGGGCATTACAGACGAGATGAGTGAGCATGGCAAAGACAGGAGTGAAGAGAGAGGATTTAGACGTCTGGCCGCCCACTGCTCAGTCTGCAGTGCCGCTCAGAGCGCTGTCCTGTGTCACGCAGAGCAACAGAATCTAAAAACAAACAAAAAAAAAAAGCTGAAGGTGGTCTTCCAGCATTGATGCTCAGAATGATCAGTGCGTTATAAATCATTTAATTTAAAAGATATCTGTTGTTTTTGTTTGTGTAGGTGGTGTATTTATAGCCTTATCGTGCCGCCTTATTATAGAGTATGTATTAAAGATATTATCTAAGGCACTGAGTAGAGTGTGAAATGCCCGAGCTTGTTTTCACATTTTAACCATTATAATTTATCGGTATGTGTTATCATCAGCTCTGTCAGCTCGACATAACTTCCTTGCATTATGTGACAAACAAGCAGAGGAAGCTGAGCAAAGAGTGGAAGCTTGGACAGAGGGGGGGGTGAGATGGAGTGAAGGGGGAGATGATGCAAACGGATTCGTACTAAACGCTCCATTTTATCCCCCCTCTGTCATCCTTCAGCTTGATGAGCACTCGACGTTGTAAATCCAAAATCCCACTGTCCGTCAGGCTGCACCCATCGAAAGCACTCTGAAAAGAGACAGACGGGACGCACAAGTGCTTCAGTTAGAGCCCCAGCTCAAGTGGCCAGCCAGGTTCGGGATGCTCGTCTTTGGTTCCCAGGGCGATGCGAAGCCCTCGCGTGCACGCACGCACGCACACACACACACACACACACACACACACACACACACACACACACACACACACACACACATACAAGGATTAACTTTTCACATGGCTGGGGGTCTGCGCCTGAAAAGACCTGACAACTAAACAGCTTTATTAAAAAACAGAGAGAAGAAGAAGAGGGGAGGGAGGAGTGAGGGAATTCTTCACATGATGGCCCTGAGAGAGGATTTTGGATATAGAGTGTCCCTAAGGTTTTTTCTTTCTTTTTTTTCCTGTCTCCCATTCTTTGTCTTTTTCGCTTGCTTTTCTTCTTTTTTCTTTTCTTTATATTTTTGAATTGAATGAACAAATTGTCTCCCTCCACCTTTCTTATCCCTCTTTCCTGAACAGTCGAGATGGATTCCCGAAGCCGATTATCAGTTAAGTAGCTCAGCATTGTGTGTGAAGTCAGAGACAGGCTCAGCTACAATATGAAAAATTGTAGAAATACCTAAATCTAGACTTGGATGCCTGCTGTATATCACATGAGAGCTTTAATTAAAAAATATATAATTTTATGTCCAAATATTCCGCAGGACTTGATTGTGCCTGGCGATCTGAATATTATTGTGAAAGAATTAAAAGATCTTGAGGAACTGCAGTGAGTGTCTGTACGAATGAATCAGGAAATTGAATCTGTTTAAGGACATGCTCTTGGCATGGCCCATCGCCAGACTAAGGACAGAAGGGTGGATGTAGTTAGTAGGGCATATCCTTTCACTGCTTCACCCACAGACTTAAGCTATCATTGTTCTACACTGTACATAACACACACAGAACTGAAACAGGAACCGGGGAACATTTTGTTGCACTCCTGAATGAACTGTGTGAATAAGTTAATTCACACATATGTAGAAAGAGTTTTTTTTTTTACTTGATTAAAAAAAAAAAATATATATATATATAATATGCATGTTGTCTGAATCGAAATAAAATTTGTTGGGAAATATATATTGTTATTGAGAATTTTATGCACGAGGGATTTATTCATCTGAAGAAACAGATGGGTCCCGGACCAATCTTCAGCATTGTGGGATTTCTTAAATGATCGTGAGGTGCGCTTACTGCTACACTACGGTAAACTCCAGTAAAAATCGCTAGAATTTCTAAGACTCTCCAGTTACGGTGTTTACCAGACAATCTCAACACACCTTTTATAGTTTTCCCCTCCTCAGCCATCACGTTTCAAGATAAACCCTCCTCACTTTTACGTCCGGTCACTGTATCCCGTACAGGGCGGCCATGCACAGCTCCTGAATGGGCATCAGAAAGCTGATCTTGGCTAAGCATTAGGCTTAAGACTGAGGGTTTTGACTAACCTTAAACTGTTCTCTCGTTCTTTCCTTCATTTATTTTCCTTCATGCTTCATGTGACCTCGCTCTCTTCTCTCTTAGTCTTGTCTCAGATGTTTTCTCCGTCCCCTCTGTGCGTGTGCTGCTTTCAACGGATCGGCCCCATGTTTTATTCCAGAGTAGAAGTGTTCAAAGGTTTTGTGGTTGTCCAGTAAAATCAAGACATGTAAATTATTTCTCAATCTACAATCGTAATTCTTTTTTTTTTTTTTTTTTTTTTAATGCTTCCAAATCCTCTTTTACTCGTGCAATCAGCCGCTCACAAGTTTCTTCAGGTCACGTTCCCTATGAACACTTAGTACTTGACCTATCACAGAAAGCCTTTGATTGCTTTAATAGCAATACAATGGATTGGGAAGTGGAGCATATTAATGTACATAGGGGGAAATCTGCTGGCTTTTCAGGGGAGGTTGATTAGAGCAGCTCAGAAGTATCAAGCAAATAATAAATAAAAGGATGTATAATTTTCTGGGAAAAATAAGACTGAAGAAATCTCCCGAGTGTGTGATGGCTTGTGCACCACAGACATGTGATTCTGTGCCTTTCAATCTATAAGTCTGTCTCTAAAATCTTCCTCTAAAAGCATCTCTTTTCTCTCGTACACACACACACACACACATACTCATACACGAGATATTTGCGGTGGGTGCCAGGCTTATGAAAACCAGCAGGGATTGTTCCTGAATTAAGCAAAGTCAGGGGTGCCTAAATAGGGGCCGAGACGTAAAGGGGAAACGGGGGGTCAGGCCTGGATTGTGCCTGAATTAGCCAGACTATTCACAACCCCCTGAAAAGCTCCTGGGCTCTTTCTCCACAAGCAAATTGGGAGGAAATCTGGCTATTGTCACGTGTTTTGAAGTGGCTAGGGGTTTAGTGGGGTGCTTACCTACAGATGAAAGCTGAGACAATGGGGCGGCATGGCCAGCATCGGCAGATGGACTGCTGGAGAGCAATCCTGACTAAAAGGGCATTTTGGAACTGTGGGTGCCGTCAGCCAGTCACTGGTGTTGGACGAAACAAAGATTCCTTAATAACCACGGTGTTAATGTGTTCTGGCATGGTTTTACGGTTTCAAAGTCAAATCAGACAGCAATTCTGCAACTTTCAGACAACAGTTTAGACAAAAGTTTGTTAATGCAGCGTATCATAGCGTGAAAGCCTTTAAAGACGAGATGAAATTCGTAATGCATTTTCGATTAGAAAGGTTTCGCTCAAATTGAATATGTTGACATGACACGTGCATAGTAACAAGTGTATGAAAGCTGTTTTTTTTAAATAGAAATTTACAGAATAACAATATTTTATTTCAAATAAAAATGCGATTGGCACTGATGCATTGTCCACTCTGTGTCTTAGGATATGAGCTAAGAAGATGAAAAGGTCAGAAATGAATAAATAAACCTGTTCTAGACTGATCTAAACTTTGGAACAGCTGCTCTGCCTGAGCAGAGCAGCATCGTTTCCAACATCGTGAATTTCGAATTCCGACTTTGTTGTGCGCACGAGTGTTGTTTGTTTTGACACTAAGCTAATTTGAACCAGGAGCAGCCTGAGGACTCGTTGCTAAACAACTCGCTTTGAGCAAAGGTGCTAAAAATGCTTCGCTCTCACCTCAGAAAAGTGAACTGGATGCAGATCTCTTCCTATCAGTGCTTCTCTTTATTATCTTTATGTCTATAAAGGTAGCCTTAAAACTTTTGCGGAGAAAGTGAGAGAGAAAGTCTGTACTTTTTTTCTGCAGTGATTTTATAGATATTGACATCATTTTGATCGAATCTTTATTTTCAGTAAAGTAAAAGTACAACTTTTTACTTGATTATTTTCTTCTGGTCAAACCTTGAGTTACAAGTGATTAAAGTAAACTTGAGATGACAGAGCACCATCTACTGACTCAGTGTGCGACTTGTGGGGGGAGCGAGTGCATGAACTTTAAATGGATGAATATTTACCACTTCAATGAATATTAATACACTTCCACAGTCTTAACCTCCTGTGTGGACGTGTGTGTGAGTGTCAGCGTGCGTCATTATGGCACACACACTGATGGTAGCCAGGAAGCGTGTTGGTCAGCAGTGATAGGTGCTCTGGCTACAAGCCCTCACCTCACCTCTCCTCTCCTGAGGCACTGGGTCCATGTTTCTCGTCAGTTCGCGCACCCTCTTCCTCCCTCTCCACCCCTGAGGTCTTCCGGAGCCTTCCTCAACATTCTGCCCGTGTCCGCACTCTCATTAATCAACGTCAGGCTCAGACCCTGAGCGCAACAACAAGGCCAGTATTCTCCGGCCTGGCCCCCTCAAACGCTCATACATCTCATTGTTCCTCCACCGATTCACATGGCCAAGAGAAAAGGGCCAAGAGCCCGACATGAAAGGGATGAGACCGAAAAACGAGCAAGGACGAGGCATCTCTTTCTTTTCAGCTCGCTCTCCTCCTTTTCTTCCTCGCAGCACTCTCTGTATCTGTCTCTCTTTTCATTCGGAACAAAAAAGTAGCATCGTAGACATGATCGCTTGGGAATAATTAATTAGCAGTAATGTGAAAAAAAAACAGCTTGAGATAGTGAGGGAGAGAAAAAGAAATACAGAGACAGAGAGACAGAGAGAGAGAGAGAGAGAGAGAGAGATGTGTGTATGCCACCCTTTGTCCCTTGTTTGTCATTAACCTTTGCTAGAACTCCCGGATGGAGCTGCCACTTTTTTCCCCTACAAAAACAGCACTTTTTTCCACCCAAGAAAAAAAAAAAAGCATTTATTCATGTCTAGGGAGAGAAAACTCAAATATTTTCAAAGGGTTTATGCTGATGCAGAACATTTTGACAGACAACAAAGAGCAAAGATTCAGGCATTTAAACAGAGCCAAGCTGAAAGTGTTGCTGGTTTGCATAAGCCGAATGGAAAATCATTTCAGGCAAGAGAAAGACTAGCAGTGTATCTCATTTTCTCTCTCCATCTCTCTCTCTCTCTCTAATAAATATTTATTCATATAAATAATATCAATGTAAATCATTATCGATGGAATGTTGCCAATTGTTTTTCGGGAGGTGCTTAAACATTTGTGATTTTTATTAGTTTTTTTTGTCCCTTGTGTATGTCGAAATGTTACAAACTGCAAGATGATAGACAGGAGAGAGAGAGAGAGAGAGAGAGAGAGAGAGATATGGCACAGAGTGACCCTCGCCTGGATGACTGATGACCCCTTCTCCTGTTCACGTCAGCCCTCTTGCCTAGCCTAGTCACATGCCACATTGTGTAGCGCTGTTTGCCAATAGACCTCTGTCTTCAACACAGAGAGGCAATCAGTCTTTTCATCTGTGAGCTCTTGCTTTCACACACCCTCATACAGTTCCTCCAGGCAGTGGCCGGGCTGGAGGGAGAAGGGCGATGGGAAATTACATTGCCAATCAATCTTCTCTCCTGTCTTGATGAAGGCTGTCTAAACTTTCGCTCTTTAACTAACCCTCAGAGGTCCATTAAGAATGCTGGACATAAAGTGGACAAACAATAGGGAAGATTAAAAGCCATTCGATTCTGCCTGTGGAGTTTAAGGGGTTGTTCAGGCTGGGAAAGAGAGGGCGGGTGGGCGCAATGGTGTCAGCGATATTTTTAGGAAATGTACTCGTTCAGGGGAAAAGAAAAAAAAATCAAAGGTATCTGATGTGATTTTCCCCCTTTGCTATCTTTTTTTTTTTTTTTTTTGCCTTGACAGACCACAGTGTCCATTTTTGGGTGACATTTCACATTCTATGTGAGACTTTACAGATTACACAGCAATGTGGGCACAGACCTTTTGTTTTGTTTGGAATTTGTTAATGGAAGGTTTGCAAACTCTTCAGTTAAACACCAGACGCACTATGTTCAAGCGTATTTTCTTTCTTTAAGCAACACCCACATTGACACATTTCACACTTAGACTTAAGTGTACATTAACAAGCCACTTCCTCCCAGAGTAAGAAACCATTGTGAATTTATATACGGACAAAATTCTGTTCAGTATCATAAGTAGCTCTAGCTAGTAAATATATGAGGTGCGTTCAAGTCAAACTGGGACTTCCTGGCGTAAAAGAACGAATGGCGTTCACAGCAGACTTTAAGCACAGTACAGTGGTGAGACTCTTAGCCGCGGTGAAATATTTGAATGGTGCAATCATTTTAAAGAAGGCCGTACATCCGTGAATGACAATCCCGGCCGAGGTTGTTCCCATGAGCACTCAGTAAGTGAAACGATCCTGATCCTTGAAAATCCACAGATACCTTGTCACTAACTTGCAGAAGAGGTGCATCTGTCTGTGTGATCTGTACACACAATCATTCATTAACACCACCTGCACATAACAGGAACTCTGCTTGGAGTTATTGCCACATCCCCCAGTACCGTCCTGTCTCGCTTCAAGCCATTTCCACATGTTTGGGCCATTAAAGGAGGTACAAGAAGCAGGCAGACTGATTATGTCTCCACTGCATTGAGAAAAAATTCAACCGTGACGGTATCCAAGCGCTAGTGAAACTCTGGGATAAATGCGTTAGTGTAAGAGGATTATATAGGTGATATCAAAAGGTAACGCGAATCAAAAGTCCCGGTTTGACTTGAACATTTTTCATGCATAAGTTTTGGATGCATTATTTTTTTTTTAATGTGAAACATGTTGATTGACGCAAATGTAAAATCACTGAAGCCAGTTATTTATTGCTAAACTGTAATCTCTTGTTCAATCAATATAAATATGAAATTGCATCAAACTACTGTTAAAGATACACTGACCCTGAAAAGTAGCAGTGAGCAAATGATGAAGGCACAACTGAAAGCTCAACAGAAGCTCAACGAAACAGACTGACACCAGGGTTATTTTCTCAGCTCAAAAGAGGGCAAAAAATACCATGATGGTCACAGAGCAAATTTCTTTATGCCCATACAAGGTATTAAGATGTTTCTGATCTGCATTGGCCCACTGCTGTCCCTCCTTGTCTCTCTCTCGCTCTCTCTCTTGTCTGGGACGATGGCCAAGTGCCACCAAGGACACCCTGTCTAATAAATCATCCCTATTTCAACATCTGCAAGGCCCAAAGGCTCTACCCTTCACTAAGATGGGCCCTTCTCTCTCACACCGGGAGAGCCCTCAGGGACGACAAAACCTACTATTGTCTCAGCTCCAGTGAAGAGGAGTCTCTCTTCTCTTCCACTCTTTTTGACAAAAGGCGTCTGAAGGCCAGCTTTAGTCTGCCAGCAGAGATGGCCTGCTCTCGGCAGGGAAGCCACTCTCCCTCACTTGCCATCTCTTTCTCTCCATCCTCTACCCTCGCTCGCCCATCTTTTAATGCTCTCCTCCTGCGGAGGTCACTCGCCATGCCTGGCTCCTTTCATTCCCACCGCACTCACAGGAGAATATAAAGACATCAAGTGCGGAGGGGTGGGGGGAGAAAGCCAAAATTGCCAGAAAGAGATATTAGGCATGGCTGTCACAACCATTCTTTGGCCACTTTTCATCTAAAGTGTAATAGAGAAAAAGAAGGGGAAAGAAAGAAATAGATAAATAAACAGCACGGCTGAAAGCTTGGATCAGGAGCTTGTTGCGTTATTCATTTTAAAAAGTGGATAGAAAAGGCTGGATTAAAAAAAAAAAAAGTTTCTAACTGCCAATTACATAGAAAGAGCGAAAAAAAAATCAATTCTGAGCATTTGGATGTATAGTTTGGATTCAAACTAAGCTATTCATTGGATTTTGCTGGATTGTGCAGAAGACAGCATGGCGTGCTTGTGTGAGAGTAACGCTGTGTGTACTTACTGGTCGCTGCCTGAAAGACTGAAAGTAAAGAGCTTCTGGAAGTGATGTTTTTAGGATTGTGCGCACATGATGATCCAACCTTGTCCTGTCCTTTTTTTTTTTTTTTCCTTTTATTATTTTTTTTCTTATTTTCTTTTGCACTGTCATAAGCAAAAAGCAATCCTTGATGATACTGAACAAGACTACACTCCACAAATAGGACCAGTATCTGGACACGACTCTGACTTGAATCTTTAAGATAAGAGTCTAAAAATATGTGGTCCCCTGTGACTTATTTGATGACACTCTTATGAAACAGTGATGACCTTGGCTGTTTGGCAACTCAAAAGAATTTATATGAGCTCAAATAAATAAATAAATAAATAAATAAATAAATAAGCCATTTTACCAACTGACAAGTGTTTATTCTTCCGCATACTTACTGTAACTCTTCCCTCCAAACTAAATAAAAGAATAATTGATTTGGCAATTAACCCAGAGAAGAAGAACACACTTTCTACTGGCAAATAGATCTTGATGTCTCAATCTGCAGCACCATGAATCAGATCAGCAGCATGAAAAGAGGCATTTGCCAGCATTTCCCAGCATCCAGCAGAGCCTAGCAAAAGCCACACAGCAGTGAAGAGGTTCTGGACAGTGAGCCCAACACCAGTCCCAACTGTCTATACTGTGTGAAAGTGTCAGATAGCAACAATGCATATATTGTCTATCAAGACCTGCCACAGAGCTTTAGAGTGGGGGCTGGTGAGCAGAACAGACTACTATTACTTGTTGGCCTTGGCTGGCATGGACAGTATGTAGCTCTTGGATATGACAATGAGTAAAAACATTTAACACTGCTTCTGCCAGACATTGCATGCATAATTTGAGCTGCTATTTAAATGGTTGTGTTTTTCTTGTCAACAGCAATTGAGTGTGTGACGTGGACGATTCTGATAACTGAATGCATCGTTTTATTTAGAGGTACATGTTGAGGAAGAACGATAACCAGATAACCAGAGTCTTAAAATGCATTTGATTTTGGTTGGCTTGAGAGCAGATCCTGGCTGAGAGATAGGGAGAAAAAGGAGAGAGAGAGAGAGAGAGAGAGAGACCAAGTGTCACTCATCATTGAGAGGCCACTTCCATGGGAAACACTGAGCTCATGCCCTATCGGCCCTGTAATGGACACTTTAGAAGGGATGGACTGCCCTGATAGGTCCCCAGGCCCTGATAAAGCAGAATTCCTGTCTGGACTCAAACCCAAACAACATTAGCAGCAACCCTGCTACCTCAAGCCCCCCTATTCTTCTGCACTCCTCTTCCCGCTGGCATAAAGCAGAGGCAGATTCCTCTGTCCAACTTTGGCAGAACTGGATGGTTTCTCCCTTCAGCACAGCGCCACTTATCTCCAGCCAGAGGGTAATGATAGCACTGTTAACAACAATAATGTGTGGCTGGGGCACAAAACTGCCATCATGACAAGTCAGAGGGGAAAGCTTTGGCATATCACATCATCAGGAAAAAAAAAAGAAAACTGTTCTCTGTGACCACTACCTTTACATTATTTTAGCCCATCTTCTCTTTTGTACTCTAATACTTGTTAGGCTTAACAAGAAAACAATTAACAAGAAAAGAATATTTATCAAGGTCCTGCACATTTTTTCCCCTCTTTCACTCGTCTCTTGCTGCCTTGGGGGAAAGCCTCATGTTAGTTTAAAACTCATGTTCTAAAGATTAATGCTGGCCAGAGGAGCACGTCATCCTTGCTTAACTTACAGCTGCAGGGTGGATAAAGCCAGTTTTGTGTTTTTTTCAGCAGAGGTACGGATGAGTTCTCACTCAGCGCCACTAGAGCTCTGCATCTCAGCGCCTGGCCACATCCATTAAACCGTCATGACACTGAAGAAACACTATGTGAAAGCCATGCAAAACTTTAACTTTTTCCTCCTCGTTTCACTCGTTTTCACTCCTCGCTCTTTTCGATGATCAGACGTGTGCGTCAATGTAAAAACAGCAAAAGGAAAAAATACATTTCTAGGTCCTTTTGTAAACATTTTTCCTGATGATTGCTCTATTTGCACGACTGACGGAAAGTTAAAGTCAAGGTATTTCGCGTCCGTCTGAAGAAAGGATGACGACATGCCTCCAGGGTCCCGATTCATAAGGCCATGGTGTTCCTAAGCCTTGTAGTCAGAAGGAGAAAAAACGAGCAATAGGAGTTTAAACGTGCTGATTCACCTGTCTAGACAAGAGCAGTAGTGCTAATAACTCTGACAGTGATGATGACCTTTACCTGGATGGCCACTAGGTCTTCCAGGTCCGTGTCTGATGGTTCCTTGCGATAGCAATGGATAAAAATGCACCACTTCAAACATCCCGCCTGGTGCTTTTGGGGCCCTGGCAGCTGACACTGCTGTAAAGTGTTATCTGCCGGCTAATAAAGTCATTTGTGATGAGCCGAAGTTCATCCGCAGGGGCGTTTGCAGACAGCACCTGTCATCCAGGAATTATTTATAAAGTAATTTAGAGCAGATTTGCTGATCTCCTCTAACGTATTGTCGACCAAAAGTCAACGTCGGACCCGATCCAAAGTCAAAGTCAGCCTGTGCGATACTAAATGTAAAGCCAGAAGCTTAGACTTTCTCCTTGTCTGTACACTTCCCTCGCTGCCGTCTTGCAGAAGCCCACCTACAAAGTCCATGCTGATATGACTGACTCCCTTCTGTCTGGCTTGTATTGCTGTGATTTGGGGTTTATGCTCCAGACTCCAGTTTATGCCATGTGTGTACTTTCCATGACATCGGTAAACGCTGAAATAACTGGGCTAGTGAGAGAGTGAACAAGGTGCACTAGATAGTGTTTTACCTGTACACATATCATAGTGCTGGTTATTTAAGGGATATGGAAGAATGCTGGAAAACCTGGAGCGTTACCCTCGCCTGGAGTCATCAGTGTCCCCTGAGCGCGTGTCCCGGAGATGTGTCCCCTGAGCGCATGCTAGGCCTTGAACAGCTCATCTTTCACCTAATCTTTTCAGTTAGAGTAAACAGAGTGCTGTGAATCATGGAAGTGCAATGCGCTGGGACAGGCTAATCAATTTCATTAGCTGCATCAATCATCGCTAGCTGACGTTTATTGTGGTGGTGATGGGTTGATCTTCTGGACTTGGGGACAGGCGGCTTCGGTGATAAATGCTGCTATCTCCAGAGAGAAGAAATAAATAGAGGCCTCTTGTCTTCTCTGGGAGAGTTGGGCAGAAAATACGGCGTGCGAAGAGGGTAAAAAGGTTAGGGCGGCGAATTGATCAATGCCATCATAGAGGCACCACATCGCCATGCAGTCGTATAAAGAAAAATCAATGTGCAGAGATGTCTGGTATAATGAATTGAGTGTGCCACTTCATTGAAGAGTTCACTGGCATGCTGTTTCATGATCATTTCAGTGACAGTAAATCAACGTTTCTTTATGGCCGTGGATGATTTTAAAGGTAAACGCTGCAAATGTGTTCTCTGCAGCAGTGAGACAAGAAGAAGAAGAAGACAGTTTCCTATCATGTTGCGATGATGATCAGGCCGAAGTAGAGTCAAGCCCAATCTCTGTGGATCTCTGGTCAAACACTTGCAATGAACACATTGCAACATTTTACTAGGAAAACAGCCAGGGTTTTATTTATTTATTTATTTATTTATTTATTTAGTGTGTGTGTGTCTGTGTGTAACAGATACTCCCATGGCATGGACGTCTGCAACTGTAGATTAACAGAGAGATATATGTTCCCCTGTGTCCTTCGTAAAACTTTTAAAAGACAGAAATTCAGACTTGCGTTTTTCTACAGTATTTTGAACATGAACATCCATCATTGGACTTAATATAGGAGCATCTGTGTTTGCATGGAGAAGAAAAGAAAAAAATCCTTGTCTGTCCTCAAATGCTCATGAGTTTCCAGAGATGTTTATTTTTGCATTGAACCTAGCAGTAGTTAACAGGCTTCTAAGTGAAGGAATGGCTTGTTGAAAGAGTCTAGAAAGTAACTAAACTAATCTGACAGTTAAACTAATGTTTTTTTGGTCATCTTTGAACATCGAACCTTGGGAAAATATACCATTTAGCAAATTCTCTTCAATCCTCAATAGCAGAGACGCTTCCCGGGGCTAAAACCATTGGCAGCGGATAAATAAAACATAAAACACTGTGAACTTTGGCCCTCATCAGCCGTACAAGTGGAGGAAATATCCTGTTTGCGATCCGTACTTTGTATCACCCGGCGGTATCTCTTGGCTACAGCTTTCAATTTCACTCTTTGAATTTTTTAGTGGTCAATGTGGGAACTAATCTGATCTGGACGCGTCTCAAGCCAGGAGGGTAAACGCTTTTCTAGCTACAGTTCATTTCACGCACACAAGCGCGTTTTCTGTTGTCTGCACGACTGCAGAGCCGAAACGACGCGAATTCTTATCCCGCCATTATAACCATTACAGATGTTGTTGTTGGTGGGTTTACTCAACGAAGCCCTGTTCCAGTTATCATCAGCGGTGATTGTTTTCCATTCGGCTTAAACTGATGGGCGCAGGAACGGGTTCAAATCTGTGATTGTAGAGATTTTTAACATCACAAGGCATTTTCTTTGGAAAATGCTGCTTTTTGAGGCCATCTGACATAAGTCACTCATTGATGAGGCCTTGTGTGTGTGTATGTGTGTGTGTGTGAGCATGTGTGTCTGTCTAACAAACCCATTGTACTCCATCTGTCAGCAAGGTAACAAGTGTGGCGCTTCGCTGTCAACATGCTGGAGATGAGAGTGTAAATGATAGGATAAAACAACCACCCGCTGTCAGTGAAACACACGTGAAAACACTCACGTTGTCAGACAGCTCCAGCCGTATAGAAGAGCCCTCACCCACGGTGTTCCCAGGCGACGAACGAAGAAAGCGTTAAATCTTTTCTCGTCATATCTTTGCCATTATTTTATTCGGCTAAAGAAAACACCTATCCCTAAACCCGTGCGCTACAAATAGAAAGCGCAAAGAGAAATCCCGGCTCAACGTTTAAGTGCAGGCTTAAATTCCGTTTGTCTATGGATTTTCTCGCTGAATCCTTCAAGTAATTATGCTGAGAAGCCTGCGTTTAAGAACCGCTGTAAATGAAAGACATATTATGTATGCTATGTTATGTTATAGGTATGCCAAACTGCAGCTTAGATACAGTATGTCTAACCCTTTTTAGAGCATAATATCTCCCATGATGTTTCCATCATGAGGTTTGGCCCATGGATGATGTTATTGCACTATTTATGTCAGATGTCCTTAAATAGTTGTGAAAAGATTAACTGT
The DNA here is from genome assembly GCA_030068275.1 of Clarias platycephalus. Taxonomy (NCBI): domain Eukaryota; kingdom Metazoa; phylum Chordata; class Actinopteri; order Siluriformes; family Clariidae; genus Clarias; species Clarias platycephalus. The sequence goes on from JAQQZT010000040.1 coordinate 23,746,503, forward strand.
CTCTTGGGGGGGACAAAGTTGGCTTCCATTAGAGTTCTGTAGTATATGACCCAGCAGCGGTTGCAGTGAATTAACCAATCCAAATGTATGGGTTTAATGAAGGAAAGTCCTGAAGAGTGCTGAAGAGAAATGTGTGTGCGCGCGCGTGTGTGTGTGTGTGTGTGTGTGTGTTCTGATACAAAAGGCTGGCTCATGGAGCTCTGTGAACTCTGTGTTTTGCTTGGCGGAATAATTGCTGCGATTATTCTTTTCCATCCAATGAGACAGATTTAAAGATCCCCTGCACCCTCATTTTCTTTCTTGTATGGAGTCTGTCTTGGCGACAAACACATTTGTCTTTCCCAAATTTTTCTGCCATTATACAATCACCCCAAATTAAACAGAACTTTAGATTTACATTTGACAGACCTTCTACCTTGGATCTGGATATGTTTGAGTCAAAAAAAAAAAAAAAGTTCTCTAACCATTAGATGATGTATTAATTTTTTTATTTTTTGGCAGAAAAAAAAACTCATCAGTGACTGACCTCTCCCTCAACCCAAGTCAAAGAAATCCAGTATTTGTGCTGCTCAGCCTCATCTACACACCTACTCATACAGTATACACACCTCACAAAAAAACGTTTCTCTTTAAAGTTTGGCTCGTCTCAGCCTGCCCTCAGCGCTGACTTTTGCAAAGCCGCAGTCCGGATGCCGGTGTAACTCCTCCTAACCATCGATGTTGCTTTAATGCGCCAAGACTTTCTTGAGTGAAGAGACTGAAGTCTGCTTAAAAGAGCATGAAGCGTGCCTCCATATAACAGGTGGTTAATCCTTCTGGATAAACAAACTGATCTAGAGAATGCACCGTGATTGGGAATAAACAAAAACATGTGCGTACAAATGGCAATCATGACATTATAACATTACAGAGTTTTCCTTCACCATGTCTCTTTTTTTTTTTTTTTTTTTTCAAATGACAGTTTCTTTCAGCTTGCACTCTCCAAATGTCAACTAATCTCATCTCGCAAATATGCCCCTGTTTGCATTTGCATAAAAGGGAGATCCTGGCCTGAATTAAAAGCTTCTATTGATCTCCTGTAGACATCCGAGCACTTTCATCCTCAGTTTGAAACACTGCCGGGCTCACGGCGAACGTGCAGCAGAAAAACAGATATTGATAAAGCAGTATTAGGTTTCAAACAGTCAATCATAGTGCAGGAGAGTGTATTAATAAAAGTATTCGGATAATGAAAGTCCCAGGCTACTTACAATAAATGATCTATAGAGTGCTTTCGGGAGATTCTTTAGAGTAGCAGGTTTTCATGAGTAAACATGTTTAATATTATTATTATTATTATTATTATTATTATTATTATACAATTACATGTCAAAGCGTGTCTTATACCACAGCTTCTTGACTTATTTATTAAAAAACAATATCCAAGCGCTAGTGAAACACTGAGTATTTAGTGCATTGGAGTAACTGGGTTATGTAGAGAAATAAAGGCAGTTTTTACTCTCATAACTGTGTCCCAGTTTGACTTGAACGCCCTGTCGTACATTTTATCTGATTATAGTGGTGGTTAATATTGTGGTACTATAAAGCCAGCTAGTTCCTGTTATCGTTCCTTCACCAGTACCTTCTCTTTTGCTGTTTTGAGAGAACTCTGACTGTTACAAAGCACTGGTATTGGAGACTCCTTCCAAAAATGCTCCTCTCATCATTAATCTCACATACCAGTTTAACCACCAATTATCCGTCATGAGTCAGCACTGCCACTATGCTATGCCGTCTTGTCTGGCTTTCCTGTATGATCATTACAGATCATCCTCCTAAATGGTTTATCAATAATCGCACTCCGCACCTTGATTTATCTCTATCGCTCTGCCAATACAGACGTCTAGAGTCCTAAAAGGCCCCAGCGACCTAAAGATGATGGATGATCACACCACGAATACGGGATATGGCTCTTCATAAATTCGAGGCAGCTTGTTATTATAAACGGCGATGTCGATTTTTTTTCAGGAAGGTTCAGGAAGTGAAGTCCTGCTGCATAGGTGGAGCTGCTGACTTAGCATCTGCAGACGTTTCAAAGAATGTGATGATTATCGCAGCAGCGATTTAATCATGGAAGTGGTAAAATTTTGATGTTAGTAACACGCTAAGAAAACTATTCCATACTGCAAGACATGCTGACCTTGAAGGTAATACCTGCGTTGTTTGTCTGTCAAATCTGTCGCTTTTGCTCTCTCGCACACACCCGCCTCATCCTGACCGAAAGCGAGGGCCGGTGTTAGCTTTACTCGTGCTGATAAGTGTTAAACAAACTTGCTTGCCGTGGCCGTCGCTCCTCTCTCCTTTGTGTTGGCACAATAGGAATTCAGCATTCCTTTAGCCATCCGTTTCGCCGCCCGCCACGTCTTTCTCACACTCCCTGACAGGACAGGAGATGTTGATAAGAATATAATAGGGAATCAAACAATGCTAAGCTGGGAGCGATTATATTTAATTGCCCACGGTGGAGTGTTCACTATCAGTACTCCCTTGATGTTTGCCTTGGCCCTAAAAAGCTGCAAGCCCTCAACTTATTAAAGTCATCACGAATATATCAGATTGTCGCTAGTTTCCTGGTATTTACCGCTGAACTCTTTTCTGTTCTCACTTGCAGTTTTTATACTGTATGTGTAGACTCTTTGTTGAAATGTTGTTAAACAGTGAAAACACTTCTCCTGCATCCCTGGTGGCATCTTTTGGTAAAATCTCAGATTTTTTTTTTTCCGGCCCCATTTTGAAGACAAATGACTTTAGATGCGAAAGCCCAACAGTGATACAATCTAAATGCGACCATACACACAGTAATGACACCAAAGTGTAAACCAGGTGTTTACGCTGATCGTTTAGCAGCACGGCTTTCACCTTGGTGTGTATTTTGATATTTATATTTATATGTATACGGTATATTTATAACAATACGAAATGCGGTTTGCGTAAAACCATGAGAAACAAGACGCTCGGACGCTGGTTTCTGGACGTGCTTCGCATTCCCCTCTTTCTCTCTTTGTGTTTATTTCTGTCCACCGAGGGCCGAGTTTCCGCCTCACTAATCTGCATGTCAGGAGATCAATAATGCGCCTGCGTATACATATCTAAAAGCCGTGCGCTTCGCCAAAACAAGAGAATATTCTCAATAACTGCGAAGCAAAACTTTCAATTTGTGGCTTTCTTCGTGTGGTTCTTTGAGCCAAAGAGATGCCACTCAGCCAGTTCAAAAGGCATTGAGGTTTGTTTTCTGGTGTTTCTTTTTGGAAACTTGTGGCTTTTGACATCCATAACCATCTATTGGCTGCGCTGCTATATTGCCTCATATTATCCAGACTTGAGGAGAATTGTTTTTGGCAACGTGTGCGCCTAAATTTCCCCGCTGCAAAAGCTCTTAAAGTGTGCTTGCTTTACTCCTTACCTCCAGCTTTTACAGCTCCGTGTCAGGCCCTTTCGCAGTCCTCCGTTAATTGCAATTAGAACGAAACTGAGCCGTGACAAGACGGCGTGGTCGTTACCTTGACTGAGACCGCCGTCTTTTCCTCAGCGCTCAGCCCGCGTCACTTGTGTTAGGCTAAAGAGGTAAAAACTGAAGAAAACCTATTATGTAAAATGAAGGGGTGTTTTCTTAGCTAGTTGTGTGTCTATTAGGACAACTGGATGGCTGGTTTGGAAAAGCTTTGCTGATGTGTGTGTGTGTGTGTGTGTGTGTGTACATTGTGTGTTTGAGGGGTGAGGTTGTTTTCTTTTGTCTCTTGGTTTTCACTTTGTGTCAGTATAAATAGAGTCGAAGGAAATGAAGGTATGCTTATAAAGGTGTGTTATAATGTTAATAACATAATACATAGACATTTACTTTCTCTCTCTCTCTCTCTCTCTCTCTCTCGTTCTTTTTGCTTTTTCTTCCACACACATACATTGACGCTAATTAGGTTCAGCCATTTGGGCTGAATCATTCACCCCGTATTTATTTTTGAAGTCCTCCACCATAGCACCTCTGTTTTCGGACATTCTTGCGCACTGTCAGCCTGACACGCTAATCACAGAGCTTCACGACTTTTTCATTTACATAAGAAGCCCTGACAGGCTTGTGTAAGCAAACGTCGCGAGACGCTTTGTAGAGTCCAATTGTGCATGTTACGTCTGTTTAGAAAAAAACATCGCGATTCCCACCGGGGTATCAATGCCGCAAATTGTCTCGTCACAAAAAATAAGAGGGGGGGGGTTGGGGTGGAGTCATAAGAGTCACTTTGAAATGATTCTGACATGCCATAAATCATCTCAACGCTTGTGGCGAATCATACTTTCCAACCATCTAATTAATACATTATTTATTTACTCGACATGCACCCACACATATGGCCACTGCTCTCCGGTGGTAAGTCATTTAACCAGCTGGGTGTTGGCCAAGTACACACATACAGTACGCATGCGCTCTCTCTCTCTCTCTCTCTCTCTCTCTCTCTCTCTCTTTCCATTTCTATTTGTGTAGGATTTTATAAAATATGCTCCACATCAAAAAATTTAATTACTAAATATTTGAACTTAGTTTTTTTCTTTTTCAGATATTTTAAATTCCACATTTTTGGACAAAATCATTTAATATAATGCATGTACAAAAGTAGTAAAAAAAAAAGTATTTTGTGGCTTCTTATGCAACTGATATCTATGTATAGATTTTAATAATGTAATTGATATTAACAACAGTGATTATTTTCCCAAGGTGAACACATACTGTACACATACTCTTACTCTTTATCTCTTTGTCTCCTTCCATGTGCATTTATAAAACCACAGTAAGCATGTTTCCGTGTGTATCTTCAGTTGTGTGACATCAAGCAAAGAATAAATAAAAAAATAATAATAAAGTGAGTCGGTGGTCTGCAGTTGCTCGCTTTGGATTCTACACCATGCGTGTTTACAGCGTGTCATTCGAACGCACAGGCACCATAACGCCGTTTTGGTCTGGCGTGGCTGTGACACGGCTACAGGATTGAATTATGTATGTAAGTAGTTTAAGCAGACTTGTTGGAGTATTTGTGATGTAATTGCTTCCACTTGGTTGGCTTGGATACAGTGACAGGCTCATTTAGGGAACCACAGCTTTTGGGCAGTGTGTTGTGCCTCTAGTCAAACGCTGACAAAGGGATGCTGGGAACATATTCGCTTCCTTTTTTTGTTGGATTGTTTATTTGTTTGTTTGTTTTTCTTTATTTTTTTTAAGTAAGTTTCAATGACATTTAAAAAAAAAAAAAAAAAATTATCCCCACATCCTTTCGCGCATTTTTTATTACCCCAGTGGGTTGCATGCTCACTTTTAGGGCCTCCTTCCCAATTTGAATTGCATTTCAGCACACTGCCAGAATGCATTCAGATGAGTTGCGAGAACGGACGCAGTTGTGCTGACGTGTGGTTAAAGCAGCTCGACGATCATCAGGAACATATTCTTCGTGTGAAAGACACAGAAAGGAAAAGAGTTTGTATAATGGTTAGCTCCCACAAAAATGCAGTGCTTCTCTTAAGACATGCGCACACACACACATACACACACACACACACACACACACACACACACACACACACACACACACACAGACCAACAGTCAATCACGTGATCCAGCCATTAAGGCTACAAAGTTCATTTTCCTAAAAAGTTTGACAGATCTTGCTAACCAACAGTTTACACTAATTTGTGACATCACCATCATTCACCCAATCATGCAAGCATTATGAAGAAATAAGCATGATAAACAGTAAGCAACAGATTATATGAAAGCGATTATTAAGCCCCTTCTGTGTAAGTGCGTGTCCCGAGCGTAAGTGCACTCTCTAAACAGAGCGATAAAAATCTCTCAGTGGTGCAGAAAGCTCCTGGATCTCGCAGAATCGCTTTTTGTGTAACAGAGCACTATGAAATGTGCCCATGTCAAGTCCAATACACAGGCCACATGTTTGGTCGCCGAGCCCTTCCTCACCCCTCACACACCTTCCATTCAGAAGATGAGACAGGAAAAGGAGGTGGCGTTCTCATGCTGGAGATCAGCGCGCTCCGGTAACACAGCCCAATAATCCCAGAGCGCAGCCCTCTTCCTCTCCTCCCTTGCCCGCGAATGAAAGAGCGGCACACAGAGAGTGGTGAACTCACACGAGCTCCCATTATCTCCCGAAACCTGGAACAGACCCGGCTCTCATCAGGGCCGCGGCTCTAAAAGACGCCGGCTGTATTCTGGCGCGCGCCTCTCTAGATAAATATTCCTGAAGGGCCCCTAATACCACATCTCCTCCTCCGACTGTCTGCGCCGAGCTAAATTTCCTGCTCCCGTGAGTTAATGTCAAATCTATGAGGCTTTCATTTCAGCGCACAAAGAGGGAGCTTGAACGTACGTGCGCCCGTCAGTTTGGGGCGGGGGGTCGGGGTCAAACGATGGACTCCTGTCTCATCACTCAGTGGCCGCTTTATGCTTTCTGCTCGTCAGGTTTCTGCCCCCCCCGCTGTACGGCTATTAGAAGAGACAATCTGAAAAACAGCAACGTGAATGGATGTCCTTATTTGGGCATTAATATTGATATTCATATCCATATCCTGTCCTTCCTGTTTGTTTAGTATTAAACCCATGATTCTAATCTGACCCGAGGTTTAATTCTCTTTTTTCTTCTTCTCTTCACAGCAAATGCTGAACGATCATGAAGTGTCCTCGCAGGATAGCTGCATCAAAAAGGTAGGCCTCACTGTGTGCTTCGAGTACGCCAAAACTTCGACAACATCACAAATGTATTATTTTTTTCCACAAGTTCACAAGAACAGGATGTTTTTTTTTTACCCTTATGACCAACAAAAATAAAAGGAAAACTTATTAAAAAAAATTAATTAATAAAAAAGTTTTGTCATTTCTGTTTAAACACCTGTCAGAAAGTGCAAGAAGTTTTTTTTTTTTCAGTGAGATAGCACAGAATCCCTCTTTATACACTGATCCTGAGTCATGTTCCAGCAAAGGCTAAGGGTTAGGTTTAAGAGGGTGATAAATTTATTGTAGGGGTGGCAAGCTTCATTTCTTTTATGGCCTTTGTGAGAAGGTCGAGTTGGTGGACGAGGAGAGAAGAAAGGAGTTCAAGTGTAAAACCAACGGAGCATGAAAGAACAATGGCAAGACACCTGCTCGGAGAATCAGCGCAAGGCTCATGTGAAGACCGCCTAAGAGGCAGCTGAAGTGTGCGGCTTTAGTTAATGACTGCGCCGGCTTTAGACAGGCTTTTGGCTTTCGGGAAACATGGCGACGCATTGCAACGTTTTTACACACTGGTTAAGGCGCAAATGATGATATAAAGAAGCCATGATTTGTTATTAGAGAGTTAGTGTTACATCAGGAGTTAAGCCATGTTAGTCTTTTTTATGGATTTTCATTACTATCCAACATTAGTTATCATAATAATAATAATAATAATAATAATAATAATAATAATGAATCATTTATATTCATCGATAAAAAAAAGTGTACACTTGGACATTAAAGTGAAGTTTGTGTCTTTGAAATATTAAGAAAGGAATAAGACATAAAGGAATAATAATATATAATAATAATAATAATAATAATACAGTAATTTTTATACATCTATATTGAAGCCAGAATGCTCATTCAATAGAAAACATCTATGCCACATTATCTTCAATATCATCATCTCTCTTTTCTATTTCAATAAAACACTCCTGACCCTCCTAAAGACAACAAACCGAAGAGGCGGTTTTATTTCCCCCGAGCTGCAAAGCCTTCTTAGCCTCAATCCCGCAGGATGGGATAGATACTGGGAGAAAGGGAAGGTGAGAAGGATGAGGGGATAGAGGCTCAGCTCTTCTTTCATTTATTTATCCTCCTTCTCCAAACACAAACAGTTTCCAGATTCGCGGCTGGAGATGCCTATCGACGGCGCTGTGAGATAGGATCTGCCTTATTGCCCGCGATCGCCTGGGTATTCATGCACCCCCTTTCCACTCTCACACACTAATATTTCAGCTTTCCCCGAAGCCGCCAGATGTAATCTGACTGCTCACACTTTGTGCAAAGACTGTGCATGTGCATTTGTGTGCGTGTGTGTGTGTGTGCATGTCTGTATCTGTGGGTTGGTTTCATGTAAGCTCACAGTGATCTGGCAACGATAACACAGAGAGAAATAAATTCATTATAGAAAATCAATGGCTTGTAATTGCATTCACAACTGATCCAAAAAGAAGCCTGGGCAGATCCCCTGCAGCATTGTCCTGCATCTGGCCCGGCTCGAAATTAAAACATTTACTCCATTTGGACTGCTTTATAAATGCGCAGGGCCTAAAGCAGGCCTGTGATGCTTTAATGGGAAAGAGATTAATGACTCGCTTTGACAAGCACCCAGAGATCACAGTAATGTCTTTCTGGTCCTTTACTGCCACCAGTCCTTTTCTTTAGGCTAGAAAAATGGCCCATGCTATCTTATCTTGTAATGTTTGTATTCATCAAATAATGCGCATCTTTGACATTCCTGGATGTGACGAAGCTCGCCTTTCATGTTAAGAGGGCCTCCTTTTGTTCAGTTCGTTTGTACAGGGTCAGGTCGTCACTTTAACACTTTCTTTTCTCGCTGACGAGAAATAAAAGAAGCCGAGGATAGTGGGGGAGTGGTTAGACAGGCTGGACTCGGGTCAGCAGTATTAGCAGAGAGGGTCACCAAGGGGGTGAGCAAACCTTTTAATGTTTGCTTTATCAAGCCAGGAAAATTTCCCTCCTGTAAAGATTCCATCTCAAACGATCCGTCAAATTTATGACGGGCTTATTATGCGCAAGACACGCATTACAGGTCAGGAGGAGCGCTTTCCTGACCTGCGGGCAGCCCGCTCCAAATGCGATGATTGATTGATAATTATGATAATTTGTTTGAAATGATTATCTGGATATAATAATCACTAGCGTGCCACCCCCCATCGTGGCTGCTTTTTTTTTTATTTTTTCCTCCTCTGCGTTTTTCACCCACTCATAATGCAGGGCCATCAGAAATGGCCTCTGGTTATGGAAGGGATAGAAACAGGGGCCTCCCAGTCCGGTCCCCAGGGCTCAGGGGGGGGCCGTTGATGAATGATGACCCAGAGGAGGCTGAAATCAGAGGAGAATAAACAGGGGAAAGAAGAGGAGAGGGACAAGGGGAAGGCTGGTAACTATCTGTAGCGGAGGGCAATTATACGCCAGGCCAGGCTGCCCCTGGGGCAGCAGCACAGGCTAAAGAATGCAGAGGGCTCAGGAGTCTGACCACCCAACACACACACACACACACACACACACACACACACACACACACACACACACACACTGCTCTCAGAGAGGTGGGAAGAAAGAAGACAGTCTGGGAAAAATATTTCTTTCTGAAGTTTCTGTTCACTGTCTGACCAATAACAACCGACCAGGAAGTGTAATTAATGAAAATGTCTTGAAGTAAAGCAAATTCTTAAATAATAAATAAATAAATAAATAAATAATAATAATTTTTTATAAATGGACAAGATTCCAAAGGTACTTAATTTAGTATTTTTCCTCCCAAACCCCTCATTTTAACTGTCAGTTCAAGGTCTTTTTTTTTTTTTTTTTTTTAATGTTCAGGAATGTGATTCCACTGAACAACATGCCTGTTCAATTAAAACGGAAAGCCTTCTTATGCGCTTCAGCAGCAGACTTGTCAAAAAACACTCAGCAATTGGATGTCGTTGGCTTTTTCTGTCACCAGCAGGGGAGGAGGCCTCCGTAGAAATAATATTTGTGGTTTTCTTAGTAGGACTAGGAGATGACTTAATGATAATATCCTTTCTTTCTTCTCCTGGCTCAGTTACACTCTAACTGACAATCAGCTTTTTCCTCCTGAGCTCGCATTGTGAAGTGCATTGTGTGTGTATATATACATATACATATACACACACACTCCGTCTGCTTACTAGAGGAAGCACTCAGTCAGTGGGCCCGAGACCATGCAGTAAGACACCCTCGCGTGATTACCATTGTGGACACACACACACACACACACACACACACACACACACACACACACACACACACACACACACACACACAACAGCAGTCTCGGATTAAATTTCAGAATTAACATAATATTCATGCACCTAAGGAAAAAAAAGGTCCACATTACACACGGTTTTAAAATCCCATTTTACTTATAGTACTATAATCATGTTTCAGTCCTGTTCCGAAAGAATTATCGTGCGATTATTTTTAAGTTGTTAACAATTTTCCGATACATACTGTACAGTAGGCGTTCTAGTTATATAAGGTCATTAAGCTCTACCCCATGTAGTGAGAATACATACAGTAATAAACAGGAGACCAAAGTGTGTGTTGCAGCCTAAAAATAGTGTTACAATCATGTGGCATATTTCACTTTGAAAAGAGATGAAAAAGAAAGTTATGGATGGATAATGGAAAATATGGATCTTAGAAAAAAAGATAATAGTGATAACGAAGGAAAACAACTCATAAAACATCGCAACTTCCAGGATCTTTACTTAAGGATGCACACAAAGCAGATTTTCCCCCCTACAGTATATTTGCAAAAACGTATCCTGTCTTAGCATATTTCTTTGCGTTTTTTTTTCTTTTTTCTTTTTTCGGACAAGAGCACAGAAAACAGACATGTCTTTCTGCCCTGTCTGTGGGAACTGTCCCTCACTAGACAGAATGCTGTCATTATGCATGATGATCTTAGCATTCCCAGTTCCAGATGCTTGAGTACAGTGTGTGCATGGAAAGGCCAGCTTCAGTGTAAGCGTGAGAGAGAGAGAGAGAGAGAGAGAGAGAGAGAGAGAGTATGGAGTTGTCCATTGTGGCATGTGTATGGCTGCACACACCCCACTACTTGCACTGGAATTCAAGTGGGAGAGTGTGATGAGGAAAGATGACGAGAGAGAGTGAAAGAGAGAGAGAGAGAGAGAGGAAGAGGCGAGAAGGGAAATGGAAGACTGCTGAAAGGGCAAAATATTAGCTTTCATGCACTGCTCTCTCAAACTCTCGCCCTTTCTTTCACAATCTTCCCCTGAATGCCACCCCACCGCACACAGCTTTCGAACAATGAGGGTAGAAAGTGACAGAGATTGGTATGTCTTCTTCTTCTTCTTCTCTCTCTCTCTCGGTCATTCTACATCTCTGTGAGAGAGTTCATCATGAGTGGGAGTTCATTAATTCTGTTGTGTGAATGAATGAATCCCCCTCTCACACTACTCCTATAATAATAATGCTGTTGCTATAGAAACGGAGTAATTATATAGAGGTTAGTTGAAGTGTTAGTGTATTTTCATGACACTGCTGGTCTACAAAGTCTTTCTTTTTTTTTTCCTGTTTGGAAAAGTGAATATGATTTCTGTCAAAGGCTTCACAGACACGTCCTATGTTTGCGCATTTGTATACGCACAGCACAAGGGGGAGCATTTTTCAGTTGGTCGAACATTTTTTGGTCGCATCTGAGAAAGTAATGGAATCCATTGTGAGTGAACACTACACAAAAACCTCTTCCTTTTTCCGCACCGATTTTTTTTATCTCACCCAAGCAGATAATGATAAGTCACCGCCGTGGACGTGTTAGCGTAACGAAGGACGAGACAAAAGAGCTGAATGGAAGCCTAAAGAGTGAGCCGTGCTGAGGGTTAGGAATTTCTGAATGCCCATGAGAGAGGCTCTGCCAGTCAGTGGCTGTCTGACCAGGCCATGCCCAACCATGCAGAGGTCATGTGAACACAACCCCCTCACACTCCTACATCTCTCTGACATGTCTGCTCTCACATTCTCACCCCCCAATTTGCCAAAATGAATATTTTTCCCAGATCAGATCAAAAAAAAGGGGGGAAAAAAGCACCAGTGGTTTGCAGTTTGTTCATCTCTGATGAATGGACTTGGAATTGTCTTTACATTGTTAACCTCTGGGAAAAGTAGAAGCACTCAGTTCACGTTTTTTTATATCAATTGTTTAAAGATGTCTAATGCTTCCAGAATTTGTAGACCTACTCTCAATCCACTCCACCTCAGCATGTGTAATGTAATTATCGTAAACATTAAAAAAAAAATAAGAGCAGAAAACTTTTATTTCATTCAAATGAAAGCTAAAGAAGAGTAAGAGTAAGGGAGTCTGTTTAAGAGGGAATAAAACACAACATGGCACGTAGTGTAGGGAATTAATCAACATCATGACGGTGTGAGACAAAGTCTGGTACTGTTACCACCCTTCTTCAATAACACCAAGTCCCCGAGTGTTTTGCTTGTCTTACACCACGGCAATTTATCAACAGTGACAAATTGTGTTTTGCACAATTTGTGAACTCGCACATTGATTGAAAAATCAATTTATAGCTACAGTACTGTGCTAAAGTCTTGAGCCACCGCTCTTATTAAATTAAATTAAAGAAATGGGAGCAAATGCTTTACATTGACAAACTGCAAAGTGCTTAAATATACAGTTTTAAACGAACCTGAGCAGCAACCTCATTTCCCCTCCCGTCTGTTCCAACCACTCAGCATTCAGCATCACCGGCATATTAATCACCAGCCTGATCGTCTGTCATCATATGTCTTAAGTTAGGTGTTTTTTTAATGCTTGAATGATTCATAGGTCACTCTGGCTTGACAAACAAAAACGTTCCTCTAAAACTGGTCAGGTACAGGGACTGGACTGGAAACGAGAAAAACCCAGAGACAAAAGACTCCTTCAATAAACCTGGAGAACGATTCCTCAAGATGACATTAAAAATACGAGAAAGCCCGGCTCTTTGGAAGCAAAATATGATATAAAATAAGGGGGGACTCGGGTAATCTTGTTACCGAAAACCCGGCCATATGAACAGATATGCGTTTTAATTTGTTAAATAAAACATTTTCTATAATTAGTCTTACTGTAGATCAGAGCTGTTTATTATAGTAATGTTGATTTGTATTAAAGCCATCAGAGCTGCTGTTATAGATTATGAAACAAGACCTTCAGACCAATCGGATTTAAGAATTCGAAAAGCTTAATGTAGTTTTATCCAGCTTTTAAACACAAAATCTACATGGATTTTTTTCATATTTTGACTCATTTAAAGCGTTTGTAATAATTGAATTGATTAGCCTGCTGTAAAAAAAATAATGTGTTTTGTGCAGATATTTATTAACAGCTGCAGCAGCCGACTATAATTATGATCAGTTTGTCTCAGGTCTTGTTCATGCTACAATTCAGGTATATAGAAGTGTTTTTAGGGCTGTATATATATAATTATTATTATTATTATTTTATTTTTTGCATTATTATTATTATTATTATTATTATTATTATTAGAGAAGGGCATTCATCAGTGTCGCATTGTGCCCACCTGCACCGTCTTGCACAGCCTTGTTCCGGACAACCTGAACCGAAGTTTACAAACGCCGCATTTCTCATCCCATTGTGGCTCTTGTCAAGGAAAGAGCCTCGGCTCGGCTTGTTTGGCGGATCATGTGGCCGACGCCGGAGCTCTCGTTTCTAAGATGGCTGACCTCCGCTTGCACTCAAGAGATTGCTAATCGTGCCCACTGAGACGCTTGTTTACAGAGGAACAATCGAAACTCCTACATCTGCACTTGTGGCTTAACACACCAACCGTCCTGCTGGTGCTTCCTACAAAAAGCAAGACAGGAAAACAAATAAAGCAGGGAATGTGTTGTTATATATTTTTTATTTACTCATTCTCCTCCTTAGAATTATTTAAAAACACTTTATTTGATGGTTTACTAAGTGAAAATGAGGTGGACCATTTGCCCTGATGGAATGTTAGATTTTTCCTGAGTTTAGATTCATATTCACAGAGAGTATTCTTTACTAAATGTGTGTGTGTACATATGTATATGTGTGTGTGTGTGTGTGTGCACTTTCAGGACTACACCCACCTTATCACTAAAAACAGATAAAATCCCTTTTCAATCCGATATCAGTGTGAGGTCCAGATGTGTGTGTGCGAGTGTGTGAGTGTGTGTGTGTGTGTTGGAACATGCCTCCATCTGTGGCACACATGGGATACATTCTGTAGTAGTTGAAATAATTCATGGGTCACTCGCAGACATACTACTTGATACTTTGCAGCTTCTCTGTTTTTAAATGGGTCTGGCTGCAATACACACACACACACGATTTAAAATGCGATAATTAAACCTTTTGTTCATAATAAAAACAGTATAGAAAATATCTGAGAAAGGAACGATCATAATACATGCAAAATATTTCTTAATATTCATAATGAAGTTCTTCAAAGGGATCAAAAGAAATGAAATGCATTAAAGCAGAAAAAAAAAGAGGTGTGTGTGGGCTTAGTAAATAATCAGGCTAAAGTCTGAGTCGTGCTAAGCTTTTGCAAAACTGCCTCCTGCATCAGACAAGTTAATAAAACACGGATTCACCCCCCTCCACTCGCCGAGCGGCGTTCGGGCTCCGAGGGTTTAATCTTCATTATGGAGCATTACCCCACTGCGAGCGTTCTGGTTGAGCCTGGCACCACCGAGCCGGTACACACACTCACACACACACACTCTCTCTCTCACACACGCACACATACACAAGCACTGACCTCACCCGCTCAAATGAACTGTTAAATAACTCCACCTAATCCTGAGACCCTGAAACAATAGGTGCTTGAAACATCCATTTTCCTACCATCAATCAAGCTCTGCGGCTTTAGAGATTTATCATTAATTAATGCGCACGGGGAACGGGACAATCTCGAAAAGAATCTCGCAAAGACAGCTTGTGGAGAGAGTGTGAGAGAGTGAACGTGTGAGAGAGAGCCTACTGTATATCATTGTGCTAACAAACAGCGTTGCTAATCCTCTTACAGTCAAAGGTTTTTTTTTTTTTTTTTTTGTCAAGAAACGCAATCATTAACCAGAATAATTTGGATATTGATTGTTTACTGAAGAGCTCGTGTTTATCTAATTAATCTCGTCAAAGCCCGTGTTACTTTCCCCTAGGGACAAAAACATTTACTTACGCTAATGACCTGTTGCTCTTCATTTCTTAATTAGGTCCTAATAATCGGGATCGGTTACGGATTCGGCGTGTGACGCCGTGACCCCGCGACATTGCCCAAGCTTCAATCACGAACGCGGTCCTCGGCGTGTCATGAAGCCGAGGGCTTCATTTAATATGCTAATGCACACGAGCGGGGCCAAGAGGACGATCTGAATATCCGCCATAGTCATTAGGATAATTAGAGAGGAAAGGCAATTGAGTAAACAGGGTCGTTAGCCTGTCACCCCTAATTAAGCCATTAAAGAGACACAGGGCAGAGGGTGTCGCGTTAATTAACGGCTGCTCGCCGAGACGAGTGTTCGACACACAAATTATCTGATCGAGAAACAATGATTAGGCGAAGCAGGGGGGCCGTTAGAAGAGGTGCCGAGGAGCCCTCGCCCGTGTCCCGCACAATGCTAATGACTCATCCTTAATAATCCTTTCATTCTGCGAAACAGCCCCACTTAGGTTTCACACACCCGGAACCAATGAAAAGCATGAAAGCACAAGCAAAAAAAAAAAAAAAAAATCCTGTTTAGGCGCCTCTTATCTGCACCAATTAAACACATCCTCTAGCACGTTAGCAGACACGTGGAACAGGTGTCTGTGTCAGGGATTTGAAACACAGCCGGGGATGAGATGAGCAGCCGGTTTGAAACAACTTGAAGGCTTTGTAGCCTTGCGTTCATTCGCTTTCCATTAATTCAGCGGGTGGACTTCTTAATGAAGCCTTCTATAAAACATTACAAAAGAAATAAAGGTCTCAAAGAGTGAATGTCATCTCTGAAGTACTTTTGGAAAACACAACTCACTTCTCTGCTATGTTATTTTTTTCTGAAAATAAAGATATCACACTGTGCTCTTCTTTCTTACTGAGAGTCTACCATCAGGAGGACATGTTTCTCTACCTTTAGGTGTGTCTTTTTCCACCTTGGACAGTGCACATGGTGCCATATATTGTACATACTAATGGTTAAAAAAAGCAAAACGACATCAGCCACATGGAAAAGTTCAGTCTGGAGCCTTTACTTCTGAGAGCATTTGTTGACGTTCAGAAAGACAATCATGATACTTCTTTTGTGTCTGATATTAATGCCAGCACTGTAAATATAAATATGGGAAAGAAATTGATGAGAATCTCTAGACAGAAAGCTGTCAGGTGTACAGAAGGCTCTATTAGACGCACCGAGGAATATTAGTCTGGTTTGAATATGCAGTGGGTTCACGTTAACGTGTTTGTTTTGCGCTCTTAGGTTCTGTCTCATCATTCAGTCGAATCAGACGCATGAAATAAAGCAGCTTTCATCAGAGAGGAAGCAATGATATGGAGAAGGTGCGCAGCTTAAACAGGGCATTATCATATAAAATATGCAATCAGGACGTGATGCAGAACATTAGGCATGGAATGACGAAGAGCGGCGCGCAATAACTCACAATACAGAGCAACGCAACGACGAAGAGCAAAGCCATTTATTTTGATTGAAATGCTTTCGTCTAAATCTATTAAAGCAAACGAATGATCAATTTTATTTTTAGTATGAGGTCAGATCACTGAACTGTTTATTCTGTGGTGCTTTTATTATAAAATCCTACACAGAATGTATAAATGTATGTTTACAGCATAGAACTTTTTTTATGGGTTACAGTAGTGCTATAGATTTATTGTTATTTACATTTTTTTTTTTTTTACGTTATACCTTTGTACTTTGCAATTTGACATGATGGAAAACGCACCTTAATGGAAAAAAAAAAAAAAAACCTACATGATTAGTTGGTAAATTTTCAGCTTCACTCACAATAATGCTTGCTTGGAATTATTTGCTTCAAACAGTGACTTTACCACTGGTTTGCTTTTTTTTTTTTTTTGTCATTATTGTGGATGTGATTTAAAATCTTGGCCATAATGGCAATACTTTGACAAACATGACTTCTTAGTAGGAGATTTGTGTCAAGTATTTCTGAACCAGCACATAAATGAATTAGCAATAAAATGGACTTAGCCTGTAATAGCAGGGGTGCCCATTATTGGAGTTCTAATCACTAAAGAGATGCCATTCAATTGCCTCAAGAAGGCGCTTTTTTTCCCCTGCCGCTTTGCCGGCCACCGGATTTCATAAAGTAACACGTTTTTAATGGAAGGTGCTCTGCTTGAGCCAAGGACCCCAGAAGCTTTTTTTTTGCTGCGGGTCTGAGTTTTGATTACTGCTGGCAACAGGCTCTTAGCTCTCGTCGGAAGCCACGGCCGAGTTGAAAGGGTCCCAGCGTGCGTGCCGAGGCTCTGGAAATTACAGCGGGGAAAAGGGGAGAAAGTGCTCCTCTGCATTTAGTGCATTTAATCAGCCGCTCTTTTTTTTTTTTTTTTTTTTTTTTTGATAGTCAAACAGTAGTTAATTACAGTTGCACCTGCCCACGGGTGTCGGGGTGGATCGTTGTTAATGAGGGATCTAGAGCGCCTGCGTCTTTTCCTGGAATATATAAAACTCCAGGGGATGCGCCGCATGGCATCGCCAGCTCGCCACTTATGCCTGCCGCTCGCCGCGTCATGATTGACAGCGGAGACAGGAGGAGAAAAGAAGGAGCTCGAATTTGATTCCATCTCTTGTGTTTGGAGAAATTATACATCTCTGCCCTCAACTTCACAGGAAAAGAGAGGAAGAAAGAGAGAGCAGGAAGAGAGAGCGCCACTTGTTTCTCAGGCCTAATTTTTAAATTGCGTAGATATTTCTCCCCCATAAAATCTTACGTTGCTTTGATTTAACTGTACTTTGGTAAGGTTTCGTTTTTTTTTTTTCTCCTTAAATTAAAGAAGGTCTCAAATCGGTCTTGTTTCTTCGGATGCCACTCTTTTGAAGTCGTTAGCATTAAAAAAAACAAAAAAAGACTCCTCCTCCTCCTCCTTCATCCTCTTCTCTCTTCCTATCTGGAGTTTCTCTTTCTTTCTTTTAAGTGAGGGAGAGAAAGGGAGAGGGAGAGATAATGAGACGACGCGACTGGGGCTATTAAAGGACAATTTGATAGCGCACACACCATGTCGGCCGTTCCAAAACAAGATGTGCTCGGTAGCACACGCTCTGCTGGACGCCTGATCAAAGCGCGTTAAAACTGACCTCAGTGTCAAGAGCGCTGATCAAAAAGCAGGTGCAAACGGGCGTACACAGGCGCACATGCGCACACGCACAGAAAAACACGCACATGCAAAGACATGCAAAGACAGAGAATGTCACACACACAACCCACAAACCCATACTGAATCTTTTCTTTTCTTTCTGGGTTTTTTTACTTCATGCACATGAATATAGGGAAATGTCCGTCCCTGACCTCTTTCATTCTTTTCTGTTTTATTATTTTGACCCTCACCCCCTCCTCTAAACTCAAACCCCCATGCTGTGCTATAATCTTTTTTTTTTTTTTTTTTTTTTTTGCTCTTCTATCGGTAACCATATTTGCCACACCCAATCAGTTTGATTGATCATCAGCAAGGCCACAGGCTGGGCAATCAGCTGGGTCTCGGCGATTTCCCCACAGACGCACGGGGCTTGACAGCACCATAAACTGGCCATTCATCAAAGTGTCCCCGTGCTGGACAATGGCGCTGCCCCGCGGCTCACTGTCATACACAGCTCCGAGCACGCTGGCAAAGTCACACGCGCCCGTACAGACCTCCGCGACCTGTATGTGTGCAGGTGTTACGCGTCAGTTCATTTGGTGTGTAAAAACAGAAACGATACCGCAGCCCAAACGCTCTGCCATGCCCGGGTCTGGCACCGATCTTGTCTCCGACTCCTTCAAGAGTCTCGGCTGCTTAGAGAAATGGATCAGGCCCCAAAGCAATATTGACTGGATAGAAATGGAAGATGAATGATGGCCCTAATGCGATATCCACACACACAGAGGTCATGATAATAAAGCATTTATCAGACCTCTATTACTTAGACACACACACTCACACACAGTCACACACTCAGTGTTAAATACAAAGCGCGGGGGGGCTACAGACGGTTCAGAACACCATCGAGGGAGCTTGAAATTAGCTCCTAAAGTACACTTAAAAGCGAGCAGCGACTATGAGAACGTGACAGTGCGGAGAGGGCGAGAGGGACGTGGAGGAGGAAAGAAAAATAGTCTGAAATACAAAGAAAAGCAGAGGAGAGCGAGAGGGAGAGAAAAGAGTAGCAATGGAGCATGGAGTGTCAGCGTGAGCGAGAAGGCGAGCGTGAGTGTTTCTGCTTTCTGAGATCGTCCAGAGAGTTAAAGAATGCCGCCGCTCACCAGGCTCCTCTGCGTTTTACGGCACATGGGTCAATAGTAATAATAAAAGAGATATTCATGGACATAGAGTTCTCCCTCTCTCGCTTCTGTTCTCTCTCTCTCGCTCTCTCGCTCTCTCTCAGGCACATCACCTAGTTATTTAGAAGACGTCTCGTCCCGGGCGTTCAGGGAGCCCATGAATCTGCCAGCGCCTGTACACTTAGGGGCCCGTAGTCAAGACAAAAGAGCCTCTCCTGACCTGGTCACTAAACCCTGTCAAATGGAGCCATTCCTCTTCCAGCCAGGACTAATGAGTTCCTCAAGCCATGCCAACTTTAGGAACACAGCCTAACATTTTGCAAACTTCTAGCGAACAAAGAGAAGAGCTTGTGATATTTGGGGACGGCGTTCGTTTTCAGCATTATTTTTTTTTTAAATTTCATTATGATTTATGATTCTGTAGATATTACAAACAAAAAACCTTTTTACAAAGTACTTTTTAGCCGTGCTGTGCCGTTATCTCCAGCGGATTTTGTTTCCCTCTGTCCATGGCGATGGCCGATAAGAGACGCTAGCAAACAGGCGGCGTTCGAAAAGACAGAGACGTTAGCCAACTCTGCTTAGCCTGACACTGTGAAGACGGCCTCGGCCTCTGTTTCCGAGTTCAGGAACGCGGGGCGCTTTATGTGCACATTCAGGATATGGGGGTTATCCTGGATGACCTGCCTATTGAGTCCCAGTGCTGCAAGTAAGAGCAGGAGTGTGGCGGGGAGGAGCATGCTAGCACTCCACCTAAACCCGGCTAAAATAACTACAGGACACAAAGCGCAAGTAGTAATAGAGATATCATTTGTGTGTGTGTGTGTGTGTGTGTGTGTGTGTGTAGTATAATTTATTGTACTGAATTTTTCCCCATCCCAGTGTATTTACATTTACATTTATCTAAATAAAATGATTTCCATATGTGTGCGTAGTGTGCAAGTGTACACAGTGTTTAATATCTTTATATATGCAGCGGTGAGTGAGTGAGCGAGCAAGTAAGTGAGTGAGTGTGTGGTGCATGGAGTAGTGTGTGAGGAGGATATGTGTGTGTAAACACGTACCCCGTTCCAAGCTCATAAAACACAGCACACTGTCGAAGCATCCAGCTGCTTTTAGGAGAGCTGTGTTTTGATGTCGAGATTCCAAGCAGCTCAGAAACATCTCACACACACACACACACACATGATTTCATACACAGTAGATATAGATATTAAAACAATAACCGCACTAAACAGTTATTTTATTCTACCAGAAAACACACACACACACACACAAACTAATATCATGCGGTTTATCTTATTGATTGCATTTTTTTGTACATATATTTAGAATGCACACAAAATGCTGCATCGATAATGTATACGCACTAAAGCATGACTATAGAAATATCAGCCTTCCTATCTACTTTACGTAGTTTTCATTGCCTCCTGCATGCATTCCTGTCACGTAACACGCTCTCGGAGCTTGTTTGTGTTCCTAAGGCCTGGCTCGTCTACACGAGGGGTCTTTCCCACTTTCCCAGCACTCGGAGCCATTCTCTCCCAACTTCCTGTGCTCTCACCGGGAGGAAAGGTCTGTTTGTGTTGCCACGGAGACGTGCTGAAAGGAGCCGGACCTTCCTTCGTCTCCTTCAATGCTCCTCTCCTTCGGAAACAAAACAAAATGGAGAGAGAGAGAGAGAGAGAGAGTTCTTCATTCGCGTAGGGAAACCCCCGAAGCGGGCCGAGTTTCAAACAATTGCAGGAGGAGGCTTCTATTAGTTTGTGTGTTATGATAAGGTGGCTCAGTCAAGCGAAAGCCAGCTCCCAGTCCCAGCTTCCCTGTTTTTTTTTCTTTTTTCTTTTTTTTTTTTCTTTCAAGTTCTTTGCATTAGACAACGAACGAGTGCTTAAACAAACGACAGGACAGAGGGCGGACGCAGCCTCGAACCAACCCCCTGCTCTCAGCTCGCGCGGGCCGAGCCAGGCTGTCGCAGTTTACCGCAGGCCGACAAGGTGACAAGTCAATGCGCAGTCTATTTACACACAGCTGATGGTGTCAGTTCCCCTGTCGATGCGCCGAGGTTCGTTTTTTTTGTTGGGGGGTGGTATATATAATACCTCTCCAACAGTTTTGTCCCTCTCTGGCGATTTGGCCGAGTGTGACTGCTGACGCCGGAGATAAATGCGTCTCTGACCCCAGAATCCTCCGCCGGGTTTATTTGTGAATTTCATTGAGTTCATGCTTTATAGTGTATGGTGTGAATGTGAGTGTGTGGTCCTCTCTCTCTCTCTCTCTCTCTCTCTCTCTCTCTCTCTCTCTCTCTCTCAGTGAACTGCGCCACTCCAGAGATCCTGCTGTGTCCAGGCGCCCTCT
>JAQQZT010000040.1:23770424-23785971 GCA_030068275.1 Clarias platycephalus
GAAACCTACTTCTGGGTTTACTCCCCTCATTTCTGTCTCTACCATCCGTGCGCACACACACACACACACACACACACACACACACACACACACACACACACACACACACACACACACAAACATACAATTCAAACAAGACACATCCTAAGGTTCTACGCTGTCTCCGACTTCAGTCTCGATGTCTGTTGAACAGAGAAACGTATGTATTTATGTTCACGTGACAGCACTTTGACACAAGTTAAGTGGCTAATAAAAGGAGTTGCTCAGGGAGCCTCCGGCCCTTCGATGAGCCTGATGGGTATCATTCACGGTTTATTGGAGATGCGCCACAGATGTGGCAAAAGAGAAAGAAGGCTGTTGAAACGACGCATCTGCGTTACATATAGTTTACACTGCGTATCCGAGCAGCCGTAACCATGTCTGCAGGGAGTAAATCAAATAAATAAGTAAATCAAAAACGGCCTGTTAGCCTTGTTCACACCGCGCAGAACACGGCCGTGCCATTCTCCTCATCCTGTTCACTAAAGGCCAACGCTAAAACGATATTTTCGTCAGAGCCTGCTTTCGAAACAATGCACAAATGTTTTCAATCTCCGCTAAGTCTTTGTGTGGAACAGACAGATTTCTTTTTTTCTTTGGGAGCAGATTCTGGCCTCGGTAGCCTTTCTAACATGTAACATTTCACTGACTTGTTTATTCATTTTATTATTTATTATATTGAAGTGTGGTTTTGGATATCCTCTTAACTTACTGAAGCCTGCATTTCCGGCGAATTTTACTAATCTCCCTATATGGAGCTCTTGTATCTACCTGGATTATTTTTCCCTCGGATGGTGAATGGCCAATGAGTGTCGGTCAATTCAGCTGAGAAGGAAGTGCCGTGTTTCCCGCTCGTTCCCTATTTTTTAGCCCACAAGACTTGGTTTTAGGGATGAAGGTGGTACAGCGAGTGTAGTTATGCTAGGACTAACAAACACCACCAAGAAAAAGTTTCAAGGCAAAGAAAGAAACCCTTCGGTCATTACACATCTACGTAACCAGTGCAACACTATTAAAATATAAATGTCGTAGATTCGTAGTTGGGGAAAAATAAGAGGCCAAAGTTTCCCCTTCTTTTGGCCAAGGTAATAAAGTCAGCAAGCTCTATGTAAATGGAGGGGGCTTTACCTCGACCCAGCGTGGCGCACAGTCAGTGATGCGTTTCCTTTTCTCGCTCCCCCCTCGGGTAATGTTCCCTCGCAGTGGCGCTAGTAATTGAATCAAGTCAATATAGATACGCCCCTCTCCCCATATCACCCCTCACCTAAAAAAAAAGAAAATTAAAAAAACTTTTAGTAATGAGAGCCAGATGTTTTGAGCTGGTGGCCCTCGTACCAGGGGGTGTCTTAAAGGTGCAGGATCGTTTCAGCAATGGATATATCTTCATTGTGGAGTCACGACAGACATTACCTTAGCGGCGGGATCCGACTCACACATGCATGTGCCTGTATGTGTTTTATGAACTGCAGCAACAGACTGACACCCTGTCTGCTTCTGGCAGCCCGGCTGGTCTGGATCCAATCCCCTGGCGCTCATTAAAGAAGCACCCCATCCCCACACCCATCCTTTAATGAAACACTAAAGGGGGGGGGAGGACAACACTCTGTAACAGATGTGCAACCGGGACGAAGACATACCTGAGCACACAGACTGCCGAGTGGACGCTTTCAGCTCAGGGAGAATGAAAGAAGTGTGTGTGTGTGTGTGTGTGTGCGGGTGTATGTGTGCATGTGCGTGCGCAGACATTGAAAGAGAGAGAAAGGAAATATCTGAATTTTTAGAGAATAACAGCTCATCATTTTTTATTCACAGCACTGGGAATCAAAACCACCTCCATTAATCTGGAAGGAGGAGACATGATCCCTCTAAAACACTCTGTTCTTTATGAATAACAACTGGATCTGGCACAATTTCTCAAAAAACAACAAAACTACTGACTAAACGGATGAACTCCTAATTGCTGCTGTGATGTCTTCAACCAAGCTTTATTATCAAAGATGACAGTCTTTAATGCGCTGGAGAAAAGCAAATTATGTGACAGCGACATCTTTACATGTTCCTTACCATATGCAACAAATTATACAGAATCTATTATTCGATTTAATACCCCCCCCACTCTCTCTCTCTCTCACACACACACACACACACACACACATTCCCTCTCCCGTGAGCCATCCTCATTTCTTTCGAGCACATCTCTCACCCTTTTGCACTTTTCCTTCTCCGCATGCACCGAAAACCGCACACATTCCTGAACATGCTTTGGGTCAGGGTTTTGTGCGAGAATATGAAAGTGACTCATGAGAGAGAAGGAGAAAGTAAACGGGGCCTGTCAAAGTCATCACTTGTCAGCGAACGAGACAGAGGGACGAGAAGACAGAGGAAGAGACGCATTTGTTTTCACAAGGCCGCTGCAAATCCCTCGTTAGCTCACTCAGAGCATTTGTGCTCGGCTGAGGCGGCCGGGAGAGCGCTACGGCAGGACGTGTCCTTTCTTCGGTTCCCTCGCTCCTCCCAGGAGAGGTGCTGAGCTGAAGCCGGAGAGGAGCTGACACTGACAACACTGAGAACAGCAGGGGAAATTCCCCTCCATATCCCCTCAATAAAAGCCCAGCTGCAGTGCAGTAAGTGAGACAGTAAAGTAAGAACTTCTGCTTCGCCCCCTCTAACCCCCATGAGTACACGCTCTTTTCTTCAAAGTATTTCTTGTTACAAATGTTCGGAACGTTTTTGAAGTAAATCATTGTGACCTTTTATAAGTTTTATACTAGTGTAAGTACCTGTCTTTGACAGTTACAGAGTTAAAATAGAAAATTAAAATTCACATATACTATTTCAGCAGTTAAAATATAAACTAATCCCAGTAAAAATATTCAGTTTAGTTTTTCTAAATAATATCTATTGGTGCGGGTGTTTGTTTACATTGTGCAAGTATCTTATTTTAAAGTAGATTATTAAATCCAGCACGTAACTGTTCATAGCATCGATTTTTTTTTTATTTCACTTATTGTTCCGGTTAAACTTCAGACAAATGTCTAAGTACTGCGAAAATTTTTATTAATTGTGTCAAGCAGTCGATTTAAGACACACCCACAGTTTGCCGCATGCGTAGTACGATGTCAAAACGTGCGGTTCATAATTTGGCACAAAAACAAGGTTCAGTTTTCATAGTGTACGTTCCATTTTTTTAGAGTAATCCATGCTGAGTGCGTGCTGTCGTGTGTGTGTGTGTTGAGGATTGTGCCGGCTTGTAGTAATGCATTACGGTCAATTTTTGTGTCTTCGGCATATTCTGTGTGTCCACGGTAAACTTAGCCACGCCCACCCGTTATATGCTGTCATCTGTAATCTGGCTGGACAGACATACAGACAGAAGTTTTTCTGAGACTGGTTTCGGGTCCAAAATATGAAACTTTAAGATGTATATTATTTAGCGAGTTCCAACCAATGTACAGACAAAACCTTTTTTTTTTAATATACAGTATATCAGAACTGCTAATAATTCAAACCACTGAAAAACGTAAATTGTGCCCTTTGCACCTTTACTCACTTTGCACTTTGATAGAACAACATTAGTTTGGTCGATTTAATTTCAGTTTATCCGAATGCATTATGATAAAAGCAACAGTTGAGACTGTAATCACGCTCATGTTCGTTACAGCCGCACTCATCTCTTGAGTCGATGATGATGTGCTACAGATGTAACAGTGATGCAGGCTGAAACTAATTATCCCCTAAGTACAAAATGTCTATTTCATGCCATTATGTTTATTCTTATTTACATAGACTGGGGGTGGTTTAGTCCTTGGTTCCGGAAATATAATCCATGCTAAGCCATTCGTTACCAGCAGATAAGGCGATGTGGATGCCAAAAATTAAGCCTGATCATTTTTATGTTAAAAAGGACAGTGTGAGTGTCTATGGTATTCTCGACATGACAGTGTTTCTCCTGCAGCCAAGTACAGTTTTAATGCACGACTGTTTTTATTGCGTAAATTCGATATTTTGATGATGGATAGAAACTCCACTACAGATGGCATATAAAGCGCATGCAGGCCAGAGTATTAGAGAGTGGTGGCCGGTAGAAAACTGTTGGACAATCAATGCAGTGGCAGTCAAGAAACCATTTTTTCTGTACATGGTTTTCAGGAAGCGATCAAGCAGGCATGGACTGAGCGAGTGACAGCAGAGTACCGCAGACGTCTCAGCCAGTTTCATCAGGTTTTGAAGAATAAAGGACTTAAATATTGAATGTTGAATAACAATTGAATTGCATAAAATAACAAACTACTATCTTGATTGTAAATTATAAAAAACATTTTTTAGAATGTTATTAAAAGATAAAACTGCACTTTTGTCTTAAAAGTTTTGGCCAACACTATAGGTTCAGACTCCTCACTTTCTGTGGAATGGGAATTGAATGGAAAATTATTACACAAATAACAAGCAACAGACAATAAACTGATCGAGGGAGTCCAGTGAGCAGGTAAAGCAGAGAGAGCGAGAGAGAGAGAGATCAGGGTCAGAGACAGAGAATGGAACTCAAGCCCTAAGCCCACCATGGTGCTAGGTAAACATGACACCTTTTCACCCCAGCCGAGAAGAAAATGCTTGGTAATGACCCACCGGGACCCTGCCAGCTCTGGATGACCCCCTCCTTTAGCTGGCTAAAGCTTAATTCTTACTAATTACATTCCTGAATGACAGAAAGTTGGCAGAAGCCGCAGCGAGGGCCCAGGTACTCTGGCATCCTGAGAGAGAGAGAGAGAGAGAGAGAGAGAGCGAGCAGTGGTAGACATACTGAGGACGTGACAAACTCATTAACACACCAGGAAGGAAGAGAGGGAAAGAAGTCTGTAACCAGAGCAAAGGTGAATTCTAATGAGAGGAAATAACAGATTTAAGAAACCCTAAACACATTTATCAGTCATCAAATCTGAACTCAGAACTTTCAGAGAACACAAAGACGGTTTCTGGACAGGAATTAAATAGACACCTACTGTAGACGACCGACTACGTATTCATCTTCCAGCACAGGGGTTTTTATCAGGATGTTCTGATTTCCTCAGCTCTGTTCAGCTGTTCAGGATCAGGTTGCCTGCATGTGCCTTTACGAGATAATTACTGGATTTTTTTTTTTTCTTTTTTCTTGCAGCAGTCTATCGAGACAGCCCCATTATGTGGGCGGAATTAAATGCTTTTATCACCTTTTTCAGAGTCCTTTCCAACTTGTGAAAAAAATATTATGCAATTAGTCAGCCTGAAAGAACATTACACCTATATTTATATACAATACCCAGCAAATTGGACAATATTCTCCGGTATGTTCAGAATTCAGATACACCGCATTAATGCAAGGTTTCTCTCTCCCCGCCCTATTCTATTTTTTTTTTTTCTTCTTTTTTTTTAACCATCAGATGCTGCCGATATTTTTGATATAATGGTTTCAAATGACTCAGTGGAGCGAGATAGCTAATACAGAGCTTAGCAGGGGGAAAAGGGACGTTGCATTTTTTTATATAGCATAATACAGCTCTTGTGTTTGTCTAAGACAAGGGCCCTTCTGCGCCTCCAAATCCTCGGGGCTATCTTTCAAACAGTGATAGTTACGGAAATTAGCGGCACAGAAATCCATAAGCATCACTCGTCAGGGGGCTTATTAAGTGTCTTTGTGAGGTTATGAGGGGCGGGCGAAGCTCCTGGCTCAGAGGACTCCCGGGCGCTTCCCTTGCTCCGCCAGCTGTGAAGAGCAAGCATCTCTTTTGCTCACACACACACACTTATACACATACACACACAGTATATATATCACTTGTGTCAGTGCACGCTGTGTCATCTCTCTGTTGCTTTTATCTGTCTGATTGAGAAGCAGATTTAAATCTCCTTAGCTCAGGGTCAGGAAGTTAAACATACTGGAGTACGTTACATACTGTATCACTTCTACCGCAGGGATTTTTACTGAAAAATCCAGGATTTGTGGGACACGCACAAAAATTGCAACAGTCATTGGGACAACAGTAGGAGCACTCGCATCATTATCATTTTTGGCTATTACTCCATCGTCTGGTTAGAATTAAACAGCATAATCTGGTTGCAGCAAGATTACTGGCGAAAAGGCTTATTGATGATGTCTTTTAATTACCTAATTAACAAGACAAAATCCTCTCCGTGGTGAAGTCAATGTGACATTAATGGCAACCAATAGCTGACATACCACAAACTTCTATAAATATCAATGCCAACTCATAGCTTCTATAAATCTGGCATCTCAAAAGATGAATTTTATATTTCTAACAAATAAAGGGTATTTGTTCAGGTTGAGAAATAAAATGACATGATACGCTAAGTGAGAAAAAAGAAAGGAGGAAAAAATCCTAGTAGAAAACGAGGCGGATCTGTGACAGTCAGCGCTCCTAATCTGCAGTAATAGTGCTGAAAAGCCTTGCACGGCCTCCAATCTAATTACGGCATGTTTTAGTAGTCATGTTCGTCACGGCTCGCAGGTATTCGCACAGCCCACTTCAATTCCGCAACACAACTGTTTATTAGCTCATCTAGAGATTCATAAGCCGTCCCCTTCCCCCGCGGTTCAAAAAAAACGAGCTCCATTTACCACGCAAAAACTTCCCGCACCGCCGTCATAAATCTCCCCAGACATGGACATTGATTCGGGTAATAATATGTGGCTGAATGTCGCATGGATGCCTCTGTCGAGATCCATCCATCTATGAAACAGGACATGCCAGTAATAGGAAAGACTGTATGGCCCGAGGGCTGGAGCTGCTGTACTCGGCGGCTCATCAGGCCCAGTGAACTTTGATGCGTTGCTGGTAAATATAATTCCATTATTTCCTCCCAGCTCAGGAAGCTGCAAGGTGCACCAGGGCATGAACCGGCAGTCCCAGAGGAACAAGCCCCCGAAGCAGAGCGGGAAAATGATGTTGTTGTTTCCTTTCAATGGCTTTCTGGCCAGGTGGGAGTCATGGAGGGATTTCATTATCTATTTTTTCTTTTTTTTCTTTTCTGAATTTAGTTCCACGATGCCTAAGTAATTACTAGAAATAAAATGACATAAAAAATAAAAAAAACTGTAAATTGCAAATTTATGTTTCACTTTTTAACAGCTTGATCTGCTTTAACTCCCTGCAGTAGTTGCTTGTGAACTTTAGCCACTTTCACACTAAATTTATGCGTTAACACACACAAGAAGGGCAAGTTCGCTCACCCCTGACTTGGTAGAAGTGGTTGGGTGCAGATTGGCTGTTTTCCTAACCAACCTTGTTGCCTGCAGGCTGTGACCAGATTTGGACCGTGTGTGTGTGTGTGTGTGTGTGTGTGTGTGTGTGTGTGTAAACACTCATGTTGTCTAACTCAGAGTAAAGATGTAAGATGGAGGTCTGTTCTTTAAAAAAAAAAGCAAAAAAACAAACATAAATGCAAATTTTTACGACGAGAGTGTGAGCTTCAGCAGTCGCTCGGTGAAGGCTCTGCCTGTCTGCCTGCCTGCCTGCAGAACGAACCCCACCCATCTTAAGCATTCTATTGGTGGAAGAACAGGAAACGAGTGTCTCACTGTCCAGCTCTCGCAAAATATAGCTCATACTGTAACACCGTCTAATGAGCGAGTCAACCGGCAGGCATCGAGAAAAGAATAAAGGTTACAAGGCAAGAAATGTTCTCAGACGTCTGTTCTTCGAAAGTTCCAGCTAATGATCTTTATCTCCCTAAATGGCATAACAGTAAAGCCATATAAAGCTCACACAGTCCTTTCTCCTGACAGAGAGAGAAATCAGAGGAAAGTGGATTTCAGTGGGCTGAGGAAACATTTTGAGAAGGGAGATGGAGGAGGAGGAGGAGGAGGAGGAGGAGGCCAGTACAAACTAGACCATCTCTTCAGGCTGCTAATGAAAACCAGAGCACCGGTCAAACAATTCTGCTCTGTTACTGCCTGTCACTCACTCGTCTCGCGGGCTGTCTGTCTGTCTGTCTCGCTCTCCATCTCTGCCTCCCTCTGATGTCTTGGACATGAATATACATCTGTTTAATATGAAGTTAAAATCAACAGTCATTAGGCTTCCCTTCATGTTAACTCAGGCATTAGGTAACAATAACAAACCAGGAACTTCAACATTAATAAAAGTAATCTTAACAAAGTCGTTAACAATTTTGTTAATTGACGTTTGAGTCTTGAGTACATAACGAACACGGGTCAATTATTTACGTAATGTTCAAACAATTCATGTCGATGGATTCTTATTGTCCACTAATGTGATAAACAATGTCTAAGGAAATGTAACCTGTTAATAATGGTGTGTAAATTAGGAGAGAAATTAGCGTTGGTCCATATTTTATATTTCTCTTTAAACAAGATGGCTAGTCTTTTCCACCAGCCACCCAGTAATATGCTTTTTCCACCAGTTTAATGACGGCTTGGAGAGTGAATTTGTGGTGAGCAACAAAAGGCTGTCTCTCTGTTTTTATTTTCGAGTCTAATGGCCTCATTAACCCAGCGCCGGCAAAACATCATGCTTCATTCCTTTATTTGCTCGGCCTCGTCTCATTGCAGCACACCACTGAATTACTTTGCCTCATAATCATCTCTCTCTCTCTCTCTCTGCCTATACCTTGCTCTCTCTCTCTCTCTCTCTCTCTCTCTCAACCTTCCTATTCGTTCAACTCTCTCTCCCTCCCTTTTTTTCCCTGGCTGGCTGCTGAAAAAGTGCTGATCACAGCCAAACGTGGCGCAGTCTGGAGCAGGGGTAAGGGGATCTGTGAATGGTGCGAAAAGAATTAAGTGCCAGTAATAATTGGAAGCGAGCCTAGAGAATCCAAATATAATCTTACAGCGGGAACACTTGTAATGCGTTCAGTCTGGACGCTGCCCCGAGTGCTGACAGCGGCTGCTGCTGAAGCCGTTCCCTCCTTCTCTCTCTCTCTCTCTCTCTCTAGCTATCTATCCCGATTCTCTCTCACTCATGCATGTTGCCATGTCTGTGCTGCCAAAGACAACAGTCGCTCTGTTGTTTCTGGCATGTTTAGCAAATCTTCCCCTTTTTATTTGGTTCCTCGAGTCCCCACACAGATACACACGCACGCACATGAAGTCTCTTGTTTTGATACAGACATCAAGAAGGCCTCAGCGTCTCAGCACGTGTGCCAGTGGGAATGTGAAGTAATTGCTAATGCAGTGAGTCTCTGGAATCTGAATTATTACATCTTAAGTTTTGTATTTTCAGTAAAAGAATGTAGTTTGTGGTGAAACATGATTTGATCTGATTATCTGTTCTAATATGATCACTGTCAGATTTGACTCAAGTTAATCAACTTCACAAATTATCCTCTTTGGCAATTATTATCAGCATTACATAAAATCCTGCTACAATTATTATTTATTCTTTTGCATCGATAGTGATGGATAATAATAATAATAATAATAATAATAATAAAAAGAAGAAGAAGAATGGCAATGATGATAAAAAAAAAAACAGCAATAATAATAATCATAATATTAATAATATTAAGAAGAAGAAGAAGAATGGCAATAACAACAACAACAGCAGCAACAACAACAATAATAATAATAATAATTACAACAAAAACAGCATGGCCTGAGTGATGAAAATGTATATCAATATTTAAATATTTAATTATTATTATGAAATTATTTTCATATATTATGATTTCATATTATTGTAAACTGGCATAATAGGCCTTTCTATGATATTACTGATATTGTGATATATTTTAGATTTTATAAGTAAAAAAAATCAAAATAAATAAATAATGTAAATTGTGAAATATAAAATATATTACACGTTAAATATTTTTCTTTTTTTTATATATATATATAAAACACACATGATGATGACATTATTATTATTATTATTAATACTATATAAAGAATAAATACCGCCTGCATGTAGTGAAACAGCAGCATAATAGGAAGGCTAACCTGCGGGCTCAGCGTCAGGAGCCAGCGTCTGATTCTCCATAAACGTGGAAAGGAAGCGAGGTGGTTGGCCGACGCATTCCGGTGGTGCGGCCGTGTTGGTTACCCTGCCCAACCTCGCCCTTGGCCAAAAAGAGAAATGCCAGCACTCTCGCTCACCCTCTCTCGCCCTCGCTCTGAGTGCCTTACATTGTATTTTTAGACCGCTGCTGTTTTTAAAGTCTCCTAGTCATTCTGACGCTAATAGCGCAAAGCTGAACTTTATTTTCAGAGATCTCGTGTTTCCTGTCTAAATCGGGCACCGTGGCACTGCAGCCTGCGGGATTTCCACAGCTGCGCACGCGGCTGTGATGCCAGCGCTGCAGGTTAGCGGAGCTGCTCGCAGAACACAGATGAATTGCTTAAGAGCAATTCATTACATGCACAGTTAGTACTAAACCTGATACGTTTCTCTGTATTGAACGGACGCTATAACGTAGGAGAGCGTGTCCGTCTCTCTGGGACTGGCCGTCTGTCCGTACGATTGTTGAAATGACCAGAAAGTAAAGCTTGTGATGTGCTTTTGGGCATGTCTACATGATCTATCCAGCATGTGACAGTTTTAACTAATCCGCGGTAATGAATTGGAACGGGTGCGAGAAATTCGTCTGAATCGGAGTTTTTCCTGGAAGGCGTTCATGAACTTGTGGAAACTGTGGAAAGTAATTCGGCTTCGTGTTTTCCCTCAGCCACAGTATCCCACCACAAGGATCCTGTCCCAAACGAAGACTGTGGAACTCTTCATCCTTCACAAGCGCCATCCTGAATCTGTGCAAACACCTGCTGCGCGCTCTCAAGTGCTAAGACATGTTCCTCCCTGCTTCTTGTTTCCTGTTTCTTGTCTTGTCCTTGCCCCACCTTGTAAAGACATGATTCTTTGGGTATGGGCGCTTCAGACACACACACACACACACACACACATACTCATGCACACACTTACAGTATGCAGTAAAAGGAATGAATCTCTCACCCCATGTTTAGGTTTCCAACATGCTTCCATTCCACACAGTATATTTTTTTCTTCGAATGGAAATGTGAAGAAGGGAATATTTGCTCTCAAAACAGGCCTTGACATCTTTAATGCAGACTAGATGAAAGCTGATACGCCTCGAACATGTCCTGTTTTTACAGACAGCTTTTTATCTCAACAGGAAAGATACTGTATATAGTGTCCAGTGTCTAAGACCTAGGGCATGCTTGCAAAAAATGTGAGCGCGCTTCACGGATCATTTCAGCTCCTGGCTTAATAAGACCAAGAACAATAGTTGTAGATCAGCTCTCCCGCTTTAGCATCGACAGTGGAGGAGAAATGACACAAACACGTCTTTCCTCCTCACGATCACCCCGAATAAATACGCCTATGCACTAATACCAGGGTGCACATGGAGGGCACGTAAACGTTAAGTGCTGGAGTGGGAAACAGAAGCGGGGAGCAGGTATCCGTGACAGCCTGCATGGGGAAGTGGATGGAGCAGAGAGGGATGGCAGGAGTGATAGAAAGACGGAGGCTGCTTGTTGAAATGACACCGGCGAGTGGGACGGTGGCTTTAAATGACGTCTCCAGGGATGGGATCGGGCTTCACAGGCGCTTTTATCCGTGGCACAGAGAACAAGCCCCAGCTTTGAGTGGCACAGCAGCGGCGGAAAGGTGAGCTGGACCACACAGATAAAGAGCTCGCTCTCTCTGCCGCTCTTTCTTCTCCTCCTGCGCCTTAAAGCCATTTCCACCAGGGAGCTCCACCTCAGAGAAAGCGGCTTGCATTTCTCTAAACCGGAGAGGCTTGAAGAGGAGACGCAACCGTGTGTGTGTGTGTGTGTGTGTGTCATTGACTGGGTGTCATTGACTCTATTTATCCATGACCAGCTAATTTATCACGATGGTTATGATTTGTTTTTTTTTTTTTATGTTTTGAGAATATAAATTTCCACATTATCCTAAACACTAATACACATTGGCCTTTAATATTCCATTTATCGCCTCCTTCTCGGACTGCTTTAGAGTTAACGCTGCCGTGGTTACATGTAACGTGTAACGTGTCTGTAAATCGTGTCTGTGTAACGTGTATGAGGATTTTCTGAAACGCCGAAGGTGAAGATGATGTGAGCAGACAGCAGGCACGGCCAACATACGAATTCTGCCGAGCTTCATTTACAACCGAAGTGATCAAATTTGCTTCATGTAGGTTGTCCAAAGTCCTACACACATGCACACACATACACATACACACACAGAACCCACCCAGCTCCTGCCCAGGGGTAATTGGGGACTTTGATACACACTGGTGTAATTGCTCTTTTAAGTAGTGGCTGATGTAGTGGAAAATTGTGCGCAAGTATTTTTTTCTTCTTCTTCTTTTTCTTTTCTAAATCTCTTCTCCACTCACTTTCTCCCTTTTCTCATCCTTTGGTAATATACTTTTTTTTTTTTTTTTTACTTCATTTATTGGTTTTTTTTTTTTTATTGTGTTTTTCTATAGTGGGGGATGTTGTTTTGTCTCGGGTTATGTTGATGATAGGCTGTGTGGTTGAGCGGTTGAGAGGAAGAACTTGGCGTCTGCGTGGCACACACACACATATGCACGTATGATCAAAACAGCATGCTGGAGTAATAAAGAACTCATCACTTTGTGCCGAAGCCATGAGCCGTGCTCCTTTTCCAGAATGGAAACCAGAAACCAGAAACCAGCCCTGCTCAATCTGGGTTTTATCTCCTCGGAATGGCTGTCAATTATGATTTACATGGTTTAAATGGTTCTTAAACTCTTTTAGCTGGCATACGTTTATGATTTTCATTCATGTCGGTACTTTCTGTGTTTGTGTGTATTGGGTAAGGAAGTGTGTATGCTTTCACGGGTGTGTTTACAGGAACGAGCGCGTATGTCTTGTCTCATTGACCTTTACAGTAGGCGACCAGACTTGTAGTAATCTCAGGCCTCGAACCTCTGTTTGTCTTCATCAGTGACATAATCAAGACTCGCGCAGATACCTCGATTGAGTGGAAACTTTTTGCCAGACTAGCAAAGGTTTTGTAAATCAACATGCTGGTTCTAGGCCTCCAGTAGTGCACGATGAAGAGTGATAAAGCACTATACAGGTGCTGATTAGCATTTCCGTTTGATTGAAAGATGGCTAATTTCATACAGCGTTAGTAAGATAGCGTTTAAGGAGAACGTCAGAAGTAGTGGCGCATCTGCTTCGGATATTCCGACACCACTTTGACGCTCATGCTAGTCTAAACATTAGTGTTTTCCGGGCCAACAGCAGACTGTTTTGCTCTGAGATTTTATTGCGTTCTCAAAATAAATGTGGCAATAGTTCGGTACTGTGGGGTTCGCAAACATACCTTGACGAACGCATGTGTTGTGAAGCCGCTTAAACAGGAAGTGCGTACCAGTCCAGGGAGCCATTTTATTTTGCTTTGTCCACTTTTGTATAGTGTTGTATATTGTTTTATGAAATAAAATAATAATAATTAATTAAAAAAGCTTTCAACACATGATACGAAGTTAGATATAAAGTTTTCTGTACAAATTAAAAATGGCTGGCTTTACAAGCTGCCTGCTCCTCCTAGCTAAGGTATCAGATTTAAGCAGCTATGAGCTAATATTTTTATGAGGTAATGCTCACTCTCTGCTCCTGCTCTGCAGTAAACCGACTGGAGATTTGCTAGTGATCAGATTCGGCGTCGGTGACGACATTTTTTTTTATTCCGCACTGGACCATGTGCCCGTGTACATCCAGTATGTATGATTATTTTTGTGTGTCTTTAATTTCCTCTGACTAAAGATACTGTGTCCATCAACACACACACACACACACACACACACACAGAATGCAAAAGAAACATATTTATCAAAAGAGAAGCTAAAACAAATAAATAGTAGTAGTACTAGTAGTAGCATTAAAGAGAACAACAGTGTAGAGATATAGGTTTCGACTGGGTTAGAGTGTGAAGGAGATCTGAGCAAGAACTATCCAGCCACAGGAAGCTTTCTAACAAGGCCCCTCTGACAGTTCCTGGAGACGAAGCCTGTCTTGGGTGCTTATGAAGGAGGTAAATCTGTCATTTCTCCCTCCCCACACAGCAGCTGGAAAAAATTAGCCTGTCTTTCCAAACTCAGGAGATAACCCAAGACCACCTCCACCTAACCCCAGTCTCAGAAGACCCAAAGTCACCATCCCGACTGTTGCAGGCACGTCCCCCCGTTTGACTTTTTTACGATTTTATTTCTCAACCATTTAGCCTTTATATGAACACATTAGGTGACGATCGTTAATAGAAGGTGATGATATATCTGTAGAAACTGTTGAACCGCTGATGTACTTGAGATATGCTTCACAGTAACTGTCTGACGATGAGCAAGGGATAGAAGAGCGAAAACCGAGAGGGTGAAACCGAATAAAGGCATTAGAGACTAGCTATCTGTAACAGCCTTGCCAAGGCCCGTTGAGTCCTAAAGTTGTAGTTTTGACATGGCCTGAGTCCCGAGTCCTGGAGATAGACAGCATTTTTCATCCTGCCTGACAGTTATCTCCCTTTTGGAATTACCCTCCTAATATATCCCCTTTCATCGGTCAGGAGAGAGCTCCAACAGAGAAAGACAGGGATAGAGAGAAAGAGGGAGGGTGAGGGTCTCTGTTTTGTCTCAGGGATAAAAAGGTGGGTTTCTGGCAGCAGCCAGGGCCACACTCGAGCGAGGAGGGACACAATGTCCCCTCTGTCTCACACAGAAAGGAGCTCCTGACAGGAATCAGCTTTCAATTAGCTCTCGCTCCCCCCGTCCATTCTAACCTCCCTCTCACCGGAGGCCCGGCCTGTGGCCCAAGCTCCAGATCCACGGCTAGATTATAGGCAACCTTGTGACAACCAAATTGGACCTTATTTATAGGTAATGGTGTCTCCAGCCGCCACATGCCTGATCCTGTGCTCCTCATCACCATGGAGCGAGGCACAAAAAGGCGGAGCGCCGCACCATTAGGACGTGAAATCGTCACAATTACAGTCTGCAGATGAGTGGCGAATGCCTCGTTCCTCTTACCTTAACGTATCATTACTATTGCTATATATAAATTCTTCCTTTTTTTCCCCTGAAAGTGTTTTTTTTTTTTTTTTTTTTTACAGTGCCGCAGTTTTGGCATGACAGGCTTTTAGGTCAAGAGTCAAGAAGGCGCAGTTCTGCAGACAGATGAAATTCACCCCAAGATCAAGATAGTTGACATTGGTGTGAAAGGTGGTTCTGAGGAAAAGCAATAGTTGCCATTTTACATTATAATAACCGTGGAATCAAAGCAGTATGATACATCTTACCATGAAAAATGTCTATTTTTTGGCATCAATTTTTGGGCATTTCTCTAATACTTCATTGTTCTGCATTAAGACGTAAAGCACAATAAACTTTCTTTTATAATTTTTTTTCTTAACTGCAAAGTCTGTTGCAATTCTCCTCAGGTGTGTTATGCCACATTCTTTCACTGGTGCTTGCTGCTACTTATGGGAACTGAGTTTGAGGGGGGGTGGGG
>JAQQZT010000040.1:23800113-23823473 GCA_030068275.1 Clarias platycephalus
CAGATATACATAATTATACAATGATTTCCTGACTGTAATAAGAACGAGGGAAGAGATCATCATCATCATCATCATCAGATCTATAGGGTGGGTAAGGGCTGGCCGCGGGGGAGCGCTCGCATCTCTATGGTTCTAGAAACATCATCTCCTTTTCCTCTGTCCGTCATTCTTACCTTCTTTCTCTGCCTATCCACAGAGCGTTATCCGGACCCGCTGCCTTCACCCACCTGTTTATTTTTAGCTGCGGTCGATATTCAAGTTTTTAAAACATCTCTCTCGACATCTGTTCGCGTCTTCGTGTCTGCGTATGTGTGCGAATACGTGTACGTGTGTGTCATGCCTGCGTTCTGTCACTGCTCTCGTCCTGGCAGCAGCTCTATCACAGAGCTCATTCTCTCCACAGTGGCAGTTCGGCCTTCCTCTCACCAGTCGCACCGCAGGCCAGATGTGTTTTTACGAGTGCGGCCAGCCATAGCTGCCTACTTTTTAATTAAGCAGAGGCCTGCCCTCTCGAAACGAGGAGCCCCTGCGATCATAATTGCCTTATGGATGCGAGTGAGCCGTAGTTTAACGTGCCCACTCATATGCACACGCACACACACAACACACACACACACACACACAGGCAAAGCCTTTTATTTATATAAAAATATATATAGCTTATACACAGCGATGGGACAAGGGGTTTTCCTCATAAACTTTATTACTCCTCACAGATTTCCAAAGCTGCATGTGTGTGTGTGAGCAGTCGGGATCGGGTGGCATTCACTAATATAAGTAATGATACACCTGTGTTGTGCGCAGGCTCCTTAATGACAGCGCAAACGGGAAACAGGTAGTAAATCCTGCAGGGTTAACATCACATACTCAAACAGAGGACCAGTCACTGGACGGTTGAAAGTGTGTGTATGTGTGTGTGTGTGTGTGTGTGTGTGTGTGTGTGTGCGTGGGTCGAGAGAGAGAGAGAGAGAGAGAGAGAGAGAGGCTTTCCAGATCCTGTCATTAGCTGTAATGAGTGATAGAGCGGATGGATTGCAAATTCCTGTTTGTTTCTGCGAGGAGCAACACTAAGACTGAGAACCCCTTTTTTTGAAACCCTTTATC
Source organism: Clarias platycephalus (assembly GCA_030068275.1). Classification (NCBI taxonomy): domain Eukaryota; kingdom Metazoa; phylum Chordata; class Actinopteri; order Siluriformes; family Clariidae; genus Clarias; species Clarias platycephalus. The sequence continues at coordinate 23,801,218 of JAQQZT010000040.1, forward strand.
AGTCCCGTGCCAGTTTCCCCATCTGACAGGTTATGTCATGCTGTCTTGTTAGGTAGGAAGTAAAAAAAAAAAAAAGACAACAGACATTAAAGCAGACAGATAACTTCCTGGATTCAAAAAAATATATAAATTGTACATCATGTGGCACAACGACACATCAGAATGTACTGTAGATTATAGACCTCTATTTCTCAGCTCTCTCAGAATTATTGGAATGTCTGACAGCTCAGGATGTGTGTGTGTGTGTGTGTGTGTGTGTGTGTGTGTGTGTGTGTGTGTTCATCTTTATGCTTTTCCGTCCTGTCACTATCCCACCCAGGTTTCAGCACTGGCCCGGCTTTTATCGATACTTGTCTGGGATTGATTTTATAAGAGAAGCTGAAGGAGGAACTTATAGCCAGGTCACCCAAAATACACACACACACACACACACAAACACAGTTCATTTTCCTCGCTGGGCCTCTTCCCCACATCATCCTCACTCCAGCCGAGTCCAGTGAAGTTAATAAAATATGATTAATGACCTCGCTCTTACTCCTTAGTCTCCCAGTGTAATTTCTGTAACAGAGAAAATCTGTCAGACTGAATTGCAGAGAGATCAGTGCTATTGGCACCCCTCTAACCCCCTCAAACACACACACACACTCTCCTTACTCAGGCCAATCCATCAAAGCCATGAGGCCAGGGGATGCTTCTGCTCTTCCTCACTCGCTTTATTGGACAGTTCTGAGTGGGCCCTCTATCAGGTAACACACACACACACACACACACACACACACTAAAGTCCCCTCAGTGCCTAGCATCTTCATTTCATAGCCTTATCTGCAGCACTATTATCTCGTTACGACCGTTCATCGAGTGAGACTTCCTCTCCCGGAGCTCTCGTCTGTCTCCTTCCAGGCCTCCGCTTGTCTGAAGATGCAGCTGTCTGTCCGACTCACCTCATTTTTTCCCGCACACGCCCGACTTTGAGCTTTGATGCCTGCTTTGCTGTGGGGTGTGAGCGGCGTGTGTCTGGATCAGGGGCAGCTTGAAGGAGTTAGGGAGTGTGTTTGTGTGTGTTTGAGACGTGGAGTAATGGCTCCTGCCACTGTAATGAAGGCGGCAGGATATCCTGTGTCAGAGTCGCAGGTTAGACCTGCACTAGATAAGGTGTAATGAATGAACATGTGTGTCCTTGCACGCGTGTGTGTGTGTGTGTGTGTGTAGGAAGGGGAAAGAAATAGGTAGAGGCCAAGAAAGGTGATAAAAAGTGGTGTAAATTAGAACACACTATAAATATCATGAACTAGATTTCATCAAAATCACTAATGTTAAAGAAATTTTTGTACTTTTTTTTTATTTTTTTTTTAGACATGCATGGATTTTGCTTCTTTTTATTATTATTGTTGTTGTTGTTGTTGTTGCACCAGCCACCAGTTCTACATCTGCAACAGCACGTCTAAATCATCACACACGCCCTTTAAAACATCAGACTTCAAGCTTAAAGCAAATTTGTCAAACTATTTCAAATCTTAAAGTTGATCTTATTTACCTTTTGTGTACTATTATGCTTTAGGCTTTCTAATAAAGATGGTTTCTGAATGACCGTCATTTGAGTGATCAAATGCGACTGGTGTCTCTACAAAGTAAGAAAGAGACCTGGCATTAAAGCGAGAGATGCTTTGAAAGTTCAGAGTAGAGCCAAACACGAAGATTTGACCCGACAGAACTTCCCTCAGACCTGCAGGCAACGGCAGCGAATGACGATGACGCATCGCTCGGCGTTTTTTAAAAACGCGTTCCTGCCGCTCAGAAGAAGTAGCCCTTGCAGAAGAGAGTGAGAAGAGAGTGACAGAGTGCTAGAGTGGACATCGTTTGACTAGCAGGAGAGCCTGACCTTTCTGCTCCGTTCCCACATTTCCGTGCTCCTGCCCTCTACAGAGCTCGTGCGTGACTGCCCTCTAGCTGCCGAAGAGGTTGAGGGCGTCGTTTCTCTGCCTGTTTCTCTTCCCCCATGAACAGTGTTCATGATACATGATACTGATGTATTTGAAATGGCCAGAAGAACAGTGTGGAGACAGAGTGGAGGAACATCATGTACTGGCTCACATGTTTTTATTCAGGATGTTGCGAAAAAGCTTGACTTTTATTTCTGGGATCACTGAAATTAATTTGATGAAAGGTATTCATTCTCTTTTTCAAGAGCGAAATAGAACAAAAGGATAACGTTTCTTCGAATACAACACCACTTTAGAAAAGCACAGAGAGCATCAGTGTAGCTTAGCAGGATGTGTTCTTCACCAAATTTATTTTGGCAATTTTACCAGCCTGAAGTGACTCAAATCATTTTGTTTGTTTGTTTGATTTTTTTTTTTAAATGCACAAATCTTGTTTTTCAGGTCAGTCACTGTAGGATACGATCCTAGACCTGACATACTGTATATCTGACACGTGGTAATGTGACTTGAATGCGAATTCTCAGAACAGAATTCATGCTACTTTCTACCTCTACACTTGTGGCAGCTTTCATTTTAAATTCAAATTCAAATTATATTCTTTTCATACATAATCATACACAGTATGATGTGATTTTATTTCATTTAAACAGAGGAGGACAGTGCAGGAAGTAGACACTGGAGTGAAAGTAAAGTTTGTAAATTGGCAAATATTTTAAACACTAAGAATACTTTAAAGTATAAAGATATTTTAATCCCGAACATGCAGTATATATATATTTGTTTTATGAATGAGCAGTCGCATCAATATGAAGTGTTTCGATGCGGATGGCTCGAGCTAAGACGAAACGAACTGCACATCATGTTGCTTTGTGAAAATAAATGCGCAGCAAAACACAGGGGCTAATTTTCCGCTTCTGTTCTGATGTCTCACACACAATAACACGAGTATGAGGATCCGAGAACAGATATTCTGTGTATGTGTGTGTCCTGGCAAAAGATGAAGAGCCGTCTGCTTTAGCCATTGTGTTGAGCTGTTCCACGCAGAAGCGTTGGAAATGCTTTCCTGTTTTCTGCCCGCGCGGCCATCTAACACTCGCAGTTCTTTCAGCGTCCTGAATTACACTGAACCAGAAGCAGAAAACAAAACAGGACATGTGCAAATGCTGTGACTTCATCCGCACAATCCGTGACAGAAATCCTACATATTGTTCAATGATATAAAAATTGTGCAATAAAGTACACTTATAAAAAATTTAAAAAGTCACCGTTTCTGAAGGGCCAAATTATTCACCTGCATCAAGCAAAGAAAACAACTACAGAGACTGGAACTGGGTTCGGGACTGTCCGAAGCGTTACTGAAACCTGGAAGGATTGTGTCGAATCGTCAATTTCGTGGAAGAAATGTGGTCGGAAAAATGACAGCAGATTAGAGCTCACTCAAGCAAATTTGTCAAATTAAACAAACAATCAAATAAATTAATGGTACAAATCAGAGATACTATTAATAGTGAATATTAATAGAGCTTTTCCACATGCACACGATTTGATGAGAACTCACAGGATTGGGACTAAACTGCTGAGTGGCCATAAAAGAAACACTCGTTAGTGAGACTAATCGGAAATGCCTCAGCCTTGAGCTTTGGAGCGATGGAGAAAGTTCATTTGGTCTGTTGAGTTGAGATTGACCCTACTCCAGAGCGATGGGCGTGTCAGAATAAGAAGATAGTGATGCACCCATCATGCATAGCGGCCAGTGTTATGATCTGGGGTTGGGGCAATTAGTCAGGTCTAGGTTCAGCAACAACATGTAGCAAAAAACTGATGAATGAATAAACCCAAATGTACTGAATGTGACCAGGTTATCACATCAGTGGAGTTTTTCTTGCCTGATGGCACACAGGAATATTCCTGAACTCTCGGTTGGACGCTGTAATCAAAGCTAACGGTGGTAGAAGGAAATATTAGAGCGTGTGACTTTTTTTTTTTGGGCCAGGCAGTTTATAAAATTGCCGATAACTCGATCTGGGTGTTACGACAATATGCTGTAGAATTGTCAGTAAATAGTCTTACATTATAGTTGTTTGTGACAGTTTTGTTTGTTGTCACTCCTTCATAACACCGTTTAATTTCTTCTTAGATTATTTTTGTAGATGTTAAAAATGCAAATATACTGTAACACATAAAGCGCTTTTTTTTGTGTGTATATTTTAGCAGTTGTTAATGTATTAATATTATTATACAATAAATGTGCACACATATTGCACACCCCTACTAACAACCTGAGGATTTAGATATGAAATAACACATACACACACGCCAGATGGTGTAAAGTTACAGATATGACCGTGTCTTTCTTTGTGCAACCTCTTGACTCGGCACCTTTTAGTAACCCTGTACTAAGAACGAAGCGAAACGTTTCCACAATGTGGTTTAGGTTTGAAAACTACCGCAGGGCTTTCTATAGACACACACACACACACACACACACACACACACACACGCAGATGAGAGATAAGCTCTCTCAATGCGGATTGCTCTTAATACATTGTGATTTCCCTATCGTCCTCCGTACAGAGTGGCGCCCTAACACTTAGCGCAGGAGTGTGTTATCTTTCGACGGAGGTGTGATTATTTTCACATAGCATTATAAGGGGGGGGGTGGGGGGGGAGTATTGTGTGTACGCACTGGAGGCCATGAGCAACACGTTAAAGGAGCCAGTAATAGTTTCTCTGTTCCAGATTGTATAGTGTTGAAGAAATCATGTCTGCTAGAGTTGTAAAATATTGATACGTTACAGGTACGACTGGCCGAGTCACGGCTGCAGGTGACGTTTTATAGGCTGCTTACTTTGTTTACTGTATCAGTCATGCCAAAGTGAACAGCCTTACACAGTTCAAGTGCTGTGTGTGTGTGTGTGTGTGTGTGTGTGTACTGTAGCTGACGCTTTGATAAGATTTCTGAGAAATTTCTCTACACACCCTTACTTTATAGATCAAATCAAATTCTGGTGTCACTCAGGTTACACTAGGTGTGGTGTTTTTTTTTTTTTCTCTTTTCTTTCCTTTTCATTACTATCTAGATTTTATTTTCTTGTCACCTCTTTTCCGCTCCTGTATTCCTAATGCCTTTGAGTGGCTTCTAATACGGTACATCCATCGGCTCCTTCACACGTCATCCACACACTTTTCACCAGCATTAGTGTCAAAGTGCAACGACACCTCACAGCATCACCCACTGAATTTGCTTCATTTAAAGGTGATATGAAAAATTAAGGGGGAAAAAAAAAAAACATTTAGGTGTGGTTTCGACACACCCCTTTTTCTCACCCCGTGACACGTATCCAAACACAGAGCCAGCACCTGTGTTTTTTCTGCGAGTCCATTAGCTGGCGTGGCTCCTCACACCAGATCAGGGTAATTAGGCTCTTAAAAAATAAAAATAAAATAAAAAAGGAGGAGATTTCCCCTTGGCCTAATCATGGAAAAGAGTCACATGGGTAGCAAGGAAGAAGTTCGTAGGGGCAGGTTTGCAATTTTATAATCCTTCCAGGAAAGTGTCACTGTGACGTCAGAGACTGAATAAACTCGCAGTTCTCTCTCTCTCTCTCTTTCCCTCCCTCGATCTTTTTTTTTTCTTCTTCCTTTTTATTGTGCTGTATATCAATCTGTGTTCCACCTGGAGCTGGAGTGTTTGCAGACTTCCAAAACACCCAGAAATCAGCCCCCCTCTAGCTACCTCTCAAGGTGTGTAATATGTTTTTGAACCCAGATTTGACAAGCAGGCCCCGCCGCAGCGACCCTCTCCACCCCTGCCCACGCCAGCCCAGCTCGAACTGTTTCTCATCTCTTAATAAAACATGTACGATACCTGTAGTCACACTAGGCCTGCTGACAAGCACTCTCTCACTAGAACATGTTCGCGTGTGTGTGTGTGTGTGTGTGTGTGTGTGCGAGTGTTCAGAGTGCAGGATCATTTCCTCCTATGCCTGGTTAGTTTTCAGTGACTGTTTTCGCACATAAACCCGGAGCCCTGCTCTCTATCATCCTTTGCCTTTTCCCATAAACTGTGGCAGCAGTAGCTCTCGTCGAAGCAACAGCTTAACAAGGTCATTCCTGCGTCCAACAATACCGGCACGAAAGCCTTTTGTTAGTCAGGTGAATGAACAAGTTGTCAGTGTAGCGTAGTTCGTACAGCTTCGCATTTACCTCCCCATGCCAACAAGCCACTTGTTGACATGAACCTAAATAGACAATGGCACGAATCCAATTTAGTTTTCTTTTTCTTTCTTTTTAAAAAAAACAAACTATTGCTCCTATTACACACCTCGATACATTTCTTACAACATGAAATATCACATTCCTTATCTCGGTTTGACACTCTGTGTCACAAGCTATGTCTATAAGCCAGTTATTTAAAGAAAGAAAGAAAAGAAAAAGAAGAAGAAGAAGTAAGGATTGGCACTGGCACTCAGGTGATGCTGTTCAAAGCGAGTAACAGTCAAACCCTCGATTTAGACATACAGCATTCTTATCAACATTCACATAAACCACATTTTTTTGCAGCAGCCGTTTAAATGGTCTGTTTAAAATCATTTAAAATAGGACTCGCGCTTTTACATCCTTTTAAACCTGACCAGAAACCAGTGGGATGTTTTGTTTTGTCCTTCTGTATTTATATAACCCAGATATAATAAGCATAATAAAAAAATTATGTTAAATCTATTATGTCAAATTCTGTCCAGTTTGTGAGCAATGATAATTTCATTAATAAGTATCAACCACACTATTTCAGGATATAAGATTACATTTCTCATTAGGTGTACTCAACGTGAGGTCATGAAAATAAATCTGATCCTGGAGAACATGCACTGTGCTCTGTTCTTTTTTTTTTTTTTTTTACAGAATTTTTGGTGTAATAGTTTTTTTTTTTTTAATAAAAAAAAAAATCTAACCTTTAAACCCAGTTAGAATTAAAATCTGGCGAGGCACTTGTTTTATCTACAATTAAACTATTAAACTTAACGACCACTCACACTAAATTACAGAATCGCTGCTTTGAAATGTAAATGAGAAATCTAATAATCGTTCTTCCTGTCGGAGTTTGAAAAATCTCCCTAAGCCCCGAAAAACATCGCACCGTTAGATTTACAGCCGCTTGGATTTATGCCATGTGGCTATTTTGTTTCGCTCTTTATTGCTGACTGCCCACTTGATATTTCGTTTCAAGTTGATAGAGCAGAACCGAATATTCTTTCAAAGTTTTTGTTTTCAAAGAGGAACACGGTAATAATTTAGCCAGCTTCTTTTCACTGTGGGTGGGGAGAGAATTGATGGAGGAGAGAGGGGATTTTTTTTTTTTAAATGCCCCCCTCCGTTTTTGCTATAAATCTTCCCCACCGTGAACACCTTTCATGCTCCTTCCGGTCATTTCCTGACATTCGGTCCATCTTCTCCTCCTGTTATTCCCCCCCCCCCTCCACCCCCCCTCCCACACACACACACACCCTTTTCCTTTTGTCGTTCTCCTTTCCCTGCAATAAGTAACCAAACACCACAAACTTCACTTCCTCGGTGGTGTCAGGTTAGCCGACGCTGATCGGGCAGAGTGTCAGGGGGTATGTGGAGAAAGGATGTTTTATTTTTTTCATTCAGAGCCTTTCTGAATAAGATTTAAAGTGTGTATGGTCTTAAAAGGAAAGTTTTCAGTGACAAGCTGAAGATGAAGCAGTCAGTATGTGCTATAAAAGCAAGGGAAATGATTTGCATTAGTAATCAGCAATTAGCTCCACTGCATACAACTATTTATCCAAATAATTTTAACATGATTTATCATTACTGTATAGAATAAAATGTAATTTTGTACATGATCTAATCAGCACTTTGTGTGTGTGTGTGTGTTTTTGCAACAGGTAGTGGACGACATGGGCAATGTAAAGTTCTGCTTGGATGAAGTGCTGGAGGCTAGCGGGAGCTGGCTAAAATACGTACGGGCAGCGCCGTCCTATGAGGAGCACAACCTGGCTGTTTGTCAGATTAGTGAAGATCAGGTCAGCTCACATTTCTTGTTGTGCTTGATTCACTCTGTTTTCTCTTCTCTGTCTCTTTTTTTTGTTTGTTTTTTTAGTCCTTCATTACGTTCACATTAGCTGGTCATTTTATAGCCACAAAACTACATGTGAAAACCACAATCCCGTCTCCTAAAAGGGATATTTAAGCACATTAATAATTAAAGTCTCTTTTAAACTTCCACCGAAAGCCAGATCAAATCATATTTCTTTCCCCCAAGCATGCAGCTCAAAGACAGAACCTGGCCTCATAACAGACCTCAGGTTTAGGCTGTTCGCCCATTTGTACTGTCGAGTAACGAAAAAAGAAAAAATCCTAAATGAAATGTCAAGCTTTTAAACCGTCCATCTGCATAACACCACCTTCAGACTGCTTGCAAGGATTTGAAGATAGTATTGATGAAGTCATGAGGCATAAATCAGGCCTCAGCCTAAGTAAATAAATGTGATTGGGTGCTAAAATCTAGCTGCTGGCAGACAAACACACTTTGCCATCGCAGTTCTCACTCACGCAGTTTCCTAACAGACACAGTGAATCGACTTAAGCCGCGATCCTTGTCCGGGGCGTTAAAGGAGACCCAGCAGTTGGTGGTGTCAGGAGGACATAGAGAGGACCTGCTGATGTCACGACACTGACTCTCCGACAATAGATAACAAACAGGGCTATTGTTTGTACAGGGCCGTTCCTAATGTCTGTGTGTCAAAGGAAGTGAGTCAACACTCCTATAAAGGTAAAATATAGGATACAAGTCAGGAGAAGAGGACACTAATGAAACTCTGAATTGCTCAAATATAGTTGCTGTCTCCTTTGAAAACACTGGGTAGGGATTTTATTATCTGCGAGATAAGATACCTGCAAAATCAGATACACACAGTTTTAAATGTATTTTATTCGTGGAGACATGGAGGGGTTCTGCATATAGTTTATTAAACCATCAGATGTCTGCGCCTATTTTAGTTATGTTCGCAGTACCTAGGTTTTAAAGGTAATAAAAATTCCCTCATTTTATATGCACACGTGGTGTCTTCTCTCATTTTACAGAACAAGAAAATTCCAATTGCTTTTAAACCGAACAGGAAAGAAGTAAAAAATACAAAACCCTTGCAGACTCCTGGCTGTAGTTAACAAAATAAAAAGAACAAAAAATGTCGATTTAAAATAGTGTTTTTTGTTTGTTTGTTTGTTTGTTTTTTTGGTCAAATCACTGACCTCTAAAAAAAAAAAAAAACAGGAGAACGCTGAAAAGATAATATGTAAGCCATGATCTTTAGAACGCACACATTTGTGGGTTAAAACGTAAAATTGGCAAAGGAGACTTTAAAGAAATTAGGATCTTTATTTACTGTAATTATTTCTATACTTTTTTTTTTTTAAAGAAAACCGAGTCGATTCCACGGGTCTGCTTGTTTCTTTCCATACTTTAGTGGTCAGCTGATGGCAGTTTACACCATGTTCCCGTCTGGCTCTCTGTCTGTCTGAACCGAGTCTCAGAGAGCAGCGAAAGCCTTGGCCTTTGTCCCTTTCCCCTTTTTTCTCTCGCTCTTTCTTCCTTTCTGTCCCTGCGCCTCCACTGTCAACGGGGGCAAGCAGCGTGGTCACCATCCTCTTTGAGCATGGCACGTGAAACATAAGCCTAACAAACAGGGGACGATGGGAGGGGGGCTGAGGGACAGCCTCAGAGACTGACAACCAACAATTGACTTCAACTAGCAAACCTGATCATTAAAGTCCTTTCACTTGAATGACCAGCCACTGCTGAGCTCAGGCGAGAATAATAGCTCCTGCTGAAATAAATGTATGGTTTCTGTTTACTTTTCCTCTTCTTTTGGACAGCTAGCTGTTTTTTCCCTCCTATTTTTTCTTCTTCGTTCTTTTATGCCCATTTTATGCGGTGTCTTGCAGCCTACGGCTTATTATTTATTCAGAAAGGCAACACAATGCAAAAATGCATAATTCATCGAACTTTGGACTTTGCCGTTCTATTTGAACATGCACAATGCATGAGCGCTATAGGAAATATGTGCACGCCCAGCAAATTCAGATCTGGCTGTAACCTTTTAAAACTCGACCCAGATCATTTATTTACTTGTTTACACATTTGTCGTTTGCGTCCCGCTTCCAAAACACACAGAGCTGACCATGTATAATGTATTTCGTTCGCCCGGGTCCCTTTTTTTTCCCCCTCCTCACGGAGTTTTTTTGTGCCTGGGCTTTTTAAACCTAATCCGGATGTCAGTGGCTGTCACTTAAAGTGTGAATGGCTTTGAATAATAAGTGTCACCAACAGTGAGAACAGTGTAACACTATAGAAAAATAAAAAAAATAAAAAATTCACAGCTATGTTTCTGGTACCGTAGTTTTAGCAGTGTTATCTAAAGAAGTGTCACAAAACTGCCACTTCGGAGCTAACCTTTTTGCAGACGTGTCAGCGGGGAGAAAAGCATGGGCCTGAGATTAGATTCACAGCTTAACACTCAATCTAGGGAGGAATTTAGAAAAGTTTATTGCAGTTATGAGGTAAGATGATGGAGACCAAAGAATACTGTGAAGCTGACTCTGATAGCGATAACATTAACGCTGGTGAAAATGTCAAGCTTTTCCTCCCTGGATTAAAGCACCGAGCCCATAAACCCTCTGACCCGCAGCCGTCATTTCTGAAGATGCACTGTTTGTCATAAGAACAGAAGTATGATGACAGACCTGCCATTGCCACCTCCTTCTGTTTGTGAAGAGACACACACACACACACACACACACACACACACACACACAGACAGACATATACAGTACACACACATGTCTATCCACACAGTTAGACTTTGCCTAGGTAAAGGTACTGGGATATAAAAGTTCTGTTCATTCTGCGTTTTTTTTTGTTTAATGTTAAAGTTTTGTTTCTGTTATACTAATCAGACCTAATCAGGTTTGCTTTGTGTTTAGTCTGGGGTTTCCTAGTTACAAACCACCAAACAAGGGTCATTTTTCTGGATGAATGTTAATCCTAGTCAAGTCTAAATTAGAATTTACACTAGAGGATCATTTATTTAATGCTGCAAATTAGTCCGTAGACAGAAATATACATGTAGTCTATGGTGATCCTATGTTTCCCAGAATATTCATTCCACATTTACAGCAAAAATAAAACATCCTAACTTCTTTTATCATCATGAATATTAGCTGTGTGAGCTGATTCCACGCTTCTCGTTTCACTGTCGCGTTGCTTTTGTAACGAATTGTTAACGGACCGATCTGGAAATCATAAACGGACACCCGTACACGGTTGAAATTTCAGCTCCTGCTCACTTTGTGTGTTTCTAAACATATTTATGGCTACCCAAAGTTTATGCACATGTTCGCTTTCTTGTCAAAGCACACTCATATATATGAGTGCGCGTGTCTATGTGTCTGTGTGTGTGACAGAGGGGGGATTATAGTGTGTCACACTAGTGATGGATGATGCATCTGCCCCTAGCACTTGAAAGCGATGTGAGGAGGTCAAGATGCCCCTCTCAGTGCTGTCGGATCCTCAAAAGATTTACTGTAGAGACAGCTTCGCACCATCATAATGGATGGCTTCAGGGGGAACGCAGGACATTAGCATATCCCTGCAGCATGCGTGTGCTGGACTCATCTCAGTTTAACAGCAAACTTATTCTGTGCTTTTGCACACGTAGAACATTTGAAGTGTGTAAAATTTTATCCATCAAATAAATCTTTTTTTCAGGTGAATGAAAACAGGTTCAGTGTGGCAGAATCAGACTTTTATAAAAAATATCAATTGTTTTCTGGAGAAAGAGCAAAAAATTTTTAGCTTATGGCAGCAAAACAATATAAATACAACACAGTCAATAATAATAATATACTACAATAAATAATAAAAATATAATGATAAACACAATAATAAATAATCTAATAAGGCAGAATATATATATATATATATATATATCTTTGCTTTTAGATTACCTGATTTTAATAAAACAATTTATAATTAGCCTGTAACAATTTTAAAAATACAAACTTACATAGTATACATCATTTACAATGATGAAATTATCAGAATGAAATACTGCTTCTCAAACTAGCTATATTTTATAATAATAATAATAATAATAATAATAATAATAAATAAATAAATAAGAAATAATAATAATAAGTATTATGATTATTATTGTATTATAGTTGTTGATGATGATGATAATATAATAATAATAATAATAATATCTTTAAGCTAAAAATTATTATAATAATTTGCTCATACTCAGAAATTTATAACATACATTATATCATTAAAGCAATAAATATTACTATAAATTTTACTATTTTCTCTCTCTCTCTTTTTTTTTTTTTTTTAGCTCGAAATGATTGATTACTGTAATGCCTTCCGTTTCTAACACGTGTAAATCCTTTATGGATTTTTATTTTGTTTAGAAGGTATAATTTATTTTTAGATGCAATAAAAAAAAATCCATGATGGCAGTCTGGAGTTTGTTTGCGAGAGTAAATTGTGAAAATGCGGTGGGTGAAAAGGCAACAAGCAAAACCAGGTGTGTGTGTGTGTGTGTGTGTTAAACGCGAATCTACTCCGCTAAAGCACTCCGTTAAGCACGGTTACCATGGCGATAATAATCAGCGCGTGCCGTTTGTCCCGTATGATATATTTAGTTTTAAAGGCGGGTTGAGTTCGCGATCAGACGGACGCGCGCGGATTGTGGGGTTTGTGCGTTTTGTGCGGCTGATAGATGAATGTGTCGGTCAGAGGAGGGGAAGATAACGGGGAGGGTCCTCCTGCGCGCGCGGCGCGGCACATCACTCCGTCCTTTCAGCTTGTGAGATAAGAAGAGGAGGAGTGGCCGCGCCGGAGCGCAGGGCCGTGAGGGGACTGTCGCTTAATGACCGAGACGCGCTCAGGTCCGCTCATCGACACACACACACACACACACACACACACACTCCTCACTCAGCTCAGCTGCACAGACAGACAGAGAGAGAGAGAGAGAGAGAGAGAGAGAGCGGTGAAGACTCGCCGTGTCCCCGCTGTCTCCTCCTCCCGCTGCTGGTGGAAGAGTCCCGGCCTGCGCGCGAGCTGCCTTAATGAGACTATGGGTTGTGTGCTAAACTCTACCGGGACCGAACTGCTGCTGCGACTGGAAGCGTTGAGATCAACCGTCCGACAACTTCCCCAAGTCTACCCGTTCCCGGAAAACAACAAGGTCAGATACCTCAGATACCGTATCTCCGTCCAGCGCTAATAATAATAATAATAATAATAATAATAATAATAATAACGCTTATTGTCCTGTTTCCCGTACCTGGACTAAAAACTTTTGACCAACTTCTGAAACCGACCTGGGAGCTGTCATAGCGTTAGGCCGGGACGATATGATGGGATTTACTGTCTGATAGCCGCGTTTCTGCCGCGTTTGTAGACGTTCAAACCCCCGATGCTCCACTACAGAGTGTGAAAAAATTAGTACACCTCCTACTGTAACTTATGGTGGCTTGCTATTTTTGTCACCCTATCTAGTACAGTAGTATGTGGTTTGGGCCGAAGCCCGTGTGTGTGTGTATGTGTGTGTATGTGTGTGTGGGGGCTCTGGTTTGGCCTGGTGTAGAGCGCCCCCGTGAGGCCGCGCGGTGTAATGACTCTATTCTCTGGCCTGATTGTTTTTCGTTTGGACGAATGATTTGTTCTGTTCAACCGAACTGTTTTCCATCTTTCTGCTTTGATTATCCGTTCCGTCTAACTGTGTGGATTAAAAACGCTCATGCAACTATTGTTGTTTTTTTTTCATCCAGATGAGCTTCTGGTGAAAGTTGTGTTTGATTCGGAGTGTGTAAATATTGTGCAGTTATGCCGCAGCTGTACACCGCGCCAGCGCCGAGCTGTGTGTCCGCGGCAGGACCTCAACAAGCTGATGGTTTAATTTGTTGGAAAATAATTATGTGAGAGGGTATATTTAAATGTTTCAATATTTAAATGTCTTTGTGTGCACGATTGAAATTTCGCAAAACAAAAACCGCATCAATGCACTTCATGTCATATTTGGTTTTTTGTCATGTTTTGTTTTAGTTGTGTCTCACTGCTTTTAGTTTGTTTTTTCAGTGTCTTAATTATTCTACTAATTCTGAAAATATTAAACGATTCCCGGACCGAGTTATAAACAAATATTCTAAACTGAAATTAACCCGAAATAGAAAGGAAATTGTGTACAATTCAATTCAATTACAATATAATATATAATATTGATATAATAATAATAATAATAATAATGTAAAAGTATTTTTCTTGATTTTTTTTCTTACTTGTTCCGTGTGTTTTGTCTTTGTATAATTTGGAGCAGATTTATTATAAAGCCATCAGGGATATTGAGGTTGGGGAGGAGTTGCTGGTTTCTATGAAGGACGGAGTTTTCCCCGAAGGCTCGATGGCACCTAATCTGGAAGGTAAGATGAATGTGTCTAATGAACGCGGCCCTTAGACAAAACTCCGTCGAAAACACACACACACACACACGTGTGAAAGAACAGAAAATGTACCCGTTAAACTAATGAACACCAGCTGATTTGGGGAAAATTACTAATTCTTTAATTAATCAGTTAATACTAATTCTATTAAATACTTAACTACAGCTGTTATTTATGAACCGGTTTATTTTTTTAGGAGAATGTAAAAAATAGGACAAGGAATGTAAATTAATATAAATGTGAAAAAGGTCATATGAACACGTCATAAATAACAAATTATGTTTGTTAAAATTGGGGAATTAGGGCTAGTGCACTTGGGAATAAGTCAGTTTTAGATTTAGGTCAGTTTTTTAACATATTAAATTTTTTATTTAAATTTTTTAATTTTGTAAAAAAAAAAAATTTTTTAATCAAGATTACAAATCATGGCATGTGCACACATTTGTCCTGTATCTTATACACATTATGTGTAAATAAAGTATATATTTTTGTTTCTTTGTTTTTTTTTTTCCCCTCAGCATTTGTCTCTAGGAGATGCTAGAATTAGATGTGTGTGAATAGTCTGTTAGTGCAGCCAGTTTATGGGCTCCCTTTGATTGTAAAGGAAAAACTATGAATAATGCATTATAGTCACAGCATATAAAATGTCTCACGCAGGTTAAAATATCTGTTTGCTGCAGGCATTCTTTAATATACTGTTTTGTTGAAGAGATACTTAAGATCTTTATGCAACAAAAAAGAAAGAGAGCATGTTAGAAATGGAGCATTGGAGAGAGGACCTTCTGAAAGGGCAAGAGTGAGGGAAAGTGAGAGATCTTGGCTGAGATAGAAACAGAGCCATCGAAAGAGCCTGTGCAGATGCAGCAGATTCGGGCCAATTCAAAACTCGGAATGAAAAGGCAAAAACACAAAAGGGAGTGAATATGGTCAAGAGAGTCAATCTGTCAGACAGAGTCTGAGAGGCCAGCAGCTAGAGTGAATGAGAGAGACTGAAGATGAAGGACAGGGCTCTTTAGACCTCTTCCTCTTGGCTTATCGGTGCTGGAATTTGGAGTGGGGCTTGAGGAGTCTCGGGGGACCTCACCCATGCTCACAGATTAGCCGCTAAACTGCACATAATTGTATTCCCCCTACTTCTCTCCAAGAGCTATTAGTTTCCCACGCCCCCCCCCCCCCCCTTTTTTTTTTTGTCCAGCTTTCCCGGTCCTTAGCTGATGGGACAGAGAGATAATGCATAAAAAAATTATTTTTGTCCTAAAAAGCCTTTTGCATTGAATACCCACTGTAAGGTTGCTGAACTTAAAACACTCTAAAAACACCAGGATGTCATCATGGAAAGGTTTGCTAGTTTATTGGTTTGACCTTGGTGATAAGTGTTATTATATCAAACATAGGTTTGTAGACTTAAACCGGAAAGCCATTGTTTATTTTTTTGGCAGTTCCTACTTCCTACTTCTTACTACTTCCTGTGTTCATTGTGATTTTAAAGTAATTAACACAGTTATTGAAACAGTGTCAATTTGTCATGTTCATGAAGTAGAGATGCAGTCCTGTAATTCACAAAAAGTTACAGTGTTACCAATAAAAATATTGTTATTAATAATAATATTGTACTTAATTAATTATAATTATAACAGGAATTTTAATGTTCTGTGACTCAGATGAGCAAATGTACCGCTGTGAAGACTGTGATGAGCTCTTCTCGTCAAAGCTGGAGTTGCGGCGGCACCAGAAATACTCTTGCAACCCCGGAAGCTCAATTTTTGATTCGTTAAGTGAAGACCTCAAACAGGAGCGGGATGACAACGATGAACCAGTGCATGAGTGTAAAGACTGTGAAAAGATCTTTCCTAGCGAGTATAGGTCAGTGTCAGGAGCCGATTTCCTGTTAATGTGATCGAATGTTTCTTTATGTTGCTTTCTAAAGCTTAAATTCAAATGATTAAATTCGAAGGATGAAAATGTCCCAAAATGTTGATGTTTTTATTCTGTTTTTTTAGTCTTGGTCAGCATATGGTTGTACACACTGAGGAGAGGGAGTACAAGTGTGACCAGTGCCCTAAAGCTTTCAACTGGAAGTCCAACCTCATTCGTCATCAGATGTCTCATGACAGTGGAAAGCGCTTTGAGTGTGAAAACTGTGATAAGGTACTTGATAATAAGCTGGTAAGCACAGTTAAATTTGATTAACTGGTTAAATAAGTAAATGTAAGTAACAAAATGTAAAAGTTATATCCATATATGTGTGTGTGTTTAAGTATTATCAGCTGCACTTAAGTCCTGAAATCCATCTTGTAATTATAAGGTTTTCACATTGCCAGTGCATGTTTGTATTATACCCAATAATTATTCTTTGTACAAGCTTCACCCTCCAGTGTACTGGACGGTGTCCCCATAAAATGCTATTCACATGTTTAGCACATGCTTGGCAATCTGGCTTATGTTTCTTTGTTGCCTGCAGGTATTCACAGACCCCAGCAACCTGCAACGCCACATTCGCTCACAGCACGTTGGTGCCCGTGCCCACACCTGCCCTGAGTGTGGCAAGACCTTCGCCACATCCTCAGGTCTCAAGCAGCACAAACACATCCACAGCAGTGTGAAGCCATTCATGTGTAAGTTCATGCGTATGCATGACTTAATTAGCTTCTGATACAATTTCTCAGCAAAGTCCATCTTTAAGAAATTCTGGAATATGATTTTGGAAAGAACTTTCTGTTGCGTTAAATTTTTTCTGTGCATTTTCGTTCTTTTTTTCTTATTTATGTTTAAGTTTGCCGTGGACAGATGTTAACTTCTTTGTTCCACGTATCACCCTGTTGTACATAGTCCAAATGCACACATACTCTGCCAGCATACCCGTATTTATTTCTATATACACACGATTTATTTAAATTTAATCTAAACAATCTAATTGTTTCAGGTATCTAATTTTTAATATGTTAAATAGCATGAATAACTTGCTTACACTAACAATGAATTCGCCTGATGAGTCTAATTACAGTATGTTAATAGAATTAATCAGGCATGTGTGTTCTACCAGGTGAGGTGTGTCACAAGTCCTATACCCAGTTTTCCAACCTGTGCCGCCACAAGCGAATGCATGCAGACTGCCGCACCCAGATCAAGTGCAAGGACTGTGGGCAAATGTTCAGCACTACCTCCTCCCTCAATAAGCATCGGCGCTTCTGTGAGGGGAAGAACCATTATAGTCCTGGAGGCATATTCACGCCGGGCATCCCTATGACCTCCAGTCCTATCATGGGCAAGTCCAAGTCACATCCTGGCCTGAATCACGGTGGACTTGGCTTTGGTGATTACTTCCCCTCTCGGCCACATCATCCAGGCCTGCCCTTCTCTACTGCCCCTCCTGCATTCCCATCGCTTTCTCATGGCTTCACAGGGATCTTTCCCCCATCATTATATCCTAGACCCACATTGTTACCCCCTAGCCCATTACTAAAGAGTCCACTGAGTAATAGTCATGATGGGAAGCTTCCTCATAGTCCCCTTGATGCCCCTACTCTCCCAATCGTCACGTCTATTAGCAACACCAATGGTAATGCACTTAGTGGCCTTAGCCAGTCAGAGGTGAGTCGTGACTCTAAGCAGGATCTGTCTATGTCAGACAGCAAGAATAAGGTGAAAATGAGTGACGTGTCTGACGGAAGTGACTTGGAGGATATTAACACCACCAGCGGCACTGATCTCGACACCACCACTGGCACAGTTTCTGGCTCTGACCTGGACAGTGAAGCAGAGAGTGAGCGAGAAAAGAGTCGAAGGAAACATAGACAAGAAAGCAAACAAGAGGAGGTCAACCACAATGTAGTGTCTGTGTCCAGCTCAGGTAATCTTCCTCATGATCGCCCTTTCCTCTCTTCCCAGCATTCCTTCTTTCCTCCACCCGAGGAGCAGGCACTCCAACCTACTGGTGCCGCAACCGACTCTATTAAAGCCATCGCTTCCATTGCTGAAAAGTATTTTGGGCCAGGCTTTATGGGCTTGCAGGAGAAGAAAATGGGCTCTTTATCTTACCCTTCCATGTTCCCCTTTCAGTTCTTGCCCAACTTCCCACATTCCTTGTACCCTTTCACAGACAGAGCACTCAACCCCAACATGTTCCTAAAACCAGAACCCAAATCACCTCGTGAGCACATACAGAAAATGGCTACCACCACTGCCACAGAGTCACCCTTCGACCTCACTACCAAGCCCAAGGAAGTGAAGCCTTTCCTTCCACCCACCATCAAGCCCTCTAGTGCACTTCTTCCCAGTGGAGAGGACCAGCCTCTGGATCTGAGCATAGGAGGTCGGAGCAGAGCCAGTCAGAATGGTGGAACCCCTGAGCACCGGAAGAACCACATCCATAGCACCAACTGCAAGACGCCAGCTAAAGATGAGCATCCAGTGCTGAACCAGTCTCAGAACCTCCATCAGCCCCACATGCCTCAGCAGCAAGTGTCCCTTCCACAGCCTCCTCCTCAGCAGCAGCCATCGCTCCACTACGCCAAGCCTTCACCCTTCTTCATGGATCCCATCTACAGGTATTTTCATCCGAGAGGGTCATAGTGCAGAGTTAGGATGTTATGCAAATTGCCAGTCTGAAATACATGTTGTTGTTAGATGTATGTACCAGATAAAGAATAAGAGTGATGCCCTTCATTCATACGTAACCCTCTGTGTTGTTGTCCAGCAGGGTGGAGAAAAGGAAGCTGATAGATCCTGTAGGAGCACTGAAGGAGAAGTACCTGAGACCATCTCCCCTGCTCTTTCACCCTCAGGTATCTTGCACACACATGTGCTCTCTGGTAACTATATCTAGCTTTTATACAAGTAATGGTAACAATATGAATTCAGGCAATAATTCATTTAATGAATCTACCCCAAGTTTTATAACAAATTCCTGTTGCAATAATCTAAACAATTCTAACTGGTAATTATATTTAGGCTTTATGCGTGCTATAATATTAAAAAGGATGCAATACGTCTTTAAGGTACAGTAGTGTCGTGCTCTGTCGATTGGTCTCCACTTTACTGTTTAAACCTTCCTGCTAGCAAACAGTTTTGTTCGAAATTGAGCCATTGTAACACAGTAGGTTTGGATTTTAATCAAAGATTTTTGATAATCTTTCAAGTGTACAGTACTTTCGGCAAGTGTGTAAAGTTCAGTTTCTTATCTTCTGCTTTAAAAAAACAATCCCTCATTGTTTCTGGTAGCATTTCATATTTTGCCCACCTCTGAGCAATGCTAAAATGAAAATATTATTAATAATGACCTTTTGAATTGGAGCAAGTTGTCCCATGTAGTGCTGAAGCGCAGCTAAGTTTAGTCAGAGCATTGTTTCTGTGTAGCTCCACTCTGAGGCCCACTTGCTAAATAACTTCCTACCATTTTTTTGCCCTGGCCGCCTAGATAATGACTGCATGTCCATCAGACACTTCCTGTGTTTGTGCGCAGGAGAATGGCCTCTCTTGTCGGGAACTGTCTTATCTGCCCTGTAAATCTGTTCTCTATCGATGCAAAGCTGCCTCCCCCACACCCCGGGCCCTTCTTTCTACGTTTGTCTCTCTCAGTTTCTCATCTACCTCCCGTCTCCTTCCCAGCCTGCTCTCCTCTGGGTGGAGGACAACTGGGTAGACCTGGTCTGAGAGAGAACATTGCTTCGGCTGTTGAGATGTTTACAATTACTGTCCTTCGCATGTGCCTTATATATTCACAGTGCAGTGGGGAGGAGTGGCAGATATGTACGGCAGATGCATGCGCAACAAATACAGTATAATTACTTACATCATCCACACAGTAGCTATAAATACAGTTTCACTTATTTGATTATTGATACTAATTACTGTTTAATGAACTAATTAAATGAAATCTAAAAAAAACTAAATATATAAGCAGCACAGTAGACATTTTGCGGTCATTCTCAAATATTTAATTGGTGGAGTGAAGGTACTCAGACATAAATAAATAAATTGAGACAGTATGTCTCTTTCCATGTTTATTCATATTCCAAAAGCAGGAAGGATGTAAGCTGTTTTTGGCCATCGAGACACATAGCTGAGCCTTTGTTCTGTGTCTAATGGGGAAGGGATATCAGCGAGGGGTATCTTAAACTGCATTGTACCCTTACCGTTCTCGGAGGTGAATAGCTCATTCAGAAGCTTCTTTCTGAGACTTGTCGGGAACAAAGTGGAGGGCTGGGGGCTCCCAGGGGGCTGCTCGAGTGGCTGCTAACGTGGCATAGGTCAGGGAGGTGACTCTTGAACAGCACAATCAAGACTCGACCTTCTGATGTACAGCTTCCTCCGGCCTTCCACCCTGTCTCGTAATGATGCGAAACTCTGCTCTCTGCCAAACCCCCCACTGTTTAAGTTATTGTATTCATCAGGTAGCAGGACACATCATCAGGAGGTTGTTGTTTGTGTCACTAGTGGTCTGGGGGTCATTTTACAAGCTCAAGTAATGTTTAATCTCTTAGTTAAAAGGAATACACATCCATGACAAAATAATTCCAATTGAAAGATATGTTTCAGAATGAAATGTTACCATTAAAGCTATTCCTATAGGTACATGTTCCTTAAAAGCAGTTTGGCGGAGTCGTATTTTATCATAATCGGTTTGATCTTCAGGTGTCTGCGATGGAGAACATGACCGAGAAGCTGGAGAGCTTTGGCACTTTGAAACTGGATGCTCCAAATTCACTACAGCACTCGTCACATCACCTCTTCAACTTCCGCTCGCCTCCTCCTTCTCTGTCTGACGCCATCCTCCGCAAAGGCAAAGAACGCTATGCCTGCAGGTAAGTACAATAACGAGTAAAGACATCGAGAATTTCTTCCATTTCTAATAAGCAACCAACATACCTTAAGCATAAACAAGAGCTGCTTTTCATGATCTGCTCCATTAAAGCCCGTTCTCGTCTGCTGTAGGTACTGTGGGAAAATCTTTCCCAGGTCGGCTAATCTTACCAGGCACTTACGAACTCACACAGGAGAACAACCCTACAGGTAAGCCGCTCAAAACCACTCAGATATAAAGCACTAAAAGTTTGTCCCCATTTCTGTCCAACACAAAACCTCACATAGAGGTAACTCCAGTCACTTGAGTCTACACAGTCCACCGATCCTGAACATACTGAAGTGTCACCATCACTCCAAAATCTAGCAGTTTACCCCTGCTTGTGACATGCCTATTTTGGAAAACCAAAGGGAAAGTATTTCACTCAAGCTTGTCTGACACACAGACACAAACATAGTCTAAGGAAAAATGGGAAAGTTTTTGCAGTTTGTTCAGCACGCGCTACATGCCTTGTACTGGCGATGCAGAGACGCTCAAGAAAAAGCGAATAAGAGAGAGAAAAAAAAAAGAACAGCTTGAGAAAGCGAAGGAAGATTAATTCTGTCTGTGCAGATGTTTGGGAGTTAAAGCGGCAGTGCAAACTCTGTACAATGTTGGCCTGTAATAGCACCCTCGAGAAATCCCTGCACTGTTTATATAGCAGCTTAATTATCACAGATTTGGCCAAGTTCCAGCCATGCACTGCCCGGTGCTGTGAGGATCTGGGTGTTCTGAAGAGGGGGCCTTTGATTTTCTGGATGCTGTGGCCTTAAGCAGGGCATCAGACTAATGGAGGACAATTAACACAAATCTGACCATTTGATAGCCAGTTTCTCCTCTCTTTATCAGATTGATCAGCTTTAGTGTCAGAAAAAGGTGAACTTTAATATGCTGATTTTGTTATCTGAGGAGACCAATATAGTACATATACATTGTTTATTGTT
>JAQQZT010000040.1:23823491-23874407 GCA_030068275.1 Clarias platycephalus
TATATAACTTTTTTGGATATCTCCTCATTTGGTTATACCTTCTGGAAGTTTATTTAAGACTCTGTTTTCCGGGAAAGAGAAAGCGGGTTCAGACAAAATCTCTCCCCTCTCTGAGTACCACATGTCTACCGCTGTGCTTTGTGAATGCAGTCAGCGAGATAGAGAGCCTCCCATGGGACATGGTCACTGCATGGTTGGCTCCTTCACAACAATCCCTTGATTAGCTCGTTTAGAAACAATTTACCCTAACAAATGGTAGACATCATCATCATCATCATCATCATCATCTCCCCTCCCCACTTTGAGGGAAATAACGCTGAGGCAGGCCAGTATCAGAGCTGGACTCCACTCAGCCGTCTTCATGCTTCATTGTAGTAGGTTATTTGCCTTGCTCGAGATGCTATCGTCTCTACTCTTTGCAGTGAAATTGGCCTAGTAGTGTTGACCATTGAAAGACCCCATTCAGATTGTAACGCTCCATGTACAGCCCATGTAACACTGGAGGAAAAACTCAAAGATGATGAAGTAATTTAAAGTCCCCTTGGACAGCCTAATAAAAATAAACCAAACAGGGGGTAGAAAAGGCCATTAAAGAAAGAACGCTGTCTTGGCATTTTACCATTCTCTATGAACCATGATGCGCCAAGTCTGGGACTTCACACACAGACACACAAGTGTACACACACACACTCCTGAAAATAAATTGGAACATGAAAAGAGGCCTGCATCTTGATTCTGAGCACTTGATGACGAGTGATTTTCCCAAAGCCATTAGGCCTGAAAGTCAATCTTGCAAGCCAACCACAGGAGTACAGATCGAGCAAGGCCACCCAACAAAAGGGCCACTGTCCAGTGGGCGCTTGACACGACCTCACCATGGTGTTTGTTTATCAGCACGTTAAATTGATGTTCTCCGGCCTATTCTGGATGGGCTGTCTTCGCAAAACAAGCAGGCCAAAGAGACCTACTGGGGGAGCCTTAGTCTAGCATTGGCCAGAAACACACTGACACATACCAGTCACTGAAAAAAGTGCCCATTTTGGTCTGTAGTAAATCAGTGCTTAAGTTTAGGTTTAAGAAAGAAGAATAAAAGAAGGATCACATTGATCCTTGTTAGCTTAGTTTGTTTCAAAATTAGTTTTTACTTGGAGGGAATAGAATGAGATGAGAGAAAAAAGATATATACCATAAATAAAGCAAAAATAAATAAATAATAAATAAAATAGCACCATTTGGATTTGAGAGAATATTTTCTCTAATTATGCCCACACCTATGTTAGGCACTAGCGGCACTACCACTCTCAGCCACAGGGTGGAGTAATTCACAGCACAGCCCTCAAATGTTAACTCGTTGAAAGAAAGTTACTTCAATAAGCATCAGACAGCTGTGAATATATTTTTTAAAATTAAATTGTCATATTTGTACTTTCATTCTGTAAGTTACATATTTAGAAATGTCACTGGGTCCGACTCCACTGATTACAGGGCCTAGTCAGTTAAAATTGGGTTAAGAAACTTAAAAAAACATGAAGGCAGGGAGAGCTGCCCATGCTCCGATTTCACTGTCAGCGCCGCAATGACAAATGTGTCGCCATCTAAACAGCCCAATTGCCTGTAATGTGTTTGCCATGTTTATACTGAAGCATTCTCCAGCTAGTGATTGCTGTTTATATAGCTGAACAGGGACCTCATTTAGGCTTCTAATTCTCTGTTTCACCTACCCAACGTCTCTCAACCCCCCCCTCCCCCTGCCCTGTCCCTGTCTCCACATTGCTGTCTCTGCAGATGTAAATACTGTGACCGTTCCTTCAGCATCTCGTCCAACCTCCAGCGACACGTTCGCAACATCCACAACAAAGAAAAACCCTTCAAGTGCCACCTGTGTAACCGCTGCTTTGGTCAGCAGACCAACCTGGACCGCCACTTAAAGAAACACGAGCATGAGAATATCCCAGGTAAGAATATGCTTCAAATAGTCAAAGGGTGGTCTGTTGTTTTGACCAAACTTCTATGAGGTAATACTGCCGGAAATTATCTTGGTGCTATGAAATAAATTATATACCGTATATTTACATGTGGAGTTATATACTGTCAACACATTGAGTAATCATCTCTGTTTCTCTCTGTTTTATCGTCTTTGTGTTGCAGTGAGCCAGCACTCTGGGATTCTCTCAAATTTGGGAACAAACATCTCCTCTCCGAACTCCGAACCGGACAATCATGCACTTTTAGATGAAAAAGAGGACTCGTATTTCTCAGAGATTAGAAATTTCATCTCTAACAGCGAGTTGAACCAGGCTTGCAGCTCCTCGGAGAAAAGGTAGAAATGCGTACACACACTCATTCCTGTTGTGTTTTGAAGCTATAGTAACCGAGAGCATAACTCACAGGCGAGCTCAGTCTGTTGTCAGGTTAAAGCCTGCTCCCTAGTGGCTGCATGTGGAATGTGCTTACTAGGCAAACCTTAATGTGCACATTCTTATGCACAACTTTCTCTTTAGAATTGCTGAGAAAAACATGCAAGATTTCAGAGACCTGAATTTTATATTAGCAATATATTTGCTGGGAAGTTGAAATGAAAATATAAAAAATAAAACCATTGCTAGCAAGATGTGTGTGTGTGTGTTGACTTCTGTTCAGAACTGGCTGGCTAAACTCACTCAGATTTCAAGAAAAGAAAATTGTGATGTCTGAGTGAATAAAAACACAGATGCATTAATTCTTTTTATGACACATAATGGTCCTGCCCAATTTCAGCCTTGATACCCTGGCCTCATCCAGACACATGAAAGCTCTCACTCTGCCATCTGGGATCAATAGTCTTGTCCCTGTCTAGAAACAGCAAGCTTGGCATTTTAATATATGTAATTCAAATAAGTGCTCTGTTTTCTGTCTGGCAGCAAATCGCTCCAGTCGAGACAGACAGGCAGCTGCAGGATCACTGTTCCTCTGAGTCCACCCTGCATCATAAATTTCCGTGTCTCTCTATCATCCTCAATATTGAGCTGTCATTGCCTTTGATTCTTTTAGTTTCTCTGATTCGGTTGTGACAGACGCGACGGTCTGTTGGTGATCACTGGACATTCCTCCACACTTCCTTTCTGTATGTTTTCTTTTGCTTTTGTCAGAAAAGAATCTGAATTTGAAGGGGTGGGTGCTGTTGGACTGATGGTGGTTAAATAGTGTGTCCGGTCTAACCCCCCCTTGACTGGTCATGACAGACTTGGGGGGGGGGTTGTGGGCTTGAGACAGACCTTTAGGTTTACCCATCCCTGGGGACCCTGAGATTGAGGCATTTATCTGTGCTCTACATTGATGGAGCCCCACATCTCCTCCCTCCAGCTAAGGCAAACAGTGTTCTGACATGTTTAGACTGAGAGACAAAGCGCAGGTCTGTGGCGTGCCTGTCGATGTCTTCCGCACGCCATGGACTTTCTCCTGAGCGAGGGCCCAATTTGATTATGGGATATTTAAGCTTGATGGAGAAATGGAAAACAAGCAGCCGTTCTCAAGTCTCCCATTTCCCCTTTCTTTTTCATAAGTCGACCTCTCACTTAACCAGCCGATGCCTCTCTTGTAAACGCTTGTCATTATAGTTTGCTTCGATGGACTGCTCTGAAGGCAGAACAACTTGAGGAGATAGACTCTGTAAGACAGTGAAAAAACATGAAGGCAGGGAGTGCTGCCCATGCTCCGAGATCCTGACTGTTTGAGAACCTGGAAGGTTCGAGAAGAGTGAAAAAAGTGACAGAGGAAAAGAGAGAGAGAGAGAGAGAGAGAGTGGTAAAGGAACGGCATGGTGCTGATAGGTGCTTTGCAGAGCAGCCGTTTTCTGTGGAACACCGTGGCATCGAGACAGCCTGTGATGATTGGATCTGACCCTCCTGGACTGGCCCGTCTCGCCTTTCTGGGATTAGCTAATTTATCATTGCCAAAACGTCTGTCGTTAATTACACAATGTGTGTGTTTGTCATTCGGGGGCCCTGCATGTTTTCAGGCTAAGGCCTGGCAGAGAAATCGCAGGTCATTCAGCAATGATGGATAGTAATTGGGTGGCTGGAACACGGTACACAGCGGTGATGTTCGGCAGTCGGTCTATGACAGTAGATCTGCCGTCACAAGCCTCCGAGGCTAAAATAGTCCATCTGAGGAGAGATGGAGTAAGCTCATTACAGCTATATGAGCTTATGTTGTAATAGTCAAACCTCAGCGTACTGCGCCATATGTAGACTTCAATACCGAGACTATACGTGGTATGTTTTTTTTTTGTAAAGCAAAATGATGGAAGTAAAAGTCATGTTTGTACTCAATTAATTTTAACAGATTTTAGCATCCCGAGTTTTCAATCAGGACCATTCTTAAGACATTTTCAGGATTTCTAAATTATACTGTGTAATCCTATGTAAACTGCACTAGTGTTAACCCACATTTCATCTGCGTGCAGGTCAGAAATGACGGAGGACGAGCGTCCTGAGAGCCACGTCGTCACAGATTCCAAGCTCGACGAAGAGGAAGAAGAGGCGGAGGGAGATGATGAAGACGAAGAAGGTTCGTTAACAGAAAAATCCCAGGATGAGATGACTTCTCCCGCCACAATGGTGCAAGGCACTTACGACGACGACGAGGAAGCTGCTCCGCTCTCCATGACCTACGAACACCCCCGCAGGTAAACTTGTTTCTCACCTCAATAGATCTCATTCATCTTTCATGTCCACAAGAGCACTCCTCCATTCATATGTGGAAATAAGAAAGAATTGCATGAGGGGAAATAAAGCGAACAAGATATAATTTATATTCTCTAATAATGTTTGGAAGGGATGAGTCTGATCATACAAGCACAAGACTAAGGGTTTCTTTTTGATGAATCGAGATGAACTATAGGATTACACATCTTTCCTTCCATTAATATTTGCTCTCTTATATAGTTATGCCACTAATGTTTTTCCCAAATCTAACCTGCTTAATTTTTTTTTTTACATGACTAGGGTTGCGTATAGTCTACTTTGCAGTGTGCACTACTGTTTCATAATCTGCTTGCTCTGGTCGCTGAATAGTTAAAGCCCAATGAACTTCTAATGTTCCTAAACACCGTATTAAAAAGGAGGTACTGAAATTGCTCAACCTGTTAGGGAGTGTGTTATTGCAATTAGCTCTCTGCTACCTAGTGGACATATGAGGTGAAAAAATTATTAGTTCAAAGTATTTTCCTCCTGAATACATTAAAATTTTTTGATGAGTCAGTGAATCCTTTATTTAAAATCTGATTTAAAAGCATAGCTATAATGCCTACCAAATTAGTGAATTGGATAAAACTAACTGCTGTATGATATCCAGTTGTGCATGATTTGTGTATTAGTCAACCTGCTTGTAAATGCGCTTTGTGCCACCATCACTCCATGCCATCCCTCCATTAACACCACGTGCATGCGCAACATAATCACGCCTTACCGGCCCCAGCAACCATCCCGATTGGGCTAACTGAGGGTTCCCTCCCCTCTTCCCAACCCCTTCGTCCCTCCTTCCTGGTGCAGGTGTATTGAGGAAGACGCAGGCCTGTTAGATCTGGAGCCTCTGCCTGGCTTTCCAAAGGGCCTGGAGCTCCATAAGCCTGCTGATGAGCCATTTGATGTTAAAGACATTTTTAACACCTCGTTAGAGTCTGAAGCGCTGAAAGAAACACTCTTGAGGCAGGCTAAAACCCAGGTATGACTTTCCACGCACCTAAGGCACAAAGTGTGGGGTCACTTCATTTGTGTTAATATGCTGACTCACTAATTTTGAGAAGTCCAGGGTTGGATCCTAGAGGTGACAGTTAAGGTTTATCATATAACATTTAGCTATAGAGGGATTGCCTTTGTAAGATGTTCTGGAAGTTATGTTTATAACATACTACATTAGACTGCATTATGAATGGAATCAAGAATTATCTTTCTCTCCTTCTGTCTCACATTTGTTCTCAGCATAAAGAAATAACATTATACGAACTAACACGTGCCCGTTTTCTTTCTAATTATAACACCCTGTAGACTCAAAACCACTAACTATTTGCAAAATCTGTCTCCATGGATATCATTATATTATGTATATTCTTTATAATACTGAATGGTGCAAGTTGCAGTTTGTCATTTTTAGATTCCATCTTTTAGAATCCGATACAATGGCAATATTGCCAGATAATGACTAAAGCCACCCGGGGGTCTAAAATTACAAACTGCTCCTTTTTAAAAAAAATTATCCGATGTACAATGATTTGTGGAGTCTACTAGGTTAAACATGTTGCTCTTTTGTGTGCTCCCTTTGGCAGGCTTATGCAATGATGCTCTCTTTGTCGGAGAACAACCCCCTGCATCCATCCTCCCAGAACTCACTAGATGCCTGGCTGAACATGGGAGGAGGCCCTTCAGAAACCAGCTCCTTTCACCCACTCAACCACATCTAAGCCCAGAGAGCAAGTGGTCAGGGAGTGGTTGGAGAGAGAGGGGAGGGGGCAGGAGGAATGGGTAAAGACCACCACAAAGGAGATGCGTGTGTTACAATAGCACATGAACGAAGACCAGTGATGCTTACAGTAGATGAATCACCACTCAACTGGGAAAAAGGGGGAGGGGGGCAGGGGGGGGGGGGGCGAGCTTAGCTGAAAGACTGTTAGCCGAAACAGAGACGTGAACCAGTAGAGCTCTAGATATCTCCTATCCACAGCAGAGAAACAAAAGACTACACCACCCCACTCTGTACATCTCCAGATCTGTCTTAAGCTCAATCTGCAGTTTTCTCCTCAGAAACTCTACCTTGTATCCCTGTGACATCACAAATATGTTTCATTCATACATTCTCCTGACAGCCATGCTTATTAAAATGAACATAGAGGAAAGGAAAAAAGGAACTATCAAGGTATTTTGTCATGTTTGCTGATACGGTCTGATCTGATTGAGTTCCCAAAACATATCTTATGCAGTGGCACAATCAGACCACAGGAGGTCACACCAAGACAGCATCTGAACAGTTTTGTTTGTCTCCTAGATGTCTCAAACTACACTGCAGAGCCAATTTACAAAATGGATCAGATTTAAAACAATATACAGATGAGCCATAGAAATAAACAGAATAACATCAACTGCTAATCATATCCGTCCTCTTTGATTGTGTTGGTCATCATCAGAGTAGTAGAACAGTAGCAGAGATCAAAGCATGGCTGCACAACTCAGTACTTCACCCTAATCATGTTACTGTCAGGTTTGCCATTTTGTCCCCCCTGAAACGTTAAGTTATTCTCCTCCTGACGTTCTCATACATTCGAAACACTCTTGTTTTTGTATGTGATTTTTTTTTCTTTTATCAACAGTATTGTTTTCTTTTGAGCACGTCTCTGTGCTTAAATTGTTAATATAATTATTTAGTGAAGGACCAAATTTGTATGATAATGTTGTAAGATGTACAAAATCATTTCGAAAAAAAAAAAAAATCATAGCAAAGAGTGTTGTGTGCCAAATAACCCTTTCTTTCTTGGACAATCATTTATTTTAATTTCCCTGTGTTTCTTTTTTCTCTGTTTTAGTCATTTTCTTTTCCTTTTCTCTCTATCTCTTTGCCTGGTCATGGTATGTATTTGATTTGAGGTGCATTTGATTTCTATTTATTTTAGTTGTTTCATCATTATAGGAAAACAAAAATCTTCTAAAAAAAAAAAGAAAAGAAAAGAAAAAAAAAGAAAAGAAAAACTGACCCAGTTTCACCCAGTTGTTGAAGGAAGTAAATCTATGACTGAGACTTTTAATCTCATGATGCTCTGAAGGATATTGTATAGAGACCGGTATGCCAAAATGTAAATGACAAAATCGACTATTTTATTTATAACTTTGGCGTCGGCACCAGTCTGTTTGTGTTCATTGTAAGATTTTTTTTTTTTTTTTACTTTTCACTTTCGTGACCATTTTAACCTGTACATACAGTGTGTGATGTTGAACAAATAGTTGTTTTTTTTTATGAATCCTTTTGATTAAAGCATCAGGTCACTTGAATGGTGGGGCATTATATTTGTACTGCTTCAGTCAGTTTTGCGTTCGATTTTCATCTGCCCGTTTTAAACACAGCGGAAGAATTGGCACGTCAGTCTGCGTGTCATCTGACAGTCCAGTGTGCTGAGTAGAAAACAGCACGCCACTTTATCCCAAACAAATCCAAATTGTGTGTTGGCATCCCGCAAACCATGTTAACGATGTTAGACACGTGGACCTTGGATGCTACTGTGTTGTGTTGTTTTGTTTTATCATTCAGTCTTATTTCTTATAAACATAAGCAGCTGCTGTTATTCAAAGGGGCTGAAATGGGGTTAAATCAAGTGGATCAAATAGTGAGCTGGGAAATTTTCTTTTTCTAAGGCTGATATGTGAGTGTAGTTTGGGTTTTTTGTTTGCAGGAAGCACAGCCCCTTAAAACACGCATAACCTAAGTGCCAGGACTCAGGAGTCCTCGTGCAACTCTACTGAACTGTGAATCCAGCGCATGAATCGTACAAGTAAACCCAACAACTAAACACGAGCTCATGATGAATGTGTAGAATAGATTCAATGTGTTGCTAATGTATCAAACCTCTAGCGTTACTTTTTTTCTTTGGTTGGCAATTAAAGGAAAGAAATGTTGGATTTGTCATTATTGCTTCTCTCATCACAGCCTTTTCTTTTACTCTCTTTGTCTAGAATGTGTGCAAGTAGCACTTAAATCCACAGCACTCCCGATCTCTTAATCCTCTTCTGTCAAGACGTACTGCTTCGATTTTTTTTTCTCTCTCATTCAAATTCTCCAAATAAAGCCACTTGGTTTCAAATAAGCACTTCAACCACACTTTTTAAATCCACATTATGTCTCACATTATGAATATTATGAACCACACATTGTATACCACCCTCAGTACAGAGAATTTCCTTCTGTACTGTTTTAGGGCACTGTTATATTTATCTGCCACTAGATGGTCCTGGTCATTTTACTTTTTATGATAGAAAGCTGTCCACCCATAAACAGGTCTAGCTGGAGATATTATAAATCATACTGCATATGTCGAGGTTCATGATGTCACATACTACTGTAATAAGCAAGCGCTGTAAGTAGGTGGTGGAGAAATCGTTCCACGATGAATGGTCACAAACTGCTCTCGATATGAAAGTCATTGTACTTTTCCCCCCTCTGTTACAACAGAAAACTAATGTACAACCATAATTCGTTATGGTTCCTCGAAAAACTGTATAGTGTTCAGAAATAAATGTTGCATTCGTCTGCAAATTCGTTTGAAAACTTGGGTTTGAAAATAGATGGTGCTTGTTTCATTTGGATCTGAGTTGTATATCGCTTCTGTTCTGTTTATTGAAAGAAACTGTTGTGCATGACTTGTGTTTTAGCAGTCATAATGGTGTCCATTTGTGAAATGTGTATCTTAAATTAAAAAAGGAGAAAAAAAGGTCATAAAAATACTGAATTTGTAGATGCACTTATTGTATATGTGGTTAGGTTAGTAGGTTTGACTTTAAGTCTTTTTAACTGCCTTACCTGCAACAGGCAGATGGTTATTCAATTAAACATTATGCTTGTGGGAGAGAAATAATGAAAAAAAAAATGAAAGGATTGTAGAATAATAATGAAAATTCTGATAATTGCAGTTCTTTTTTTTGATGCTTGTGATTATTGAAGATGTACTTTAGAGGAATTTCATGGAAAAAGACATGATTCTGATGTTAATTCTGTAGAATAGATATGTATACCAAATGTAATCTTTCCAATGCTATGAAGAATTTATACATGAAATTGATATGCAATAAAAACCTGTGTGCTTTTTATATGAATTCTGCCTTTTTCACTTGTGTGTGTCTGTGAAACCTGATTACATCAGAATTTCCTGCATCCACGATCGAGCTCCCTTTGCGTAAATAGAGGGAAGACGTATCTCAGATCATCTTCCAACATGTTCTGGAATATCACTACTGTTTAACCTTGATCACTTGCACATCTCTTGCTCCACTGTCTTGGCCTGCTGTCTGTACAGTGTCTCTCCAGGGTCTCTTCACTTTCTTGGTCTGCTCTCTCTCTCTCTCTCTCTCTCTCTCTCTCCAGTCCTCCAGTGTCTCTTCACTTCCTTGGTCTGCTATCTTTCCAGGGTTTCTCCAGTGTCTTCCATTCCATTAATCATATCATTTACTGTATCTAAGGCAACTTAGTAAAACTCACCCTCTCTCTCTCACTTATTCTCTATATCACTTATCCTGTAAAGGTTCACCAGGGGCCTCGAGCCTATTTCGGGGAACTCTTCTTACCTTCAAATAAGAGAAACATGAGGGAGAAACTTTTACAATGTAAGCGACAAATTTCATTGAAATTATGTAACTCTGACTAAATAAAAATGTAAGAGTTAATAGATTATTGTTGTATAAAAGAAATAAAACATTTTGAAAAACAAAGATTATTTTCCAATAAAGCAGATCACAGGAAGTTTCCTTTCTGACTTGCAATTCACCATATAAGCACCAGAGGGCACTGCAAAGATGTTTCTTAATTAAATTCTTGGTTAAGTGCAATTGAGATCTGGATCTCATACTCCTGAGATAGTAAGTCATAATTATGACATCCACATGTCATGTCACATTTTTATGAAATTATGATTAGGATAAGGATTGATGATTATTTATTTGAATTATTTGATATGGACCATTTGATTATGAGAAGTCATAATTACAAGACTCAGATGTTATAAGTCATCATTGGGAGATCAGGATAAACAAACTGCAGTACAAGAAATCTAATCAATGTAATTAAATCATAATTATGAGGTAGTAAGCCGTAAATTACGAGTTAATTAGTCATAAATATGAGAATTGTGATAATTCTAAGATATGTAGTGATAATTATGAGACGGTAAGTCCGAATTATAAGGTTTAGATCTTATAATCACAAGATGCGAAATTATAATTATGATTACCAGAAAGTGAGTCACAGTTATGAGATTTGAAATTGTAAATATATTCCATTTCTGCCATGAAAGTGCGATGATCAGTCAGAGTTATACAAACGCAGCAGAGTTTATTTATGATGTAAACAGGCCACATGTGCTGTATTTACGCTGAGTTGTGTGTGTGTGTGTGTGTGTGGCTTTAAGAGTGAAGCATGTGGGTGTTTCCTCTGGAAGCAAAACAATCTTCTGCAGAGCTGCTGCCGCCGCGTTCACCTGCAGGAACACAGCCGTGCTGTCATTAGCGGAACTCGGACACTTAGCGCGAGCTGCTGCTGTTTGTTCGAAACCAGTAGAATATCATGCTGCAGCTGAATGACTCGGTGGAGCCGGAGAGTCCAGGGGCTGCGGTTCTGCACGCCGCCGGGGTCGAGGACGCGCTCGACGGCCTGGAGTTGGCGTTCAGTCCGGGGCTTGAGGCCCAGCCTAGCCTCGGCTTCGGGGCTGCTGTAGCGTGCTGCACCCCGCTCCAGAAACTCACACCTTTCCACGTCCACAACCCCACCATGAGGGCCAAAGTCAAGGATTACTTCGTGTTCAGGGTAAAAAAAACAAAACAAAACAAAAAACAGTTCAGTATTTATTAATAGTCTTGGTGTAAATCAGGGTAGATATGAACGACTGTGTAGCTAACTGTTACTACAGTATTATTATTATTAGTCTTATTGTTGTTGTGCTTGTTGTTGCTTCATTAAGATTAAATTAGCTGTCAAATACAACTTAACTACAAATACAGTGTTATATAATTATGTAATTAATACTCTTTCAGAGAATATTACTCTTGTGCTTATTTTCTATAAAACTTATTTCCTAGTTTTAGTAAACCTGACATGCATTTACTGTCTATGTAGAATTACACTAAGGTCTATAACATTTCCTTTTAATTCATAATGTCAAAAACATTTACGACATGTTGTACTTTTACCAACTACATTTAAAATAACATTTACTTTCCACATTAACCACATTAGAATTATACAGTATGTGGTGACGTTTAAGCATCAGGACTAACTCGATATAACCAGTGTAACATCTAGCGAAAACTAATGTCAAATAATCGTAATGATTCATTATTAATCAGTTAATTGCTGATAAAATTGTATTATGGAACAATGTTTGTTTTATGTCGTATTTTTCTGTAGTTCACATAATACAGATATACAGCGGTACCCTGGCATATGAATTTAATCCGCTCTGGAAGGTGAAACTTTGTATTGCAAAGCACATTTTTCCATAGGACATAATGTAAATGCAGATAATCTGTTCCAGTCACCCAAAAAAAATCACTACTATTACCAATTTCCAACATGCAGACTCCATGCACATAGAGGTGGGAATCGAACCTGGCCGGGAATCGAATCCCGACCCTGGAGGTGCAAGGCGACAGTGCTAACCTTTACACTACAGTAGATTTATAAATAAACAAATAAAAATTATTTTATTTTGCTATTTAACAATTTTGCTTTGTTAAGTTTGTCTCACATAACTAATTCGTTGGGATTGCGCTACTTGGGCAACTTTTCAAATACAACCTAACCTGCAGAAAAATATGCATCTTGTTAACATTATTAATTATTGTTGATTAATTATAAATAATTACAACTATCTGTTAAGTGTGAAGATTGTAACCATGAACCCTTAGTCTTTGTGAAACATAACTGAAGCAAATTCAATTAATTAAATATAAAAATTTTACTAGAAAAATGTAATTAGTCTCATAATTTGTACTATATTGCTTCTCCTCAGGTTGAGATATTTAAGGCATGGACTTCCTTTAGTGGAAAAACAGTTCCTAATAACTTTCTTGAATAGCAGTCAAAAGAGAATTTTTGCAGGATGGAGACACTTCATGGACTAGCTTTTTTCTTTTTTCTTATTATGAATTTTCATAAAATTTTCATAAAATGTTCATAAATACGACTATTTTTTATTTTCCTAATTTGTTTAGACCAGCAGCAAATTCTGCCTGGAACTAATTAACATATTTTGCCAGACTCTGTGTTTGAAGGACTTTTATAATACTTTCCGGTTGTTTTAATTGACATCTCTTGTTAGGGCTGGTTTTCTTTTTCTTACAATTAGCAAGTCAAAGTGCTCGTTAAGGTTCGTAAGCACACTTTATTAACTACGGACTAATTTGCATATTTGGACTTGCTGGAATTTGTTTTAGAAATGCAAATTACAATGCGAGTCCATAATTTTGTCCTCTACTTCATCTGGAAAAACATACGCCATTAATTAAAAACAATTCAATTTAAGTACTTTGAGGTATGTTCCACAAAGATGGAATGTTTGGCTAATTGTTTTGTATCATATCTTTTAAAAACAAAAACAAACAAAAACCCAAACAATATATTTCAATAATTTTTGCTTGCAGTTGTACTAAACCTTTTTTCGTAACACACTTTCTCCGTCTACTTAGAAACACACACACAGTGCTCGCCTGAGTGAATAGATCATAACTGCACTTTGAAAGCTAAATCGGTGCAAACCGATACCTGAAATGAAGATGATATGCTTCTGCTTTTAGCTTCCAGCCTTTTAGTTCAATGCATCTGGAAGAATCAATGAACATTAAACAGTTTTAATTAATTAAGACATAAGCTTGGTTTAATCTCAAATTATAGTTTACAATCCTACCATGATGTCAAGTTGACAGGTATGAAATAATATTTAAAAATCAGTACGTAAATTACAGCATTTGATATTTGAAATTTAAATATTTCTATGTATGTTTTGTTCATTTCTCCAGCCAGGAACCATAGAGCAGGCGGTAAACGATATCCGCACAGTGGCTTTGCCTTCAGAAGACGGCGAGGTTCTGAGTGTGTGGCTCTTAGCAGAGTGAGTTGTCTGTTCTGTCATTACCTCACATCGTGTGAGGCATCTTGTAATTATTGTTATGTGCAGGCTCTCGAATTTCAAGGGAATTGGCAGGATTGTGCTGCTGTGTCACACAGACAAAGATGGAGCTGGAGTGTTTTGCTTAGCAATAGACAAAACACAAAGTATAAGGAATAAGGGTGCTTTTCAGTTTTTATTGAGAAAATGCTCTTTAATAAAGTTTGTCTGTTGCCTTAATAAAAAAGTGGTGTGAGGTTGTAGTTGGTAGAAAATTAGTGCACATTCCAGCTTGGGTACATAACTCGGACATTATCGCAGTGCAACGTCCAACTACTGCCAGCCAATCAGAGGAGAGAGAGTGTGAGAGTTTAGAGATTAAAGAAAGCAAATAAGATTAAGCATCGGATTGATATTTTAACCCAGAGTACACAATATTTTTCTGCAACATATAGATAGATAGATATAATATTATTTATTTATTTTAAATACATTTTCAGCATAAGACTGGTTTGGAGATCATCTAAAGGTGTGTATTGTTTTATAATGAACTCATAATAATGATCACATTTCTGTTGTTCTTTCTCTACAGAGTTGATCACTGGAACAACGAAAAGGAGAGACTGGTGCTCATAACCGAGAGGTGAGAAAGGAAGTTCATCTCTTTAGTTTGTCTCATGTCAGTATGTCACCAGCTGTTAACGTGTTGATATTTCCTGTGCTGTGCTGTGTTGCAGGTCCCTCCTGGTTTGCAAATACGACTTCATAAACTTACAGTGTCAGCAGGTCATCAGAATCTCCTTAAACGCTGTGGACACCATTTCAGTCGGCGAGTTTGAGTTTCCACCAAAATCTCTGAATAAGTAAGAGCATGTGAGGATGTGTGAATCATGCTTGGTTAAAATGTCTTCTTCTTTTTCACTTCTCAATGTTGATGTGTTGAAAGACGTGGTGTAATGCTCTGGGCACCGTTCTGCTCGGAAACCTTATGTCCTTGCATTTATGTGGACGCTCCTTTGACTAACTATTGATCTACATGAAAACGGTATTCCCTGATGGCAGTGGCCTCTTTCAGCAGAATAATGCGAGCTGATGCACTGCAAAAATGTTCTAGGGAACACAGCAACAACTTTGAGGGGTTGACACAGCCTCCAATTCTCCTGATCTCAATCCAGTTGAGCAGCTGTGGAATGTGGAAAAAAAAGTACAAGCCATGGACTTGTCAAGTCAAGGATCTGCTGCTACTGTCTAGCAGATAGCATGGTACACCTTGGCATGGACTTCTCGACACATCAGTGTTGTTTTATAGTAGGCAGTATATGAAGTACGTGGTTTTAATGTTTCTAAATAACAGATGAAAATTTCCAAAGCCTGTTTTGGTATTTTAAAATTATAATCCAAATAATCAGACAGTAATAGTGTCTCAGTGTTGTGCTGTCATGCTGGCAAGCCGGGTGTGTGTGTAATTTAATTTGTTGGTGTTTTGCCTGGCAGGAAGCGCAATAGGCAACCTCTGTGGCAAATCTTTAATTGATCGTATGCTGATTATACAGTAGATTTCTTTTTCTGAAAGAGAGGGATCATGAGTACTTTATTTTTATTTATTTATTTTTCTTTGGATCAGTTAATAGTTGATTACACAGATCAATCAAATTAAGCAAGCGATTGTTGTCTGTGTTTCTCTTCAGGAGAGAGGGCAGTGGCGTTCGTGTACATTGGGATAAACGCCAGAGGCCTTCTTTTCTAAACCGCTGGAATCCCTGGTCCACTGACATGCCCTATGCCACCTTCACAGATCACCCCATGGCCCATGCTGATGAGAAGGTGGCTTCTCTTTGCCAGGTAATTCAACTAACCAGAATCTGTTCTTAAAAACAAAGGTTTTCTATAGTAATTAAAAAAAAAAACTACAGTCATGATTAATATAATTATTACATATCCAAATGTTTCTAAATCTTACTAATATCAGCACTTGAGTGAGGGAGGTGGTGGCTCAGAGGTTTGAGATTTCTCGGCTGCTCAGTTGTATGATGTTTCAATTCAAACAAAAAACTATTTCTGTGAACGAATAAATGTCAAAGCATATAAATGTACAACGCACAGTTCTTCTGCTTTGAGAGATCCCTGGCTGGTTATAGTGACCTTCCTGTTTCATTCTTCAGCTGGAGAACTTTAAAATTCAGCTGATCCAGGCGGTAAAGAGAGCCCATAAAGAGTTCCCCATCCCGGGCCGATCTAACGGGGTGCTGCTGCTGGAGCGGCCGCTGCTCATCGAGACCTACCTGGGCATCATGTCCTTCATCAACAACGAAGCCAAACTGGGCTACTCCATGACCAGAGGCAAAATCGGCTTCTAGTTTTTCCTTGCTGCTAACCCGCATCGTTGCACTTGAAAAATATCGAGCTCCATGAATCCCTTTTGTGTTGCTTGCCGGATTTCGGTGGGGTGTGAAGCGTGCCCCGAGCCCAACGCCACCAGTGTGACTCGCTGGTTCCTCAGCATGTGCCTGGAAGCATTCGATGCCAACATTGATGCCCTTTTACTGGACTCGTGCCATTCTGCTTCATTTTTGTGTTCCAGTCTATTGAGTGTTTTTTTTTTTTTTTTTTAACAGTCTGTTGCTGTGGGATTTGCAGTATGTGATGCGGATCACATGCAGATGGAATCGGAGTATGAATTATTTGCCGTAACGATCTTGGGTATTAGCCATGATTATGAAATGCCAATTAAGGAGTGTAATTCGCCGTGTCCGTGCTTGGTCAGGTGTTCAGGTTAATCATGGCACAGACTCGTATATAATGTTCATTGTGAATGAACACCTAAACAGCCATAATTTTAATATTTCTCCAACAGCAGAAAATGTATACACAGGTTTTTATTTATTTTAATAAAGCAGGGGCCAACATCTACAGTTTAGAGTTTAGATGAGTTGCTATGACGATACAGCACACCGCAGTCAGACCATGTGGCAATAACCGTTTCAGTTCGCTGAAGGTGAAAGTGTAGAAGGTGCACTTTTTTCTTTTTCTTTCTGGTAGTGCTTATTTCCACTTCATGGTCTTATGAGCCAGTAGAATCCAAGAAGGTGTGAGTGGGGTCTTTTTAGTGGGTTTAAAAGAAAAAAAGAAGTAATCATTAATCAGCAGACACACCATTTGCACACACTTGCCTTGCAGTTTCCTTAGTCTTGCTTTATGCACATCTGGTGCACAACAAAACAAATTAGCTAGCTCATGCTACGCCAACATTCTGTCCACAAATCACACAATCATACACTCCGTTCTAGTTCTATGACGCCATCCTGTTCTGTCCTTCTGTCCTCATCTGCTAGGATTTTCTTATTAATAATATATACAGGACAAATAAGATGAAATGCCTTGTTTAAACATTTCCTAAATTCTGTTTGCTTAAAAGTGTGTGTGTGTGTGATTCTACTGCTTGCTTTAACCAGCACTGAAGTATAATCACGCTAATTGATTTGTTCATGTGTGAATTCATCCCTCGTCAACCTGTACAGGACTATTTGTTGACTCCTCTCCAGGGCAGTAACGTGTAAACCGATATTTGATGGAGCAGACTGTTTATGCTAGAGTTTGACGTGGAGCTGCTCATACAGCAAAAGGTGATTATTGTATTCGTAGCCTACAGAAATCTAAAATCATAATATCCTGCTGGAAAAAAAAGATAAATAAAAGGAACACTTAGTCCCCGTTTGATTTGAACGCCCCTCGTATATACAGTAAGTCATACATAAGTGTTGCGTTTAGTTATTTATTTTTGCTGCAGTGTGATAACCTGCGTTCCCTTACAGGCCAAAAATTTCTTCTTAATAATAATAAATGTATTCATTATTATTTATCGAGCTAAATGAAAAATCCACTGTGAATGACTTGCATGTTTACCTTTTAATTAACATGTGATTTTTTTTAAAAATATATATTTTTATTTTTTTTAATGGAAACGGAGTTAACTTTAAAGTTATTGTTTAAAACTTTTCAGAGGTTTAGTTAGTGCGTTTCTACATTTCCCACAATGCTATTTAACTTTGATTTAACAGCGATGCAGCAGCACTTTAGTACTTTACTTATTCCTGGAGGACCTTTTAATCTGTCCAGTTTTCTCTTGTCTTCATCTGTAGCATCAATTAATGCTAAACTTTACAGTGGATTTCTCATTAATACAACATCGATTGTCTCTGGAAAAATACGCTCTTGCTCCAGGAACTGACTATTATTTGTTGTCTGAGATTTTTCTCATTAGTTTTTCCATCTATTTCTCTTCTCACTGAAATAATGAAAACGCAGTACCAAGCAACAAAAGCTATAATATACATTGCAGGGTTGCTTTTTCCTTTAACCCAGAGCTGGATATAAATGGCACAGACATCCTGGCATATGGAACGGATATTGTTGCTTGAGAAGGTATGTTTAGTCTTTAACACTGGTTTTATGCCGTTTTGTCTTATTCGAGACATTCTGCCACACCTCATAGCAGTTACGTCAGTGCATGATTAGTTGAGAAATTATAAATAATTTGCACTTTAAATTAAACTTAGGGGTGATCTTTTGCATTAAAAACGTTCCCTCAATGCGTGTTCTGTGGCTCGGTTTGTGGTGTTGATCCCGGCTCAGGTTAGGTTAGGAATTTAGTTACTTTTATTTCAAATGCTGCTTTATTGTTCAAGGATGCAAATGTGTAGGGGTATAACGGTATGCAAAAAAAGTCATAGTTCGTTGCGTACCTCAGTTTTGGGAAAAAAAAAAAGGCTTTTTTTTTTTTTATCACTTATGAATAAGATGTAAACATAAACAATCCTGTACAACCTTGTAAACAGTGACAAATTAGCTGTAATTCCCTGATCACATAAGGAATGCACAAAAAAAAAGCACACCCTGTATGTAATTTTTTTCTTTCAGGACACCACAATGTCTAGGTGGCAAATTGCTTAAGGATTTATGACAAACAATCTTTCTTTTAAATATAGAATATTTTAAATACATTTTTCTAAAAACATTTTGTGCTTTGTTTGCTACTGGTGATGATGCTGTTGCTAATTTTGCACGACTCTTCTGAACATTTCTTGTTACTGCGTGTTCAGTTCATATGAATTAACCGGGTTTTACAATAAGGAGCGCCCAGCATTATTCAAAACTAGATGGTGTTTACTTGTCCTGTACTAAAGGGTACGCATTCAATTATGTATACCGTTACACCCCTACAACTGAGAGTAAGGAGTTTCATTCTAACCGGAAGTGATTACTACAGAGGATTTAATACGGGTCCCCTAATACGATATTTGCTTGTGTGCACTTTTGTTGTTTTTACCCACTGTGAGTACAAGGTCATGTGTTTTGTATGAAACCCCCTAATGGTGTCACTGTTTAAAGGATTTTTCTTTTGTAAAAATGTAAAGTATTGCATGTGAACTGTGCATGCAGTTTACTGTGTGTTAAAAAAAAAAAAAATGTATGTGTGATGTTTGTAATCTGGTCGTTGCTTCTGAACCCTCATTACACCCCTTTGCTCTGGCACAACATTTCATACTAACAGTCCGTTCAGAACGCTGGACTACTTCATGAAACCCAAATTACTCACAATTATGTTCCTATCGCACCTTTTCATGCTCAAGGTGGGCTTTCGTAGCCAGCCTCAGCACTGCAGTTTAAATTTCAGTTCTGTGGATTTGTACTTGTAACAATGCTTGTGCTAAATCTTATTAAAATCACTGTACATTCTTGTAAATTGTTTTCTCCTTTAATAAAGAAGGTTTAAAGGCGTGTGTTCGGATGTGGAAGAAATCCAGTTCCTTTGTAGAAAACTTTATTAGAAATTACAAGCCTAGAAAAATAACCCTATCCTTTTACATAACCATTTACACATAAAAATATTTCCTACATCAGACCATCAAACCATAGTCCCTATAGAGCCTTAAATTCACATTAAAAATGGAGCTGAACAGAATATGCTAACTTTTTACATATTAATGCTCTACCTTCATGAATATTTGTTGTTTGAAATACAATGACAAAGCAGACAATAGTGAACTTTTGACAATGTGAACAGTTTGTGTCATGTGATTTGGTGTATTTGCGTTCCAGCATTGAAGTCCTGAGGCGTTTTAAACATCGTGCTGTCAATCACAACAGTGCTATTTTTCTATGTAAAAATCCAGCCCTTATTTACTGTACTCTTTTATATATTCGATCAAAGATTAATTGTAAACATCATCAACACCATTTTAACGTCAACAAAAAAAATTAAATCCAGGGGATGTGGCGACATGGCTCTGATCGCCTTTAGGGTGGGTTTTTCGGGGGGTTTTTTTCCCCTAAAACAGGACAATGCTGAAATTATTCTCTGGTAGGAATTTGCAGATCGACCTCTGTAGATTGAACTCTGATTGAAAAAAAAAAATGCTTAAATATTACCATAATACTTATAAAACGTTATTACTATTATGATGACAATTTCAGGCATGTCTGAGCCTGAAATATACAACAAACACACACCAATAGGGAATGTCATGAGTTTGCCTGGCAGTGCATCCTCAAACGACACACGTTCTATTTGGTGACTTCTACATTAGTAGCACAGGAGTTTATCTGCTTTTAATTGTACGTTGGTGCCCCCTGGCAGAGAGATTAAGATGGAAGTTCACACCGCTAGTCCAAGTTTAGTCTAGCTACTGGCCTTTCCTTGGCGCTCACTTCTCCTCCTCCTTCTCTGTAGCCATGTAACACACGCACAGCTGATCTTTCCCCAACAGGATCATAGACTCTCCATGGCAATGCCAGAACAGTGACTGTACCTGTAAACCTGAGTCACACACACACACACACACAGCACGGGGATAAATCGGGTCAAAAATCAGATTTTGAATCTAAAACGTAAAATGGAATCAGTGACTGAATGCTACATCTGCTCACCTACTCCATCCACTTCCACCTTCACCGACACACAGCCGGCGGGGGACCACAGATAGAGTTTGGCATTTCCGGTGCAGAGTGCCAGACGTGGCCGGCGCGGGTCCCAGGCGAAGCACCGCACAGCTGAAGTGTGTTCCAGTACGGCCTGCAGGCTGAGCCTCTGCATGTCCCACAGCCACACGCACTGCGCCATCCTGTCTGAGACATGCAGGGCACAGCGTCAGCCAGCACAGTGACATTACTACACATCAGGGTACTTAATGATGATTAACACCCCACCGCCAAGCCAAACAGGAAGACACACTCGTCAAGGAGTTTACACATGCAAGAATAAAGCTTAGTGGATAGAATAAAGGGGGAATTACACAGCAGCTAAAAGCAGCAAATGTCTCTAAATACCAGACTCAGCAGGCAGCCGGTAATGCTTCTCATGACTGGTAGTGATGCCAAATGGGACAGGGGGCACTCATCAGGAAGTGGTTATGACATATGATATGCAATAGAAGCTTCTAGGTTTAGCCTTGGTTCTAACAAAGTATTAAAAAAAAATAATAATTACATAACATCACTATAGATAATTACCATTTTTTGTAGCAAGGTAGCGATTGTCTGCACTGAAAGCAACAGCAGAGATTCCGATTTTGGGGTTGGCACGATCGGGATCAGGCTTCGCCACCGACACCTGGACTGGCAGTGAAGCGATCTCATCTGAAACGGTAATAATCAGTCCAATGTCATACTAGCACACGTTTCTAACCAGTACCACTCATCTCCATGAGATATTTTCTCTATATATTATGACAAAATATCATCACCGATTCGATTTGTATTGCGATTCTGTAATTACCATGATTTTATAAAGGTCCCAATCCGATATTACCCCTGGATTTTGTTATGCCAATTCTAAACCAATTTATTAAAGAATTTGCTTCTAGCACACAGGATGCTGTTCTCCATGCCAATATGTCAATCATTTAGAGCCAGGTTTACCGATGATCTGCAACATTTTACCAACTCAAATGCAAACATGTAAAAAGTTTATATTTTTTTAATTAACGAGTCAGAATCTATGATAAATGTATTG
Source organism: Clarias platycephalus (assembly GCA_030068275.1). Lineage (NCBI taxonomy): Eukaryota > Metazoa > Chordata > Actinopteri > Siluriformes > Clariidae > Clarias > Clarias platycephalus. The sequence goes on from JAQQZT010000040.1 coordinate 23,845,337, forward strand.
AGACAACTGCATACAATAACTGAATAATCTTCCCTCCATCTGTAATTTTTAATATCTCTGATAAATATTCCTGTTTCTCTACAGTATAGTGTCAGTGAGCTTGTGGTATACCAGACTGCAGTGAACACATCTCTGGAAACACGGTGCACGAAATAAATAAAACTCTTCTTTGCATGGCTCAGTTTCACAGGCAGTGTGGGTGGTTTCGTGTTTTTAGGAGAAGAGACGAAGGCTTAAAGAAGAGCTCTTGTGTCAAAACATGACGCTGGTCGCTATGTTTTCGGTGGGGGTAAGATTTATACAGGGGCATTCGCAGAGCGCGGGCGACGCTCCGCTTACAGACATAGTTGGTCAACTTTGCTGCGTGCTGGAATTTATAATGACCCTGTCACCATGCCGAGCCTTCCAGCCTCAGGCTCCGGTCAAACACAACTGTCTGCATAACACGCAATATTAACATACACATGCTCACACACGCGCGTGCACACACACACACACACACACACACACACGCTCAGCAATAGTGCTCATCAGCAAGATAACTGAAACAGGACCTAATATAAACTAAAGCACAAGGTCACTTGAGGTAATATAATAGCTAAACAATAAATATAAATAAATAGCAATGTATTTTATGAACATATATTCAGATTTAGGAACCATACACCATAAGGATTTGGATTTTTTTTTTTTTTTTTTTTTATTATTCATATGTCCATAAATAATTTTAAGCAGAGATCCACATGAATGAATGAATGTGTCATCTGTTTCATGCACACCTGCATTATAAAACAGTCCAAAGGCCTTACATTTGCTGTGTGTGTTGAACAAGGAACTTGTCTTGGAGATCTGATTACTGGACAAATCCTCGATGCCAACAACAGGCTTTTTCTCCACCTCTCTGTACACCACCTAGTAACACACACACACACACACACACACACACACACACACACAGTACAGTACACCACCATGTCTCAGGCAACTTTCTATAAAATCCATGCAAATGTATGAAATTCCAAATACTGGCAGAACTCCAGGTACATGAAGTGACTTTAGAATCAGTTGACAGAATTTGTAAGAAATGCTTACAGCTTTGGAGTTAGCGATTGTAGCTGGATGCTCGAACTCGACAAGCTTCTTCCAGGTGATGTGGTTCAGGATCCGAACCTAATGGAAAACACCCGCAGCACAACAGCTTCAGAGATACTGAGGTCTAGTCGGAGAACCACTGGCTTAACTGATGGACTGAATAGATTACAAGCAAACACCTCAATCTCAGAATCTAAGGTTGTGCCTTTGAGTTATACCTTCTCGTCGTAGCTGCCGATAGCCAGAAACTGGCTACTGGGACTCCAGGCGACCGATTTAATTCCCAGTGACCATTCATAAGCACTGTAGGTTGACAGCAGACGCCCATCCAGGGAATACAACAGCATTTTGTACTAGAGAAATGGACATCCGTTAGATATTCTTATAGCTGTTTAATTTCTGACCACAGTTTACGATATACTGTATAATATATACTATCAATCCCATGCCATTCCTCATTAATCTGGTCATATCTCACTCACCTCCAGACAGGAGTCCCACACTGCAAGCACACAGCCGTTAGGAGACCACTCCACCCCTGCTAGGTCCTGTGTTTCTGTCTCAAAATGCTGCAGGACAGGATCGTCGTATGTCAAAATACGATGATAATAATAATAATAATACTCCCAATGAATAATCACGATTATGACAACTTTGAATCAACAAAATCTCTCCATCTTGTCTTTCCAGCAGAATCTTTATCCTCACACATAAACACGATCTTGGACCCTGGAGCAACTGATCCTCACAGTAAGTCAACTGTACTCGGTTTAAAAAAAAAAAAAAAACTAAAATGCTCACCCTGAGTAGATGCCAGTCATCACAAACAAATATACTGATGTAATCTTTGCAGTCTCTTCGCTCGGCTAGAGCCATGTAGTGTCCGTCCGCACTGAAGTCCATCCCTGATGACGAGACGTCTGTTAGATTATAATCGTCTAAAGCTTTGTCACTTGAGATGCCTTTCACTCTGAAACACTCACCTTTCTGGCAGGCTTTAGGGTACTTGATGTAGGAAACAGATTTGTTGCAAAGAGACCAGACTGTAATTCTTAACTGTAAGCAGAAAAAGTCATATTCAGCAACAAAAGCTGTTTTATACTGCTTAAAGCGTAAAACAATGACAAGGCTTTAAATGATAATTACACTACTTGGCCAAAAAAACAACAACATTACATCATGCGATCGTCTTTAGCTTAGAATGGCAATAATCTTTTGCAACATTTATTTCGCTACTTTTTTAATTAACCGACATAGGTTGTTATGCAATTGCACTTGTTGCTCTATAAAAGGGTACTACTCGACATCGTCTCCATCACACGCCATGCATTCGGAAACCGTTATTGCAACTGTAGGTCTCTCACTGCAGTACAGAATGTATTGCCTACTAGGCGAATGACGTTACACTTGAAAACACACCAAGATTAACAATATGTGGCTTTGAAGTACAGTACATGGCTATCTGACTTACTTTGTATAGTGAGTTGCTCTGGAAAAGAGCGTCAGCCAGATACCATAAATGTACGTGTAAAATGTAAAATCTACTTTTGGTTGTAACTGAACAATTAAATCAGTCTGAGATGATATAAAGTGGAAAGCACTCTTAAACGTCTTTTACAAGCAAGCTTTATAACCTAGTGTGAACTGATAACAGAACGAAATTTGTCCTTTACCCGAGAGTTCGAATAAACAGATGAAAGAAGTAAAAAGCTGCCAGTAGTGTCAAAGCCACTGTGCAGCCTCAGGATGTATGAACGTCATCTCTAAACCTAGCGGATTTCTGTCTTCCCTGACACTCATCTAATAAACTTGAACAAATTTTAGCCCTACAATTGAGGATAGCCGCTGTGCTCCTTTTATGTGTCCTCTGCTGAACTTAAGGGCTAAAGAAGGACACCTGAGGTGCATCAGCTGCTCGCTCTCTCGTGACGATCTGTCTTCAGCCCTGAATGGATTGAGCAAAGCCCTACAGCTGCAGCAGACATCTCAGTTCCATGGAAACCAACATCTACACAGGGTCATCACTTTAAGCGATGCTGCCTCTCATCACTTCTGCTACACAGAGTGGGTTATCAGAGGGGCCTGGCTGAAAAGAGACAGGGATCAGGCGGAGCTGAAATCTAAAACTGGAAAACAGTGAAGAGGAAGGTGGGAGATGCTTCTCAATGTGGCAATGCATGCTGGAGGCCCGAGTAGCTGGTGAGGCTGGTGCGTTCAGGGGTTCTCTGAGCCGGCCAAGGCAGAGACACGTGTCACCGCTGTGTCTGGAACGTCGGCGGGACATTCAGCACGGTGACAGCTGCAGCTTCCGGCGCTGGCAGGAGAAAACAACAGCAACAAATTGAAGGCTGGTTTAAAATATGCAATCTAACATTGTGTATTACCGCTCAGGCGGGATCCGAGGATACAGTATACAGGTTAAAGGAGTTAAACAATAATGCTTACAGTGAACCTATAGAATGTAGAACCTGTTAGATGATTCACATTGGGAAAGCCCCTTTGTATGCAAGAAGCCGCAGTCGCATTTCCAAGAATCTTTACATAGACCTGCCTGTCAGCGGAGGATTAAGCCAGGGCATTCCACATCAGAAAACATCTTTAAAACGATACAGTGCCAATGCTCCTGTTACAGATTTGAGTCTCGCTTGTATCCGATACAGCCGGCCAGACATGCTAAGGGAGCAGGAGATGCTACCCCTGCCAGCCTGGGCATTTTGGACCGAGGTTAATGCTCAGCATTTTGACTACGAGCTATTAGAAAACCGAGACCGTAAACAGCCTTGGTAGTTTAATGACAGCACAAGTATCGTCGATAAGATCCCGAACAACCTGGCATCATTTAAAAGGTAAACTATTCACCAGTGCCCTTGGGTTTCTTCTTTCAAGAGCTTCTTATAACACTCAGCAAACACTTGGATTACAACACCTGGGACAAAGTGTTACTTAGCTCATAATCATGGAACGGTCCTGCACCAAACGAAAATCAACACAACAATCTTACAGAAAAAAACATTTAGTAAACACACACTTTTTTTTTTTTCACCTTTATCACCTGTATTGTTTGCATTTGGATTCCACCGACACAGAAAGTTTGACCAAACCTTTGTATCCTATGAGCAACCTAAGAGATCTTAGCACTTCCAGATGAGTTTTCTGCGAGTGTTTGAATTAAACTGTGGTATTGCCATTGTCCGTCACAAACTCGTCCTCTTTAATTATGTTTTAGTTCTTGATTAGTTATCATTCTCTACCTCATCTTTTACTCCGTCTGTCTCCAATTATGCTCACATATACCTTATTTCCGATAAGTGTGCTCTGATCAATCGTCCGCCGATGATCACCTCATTTTCACTGATCGGTTGTCTCTCAACTGGCCGTTCACATAAAGCGATATTATTGTGATGACACAAAATACATGAGTCGACAGCCACAACAACATGTCATCGCCAGTCTGGGAATATTACCAAGTCTCTGAAAAAGACGTCAAATTTGCAATACGGAAACGCATAAATTAGAAATCTAAAGCAGAATTACGCACTGTGAGTACAAAAAGTTATCCACAAAGGCTGCAGCTAGATCTTGTCGACCATCACTCAACCACTTATATAGCAAAAGCCCTCAAAAAGCTATAGCCGAGAGTAAAAAGGCTAAAACCATCATCACAAGAATAATAATGAAGAGAGAAGTAAAAAGCGGTTCCTGGCCGAGGCAGCCCGGGTTTACCTTACTGCTCCATGCAGGCTGACAGTGTGCGACTGTTCAGCACGGCTGCACAAATCCCAGATGAAAGAGGAATAGACCGTCTCTTAAGAATACAGAAATTTATTAGGAATTGCCTGCCCTTGCTGCTCACTAACAAGTAGATATGATTAGCTCGCCAAATAGAAAGTGACTGATGCCATGCGATTGTTTAAAAACCTTCAGTGCAGAGTTTTGTTTTGTTATTAATTTACACAGCGATGTTCCATGTGCTGCATGTTATAATGAGCGAGTGTAGTAGCACAGTCGGGAGTGTGTGAGAGACCCTTGATGCTGGTTAAGGGATGGAAAGTTTTTGCTCTTTAGTCGAGCAGAGGCTATTGGATTGGTTTCAGTTTCTTTATAACCTACATGAAATAATAGGAGAATGGAATATGTTGCACATGATGTAGGTTTCAAATATATCTAAATTATATTTGTGCACTGCTGTTTTTACTGCTGTAAATAGTAAATAAATCTACTGAGTATTGTTTAATACTTTAAATGGAAGCTCCCAATAACGTGTGATGAGTGATCCGTATCAACCGATTCTGATTTCTGTATTTGGAGATCGGTGATTGGCCCCAAAAGCCCTGATCAGAGCTCCCGTATTTTCCCAGTTTTGACATTCCTTGGATTTTTCCTGTGTGTATAGGTTCACTGAATGTATTTCAGATTTTAAACATATATCACAGAACTCGATAAATAGTTGCAAGGCATTCTGGGAGAATTAGAATATCCAAAATATTAAACGTAAATAAAATAATAAAATAAACGCCCTGTTTTTGACCATCATGAACCCAAAGTCCCTTAATGACTTTTTGTCTGGTGTGAATGTGAGGTCAGATAAAGCCTAATGCCGTGGACTGAACTCTGAGCCTCACACCTACAAACAAACGCTGTTAATGGCAGAGCTTTATTAAATCTGACTGTAATAGACGCTCTCCCTTTTTCCAACATAAGCACGTTAATCCACATGGAGACCTCATTAGAAAATCAACACTACTCATTTCACCATCTGATGGCAAACAGTTGTCAGAGAGAACTGGAAAGACAAAGTCTGATTTTTGATTGCTACAGAGTGGGAGAGAAAGTGAGAATGCCACAGACACTCAGCTCCGTGCCCCCTCTTTCATTCCCAGACACAGCTGTTCTCCGTCTCAACACCTGTCAGTGACTCTTGGAGTCGGGTTCAGGCAGCAGGCAGCAGGCATCTCCTGCTCTGGCATGTAGCCCACGTGTAATCCTAACAGGCAGACACAGAGGGATGTAGAGTGATTCACATGTACAGTAGTTTTACACGGCCCTTAGGATCCTTCACAGCCACCTAAGAAACACCTCTGGATCAGGATAAACTTCTCACATCCACATTAGAAGGGCGTGAATTTGAGGTGCGACTTAAAGCGTTACACAAACGAAGACATTTATGACGGACGTTCAAACTTGGGTTTATGATGAGTTTGGATGTTATCATAAGGCAAGCTGTGGTTTCCAATCTTGTATTTTATAAAATGCGCTACAATATATATATATATATAAAAAGAAATGCTTTACTGTGTGACTACTTTTAAATAAATTCAATGAAAAATCTGAGATAGTTTGTTTCAGATTCATTCAGTCCAGAACTTGCTTTCCAGCATTTTTTTTCCCAGGAACTTGTTTTCGGAATAAATAAGCTTACACACATTCCCCTCATGCTAATTGTACGACACCAGTAGCCCTAATAAACCATCCTTCCCTGGTTTTCCCCCTCATTGACTTGACTGTAAAGTGAACTCCAGGCGCTGGGCATAGCACAGCTCTCTATGTTAGATGGTTATTTGAGGTCTGAGGCCAGCCCTGTTCCACCCAACAGCCTGCTATTTTCAGGTCCTCGGTTACGAGGCAGTGACCGTTGACATGGAACGGGTCAGACTCCTCCTGACTTCACACTTACGTGAAACTCGGTGGTGTTGAGTATGTGACGTCCGTCTGGACTCCATCGTGAGGAGACTAGCCCGATCGAGCCCTCGTCTATCTTACAACGCCAATCCGGCTGCTCCAGAGACCACACCTGCACGAGAGAGAGAGAGAGAGAGAGAGAGAGAGAGAGAGAGAGAGAGAGAGAGAGAGACTTACACGTGAACACACACACCATCACCACTAAGAACAGCCCTTTCGTTACACCTGCACTCCTGAGTCTAGGACAAAATGAAAGACTGGCGCTGGCTTCCTTTAGAAAGGTAAGTTTTTATTTTATTTTATTTTACTCATAATGGTGCAGGAATCCAAACAAATATGTTGCCTCAACTAATTCTGAAGATTTATATCCAAGGCTGGATATAATACTTTTTAATGCATTAAGTGCACTGGAAGAGCACTAAAGGCATGCACTTCTAGGAAACAATTACTTATTTCCTTATCTAATGAGCAGCTCTGACGCTCAGCAGCAGGACTAGTAAGTACCTGCACCAGCCCTCTTTTGTACATTGCGCAGAGGATGAAGAGGGAGTCTGAAGACCACTCCATCTGTGCCACCTGGTCCAGACAGGTGTAAAGCTGCAAAATCTGCAGAGTCCTGACATCCCGCACTACCAGGCGATATTGAACGCAGGTGGCCTAAGAATTAGACACACAGGGTTAGTTGAGTGGGAAAAAACACTGTGTGTTTAACCCACAGATATAGCACGTTATATTTATACACAACAGAGATTGAGATTTATTAAAGATAACAAACAGTTATTATACTGAATAACAAATGTTGAGATTTGATGCCATACCAAATACTTTCCATCAGGCGAGAGTTTGCATAGCTGGTTGGACTGCTTCAGGAGCTCAGAGAAATTCATGCCAGAGTACGAGACGTTATGCACGAAAATTGAATGTTAGGAGTGGCCTGAAATGAGATTTAAGATTCACATCAGCTACTGTATATCAATTTTTCAGAAATCCTTAGCATTGTGTTCTTGTATTCCTCTTAGCCAAAGTATTGAGATAAAAATGTAAAGGTATTTTTGCCAGCAAGACAGAGTATACGGCTAGAAGAGGGGGGACAATCTGCATTACTGTCCCTTTAAACAATGCACATTTAATATTTGGAGATAAACTGTAAATCATGCAATTTGTGCAATTTTATCTGTTCATTCATAACCCATAGGGTGTGTAAATTTTTTATATGCAGCACTTTGTCGGATACTGCCTCAACTTCAGTGCGTTTGGTTTAATGACTCAAATCAAACACATGGTGGCGCCACTTCAACTTCACCAAAAGCAATATGGTCATGTTCAAAATCAAAGTCCACATCTATTCAAAATTATTAATCTGTTAATCTTCATACAAATGAAAAATAAGAGTTTAATATTATATACAAAACAGCCTCACAGGGAGTCACAATCTTCTCTGTGCTGTCCGAGGACTTAACAATCCTCTCATTATATCCCTAGGCAAGTTGTTGCTTTTAACGTCACTAATGGAAAGTCTATAAAGTATTACTAAGGTATTAATAGCTAAATTTTATCTGTTAAAAAAAATAAATATGTAATTTTTGATGCATACAATTTATCATAAAATTACTGCTTTGCATGGACTTTTTGCAGCTTTGTGTATGCTGTAGAGAGAATAACTACAAAACAGCAGAACAACAGTAATTCAGTTATAAATCACAATTCTTTTGTGTGCAGATTTTTTTTTTTTTTTACAACAGAACAGAAATGACCTGGTTGATCAGCCAGTGACCAGAATTATCTGGTTTTCAGTTTGATCAGCCATTACCAGTGATTGGACCTTCAGACACCCTTTAATTTCTCACTCACTCACCGACTATACCGCTTCGTCCTGTATACAGGGTCGCAGGGGGGCCTGGAGCCCATCCCAGGAGACTTAGGGCTCAAAGCACGAAATCAGTCCATCGCAAAGCACAAACACATGCAGGCAATTAGCCTAATCTGCATGTCTTTGGGAGGAAACCGGAGCACCCGGAGGAAACCCACCAAGCACAAAGAGAACATACAAACTCCATGCACACAGATCCGAGGCAGGAATCGAACCTGGACCGTGGTGGTGCAAGGTGACAGTGCTAACCACCAAGCCAGCAACATTTAATTCCTCATGTTCAATTCAGCTGTAAAGGTGTTGAAGAAAGTTTAGGTATAAAACGTTTACGTAATTATCACTTTTCTTAAGAATCAAACTTAATTGTAACAAAACCAGGAGAAAATTTTATATCGAATTGTGAGATTTATATAACTGCGATATATTGCGTGTGACTTTGACATCGTGATAATATCGTATCAGGAGGTGACTGGTTATTCACATCCCTACAAAACAGTATTTATGATTACAGCACCAGGTCAAAACAAGCAACAACACACACACACACCACTAAATTACATGTTTCCTTCTGTTCCTTAAATATTTTATGAAATATTTAAAGTTTGCACTGTGTTAGGAAAACTAAAACTTTATACAAATGTGTTTTTGCTGATTGTTGTTTGTCTAAATGTTTCTGGTGTAAATATACAGAGATAAAACTACCCACCGCACGCGCAGTGCCCTGTGTAGTGCACGTGCAGGGAGCAGACCTCAATTTGGGATTCGACCACTGCTTGTTTGCTTTATTATTATTGTTTCTAGCGTCCACCCGACTTCCCTTTACATTAAAATAAGCTTGTCGTTTGCTAGTACATCACTTTATAAATTCATCCTGTAAGAGAATAAATGCTGAGGACACCAGAGGAGGCGAGTCCACGTAACGTTATGCGGTATAATAATTAGCCGGTTAGCTCGATCTCATTAACATCTCAAAAGCTTCACAGTCATTCGCTAACCCTCTAACGCGTTATATTTACCTTGTTGACCAGACTGAGTGATTGTTTCCAAAAAATTGTACAGTAGGCTTAGAAAGTTGTTTTCCGTCTTTGTAAAGCTAAAATCTTACCTGGTCTTGGCGGTTGGTCTGATGTTTCGGAAGCGTTTAGACAAAGCAACCAATCAGAGTGGTTCTGGTGCATCATGGGAAATGTAGTTTTGTGTCAGGTTTAAGCGTAGAATTGGACTTCTAATGCAAATGTGGATGGTAAAAGAGTTCCATGTGTATAGTTCAGTTTAAATTTCATAATAAACAATTATCATTATTGAAATATTATTTTAAATGTTTATAAATTATGTCAGGACGTATGATAAATCATGCACTGGTGATGAAAGAGTGCAGGGTCAATCGTGTATTATTTATTCTCTGTGATTAAATAATATCATTAGAAGTCTGAGAAGGAAACAAATGTGCCGGAGAGAGAGAGTGTTATGTTGCTTGGCTGCAGGGTGTGTGAAGCTGCAGGGCAGTTGGACGCGCGTGTGTGGGATCCCCTGGTGAGAGAGTGGCGTTTCCCGCTCGTGTGAGCCCAAACGGCGGCTAACGCCTCCTCCTGTCAGCCCTATTTCTCCCAGCACACAGCCCATCCCAGCAAAGCTGCATTTCCCCATCCCCTAACCTGCTCCATCAGCTGATACACACACACACACACACACGCCAGCGCAGCGCACGCTCCTCTCACTCCGCTTCATTTCAGTTTCAGCTTTTATTATTATTATTATTATTATTATTATTATTATCTGCTGGATATTTCTGCTCAGAGCCGAACATTCTTCTCTTTACGTTCTCCAGCTTTTAACCAAAATGATTTTGGGATTCAAGAAATTATAGCTATAGGCCACTGTGGATGTTTCAAAGCTGGAACGCGAATTGCATTATACAAGGTAAGGAGAAGTGTATGGGCGATTAGTCAGTAACGTGTTTATTATTTGTTTGTTTATTGTTTTTTCTGATTTTTTCCTACGACTTATGGCATAAGATAAGGCTTTACAGACTGTGAAAAGCTTACAGTCAAATAGATTGCGCAATAAATATATCTATATAATAATAATAATAATAATAAAGTCGGACGCAGGATGCATCTCAATATAAAGCCATTCCATTTAATTCGAATTTCATTTTTCTTGAGATCTTTTGCTTCTTTCTGCTGCTTCACATCTTTATTTATCGCTATTTATGTGTACAACTTGTTTATGCTTTTAGGTCATCTTTAATCTTTAGCAAATCACTTAAATAATTTAAAGTAAATATAATTTAAATCCCTTGCTCTTTATGCTGATGGAATGTATTATCTGGTCCTTCTCACTATTTCGTTTTAGGTCTGGGGTGTGGGTGGGAGTGGGTGACCGAGCTGTTTGTATTTTTGTAATTTGTCTTAATTATATACATTTATTACCTTAAAAATAAAGTAATAGTAATAATAATTAGCTATTATGTTCACCGATCCCACAAAAGCAGTTTGATTGAATTACATTTGCCGTTTCATTTTGTTACTATGCGTCTTAGGATTTATTTTCCACACATTGACAACTGCATGCGCACCAAAATACATGTTGTTATGGATTTCTCCGAATGTGTGTGAGTGTGTTGTGAGTTAGAAATCGATATTAGGCTGTGAGAAGGTGATGCGGTGGTCAGAGTTCAGGTTTGATCATGACTGGGGAGGGAAAAAGGCAAGTCGGACTGAGCGCACTTGGAAATCGGGGCTGAGTTGTTTTCACTAATCAGGTTAAAAAACAAAACATGGGCAGTCTAGATACTTCTTTCAGCGAGAAATGATTGACATGTCTAGCCGGATCTAGCCAAGGATCTTTAGATCGGATTTTAAAATTCAACGAATGAACACAAGTTGCGTAAGTGAATGTCATTCTTTTAGGTTTGTGTAACACTTTGCAGATTGTAAAATAACGACTGTATGTTGATGTAATAACAATAACAACGTTATTATTATTATTATTATTATTATTATTATTATTGATTTTTGATCAGTGATTTAATTTGTTCCTGTTGACTTCTGTAGTTTTATAGTCGCTGTGTGTGAAGTGTGCTTGAGAATCCGGCTGTATTGTGTACCGCGTTGTCAAGGCGGCTTGTCCTAACTTTAGCGTGTGTATGAGTGTGTTAACTGAAGCTCTGGCACTGCATGGCCATGCACAGTCTCTCACTTATCTACATGGAGGGTGGTAGCCTTTGCCTCAACCACAACCTGACTTGAAATTCATAAACATGAGAGGTAAAAATATTTGAATGTTCTCTTTTGTTCGTGTTAACGTTATGGATTTGTGTTGCTGTAAACCTGGGTTAAGGTTGTATGAAGTGGTGAATGTAAGTGTTAATTCAATTCTCAGGGTTAATCCCCACTGTCTGTGTGTAATTGCTGGCAGAACAGAGACTCTGGGTCTCAAGGCGACAGCCGCCGCGGGAATACGCACACATCCCTCTTCTAACTGCACTCCCTTTTTGACTTTATAATCAACTCGGGTTACTTGTTAATAATCTGAACGTTAATGTTAATGTCATTGTCGATGTCCATGTGAAAGGTAATGGTAAAGTTAACGTAATATGTGTCTTCGCTTGCTTTACGCACAGATTTACGCATGTGCCATAATGAGTATTTGGAGCACTACTCCCTCTCACAAAACTATGGATTTTTAAAATACTTTTTAAAATAATTTGTTTTATAATGCAATAATTCGATGTTGCCCTGTCGTTGCCGGGGAAGCAAAGGACGCGCGCGCTACGCACCAGAAAGCGCGCCTCACGGCTGGAAGTTTTGCTGTAGTGACGTCATCGGCAGGGGTGTCGTGGAGAGTAGGTTGCGGAAAAATGATGGATGCGTTAGCACAGTAGTGTACGGTACTGCTAGGCAGAAAAAACCTTAACTAGTGATCAGGGTGTTGTCTCTAATTTAATCTGACAGTTACATGCACATGTGAATAAAAATCGTGATTTATTATTATTAATCATTAATCTTTTTTTTTTATGATGATGATGATAATAATAATAATAATAATAATAATAATAATAATAATCTTTATATATGTATTTATATGTTTTTAATAATTTAATTTGTTGTGCTTCCAGAAGTCGATCTTACTAATGGGTTAAATTTTCCTCTCTAGCATGTCCAGTCAGAGTTAAAATATAGATGACTGTTAAATAGAAAAGTGAGCACTACACTGAACACTTTCCCTTTCAGTTACCATCCTCAGCGCGAAATCTAATGTTCTGTGCCTTGTCATTTATTTGCACTGTTGTGTTCACTTGATAACTATTGAAGTTTATTAAAGTCTCTCAAACAGGATACAGTTTACCCAAAAAGTAATTTCCAAAGGTCCTTGTATGATGATCTGAAATGTATATATACTGTACATCACAATGCAGTTGAAAAAATGTTACATCCTCATATGAGGACAGTGGTGCCTCATGAGGCTACGCCGAGTCAGACCTATGCTAGATGAAGACCAGCAAAAGTCCACTGTTTTTTGTCTCTCTTTGTTAGGGATTTGTGGTTCTGTGTTCTTGTATTAGTGTCTTCTGATCAGAGGATGAGGTCTTGCCATGTTTCTATCTCTCTGAGTAGAGAGGAGTAGGGAGGAAGGAAGTGTGTCCTGCACCACGTGGCTCATTGGCCCATCGGGACGATGCCAGGCAGGTCCAGGCCTGCCAAACTCAGCACCTTGATTCTGAATCTGCACACCCAGCCTGAAAACCTGCTGGGATTTAGACGGGAGATGCAGCACTGGGAGCCTGGGTGGAAATTGCTTTCAAATGAAATCGCTGTTGTGCTAAAGGCAGTCCAGCCCATTCGTTTCCAACATTGGCTCTTATTCATGAATCATAATGGGACAATATTGGGAAAAAACGTCCCATATGGTAGTGGCATTGTTATTTTAAAATCGAATGATTAAAAATGAACACACGAGATGGAGAAAAAGCTCATGTGAAAATACTCTGTGTATTTTCACTATTCTGTGAAAATCTCTTCAGTGTGATGTTATGTCTTAATAGTGAAAACTGTAGCTTTGATAAAATTAGGAAATTAATTGCATTTACATTGTATATGCTCTTTAGAGTAATCTACCCCTCGGTGGAGCACCCCATGTCCAAGATGTCCCAGTCCTCCACCAATGATGAGGGTACAACGTTTGAGCACCTGTGGAGCAGCCTGTGAGTTCCCTATTCATTTAAAGCCATTTTACATCACAATAAATATATTGTATTATTTATATTGTCAGGACAAAGCAATGCGGTGTATAGTAAAGTATAGTAATGTTGATGTAATTTATGTCTAAAAACCTTTTTTTTTTTTTTACATGACTGTACACAGTACTTGTAGTCTTCTCTTGGGAAGACTTTCTGATTATTCACTAAGCATGTGATATTACTTCGTAGGGAACCGGACAACACATATTTTGAGCTCCCTCAGACCAGTCATCCAGAGAGGGGTTCTTCTAGCACCATGCCGAACAACCGGGCCGAAGTGTGTATGGATGTCTACCAGATGAGAGACCTGAATGACAACGTCATGGTGAGCAAAAAAAAACAGTCAAACAAACTTTCTTTGGCTTTTTACTGCTTTTGTTACAGTTACACATAATATATTTTCTTACACTGCCAGTGATCGAGTGATAGATGATGGTTGTGGTGGTTAGAAATAGGACTGTAAGTTTTATTTGCGTATAGGCTGTGAATTTCTGACTTAGTACCAAATTTTTCAGAATACGCAACCAGACCAGTGTTTTTATTCCCATATAGTAAAATCATTAGCTGTGTGAAAAGACACTTGTATTTTTTGTTAGAATCAGGATTAGCTTCTTGATGTACAGTATAGAATACTGTATAACAAGGATCCTTATTTATTTATTATTGTTTTTATGGCCAGGGATCATTTTAACTGTAAAATAATTTAAACTATCCCTTCAGTACATATTTATTCCATGAACATTATTTAAATAATGTACAATAAATAAAAATAATTTTTAGTATTTTTTTATTAGTGTCATGAAACTTTATTATTTAATGAATTATTGAGGTTTGGATTAAACACAATTTATATATGTGATCTGCTAAATAATCTAATAACAGCAATAATTCAAAAAGATAATGGCAGGATGGCATTTCTATTATTGAAATAAAATAAAAAATCACTGACAATTCATTATGGAAAATACTTCATAGGAAATACTGGAAAGACTTTAGAAATACTTTATGTCTCAATCATGCTTTATAGAGTTAAATGTCCTTTTTGTTAGTTCAAACTTATTCAATCATGGCTCCAAACTAAGAATTAAATGTGGTTCTTTAATGTGTATTGCCAAACGTGAATAAAATAGGTGGATATAGCTAAATACATCATTAAACACTGTACAGAAAGTTTTCGTGTTGCATGCCTTCTTATTTGGGGACATTTATCTAAAAGATCCTGTTTATCTGGATAAATTCTTTATTTTTACTACACCTTTTTTTACCAGCATTATGCTAAAGTATAGTATGGATATATAATACGGTATATACTATAACAAAGCCTTTGTAATTATGTGTAACAACAAACCAGATATAGAGCCTTTTAGCTTCATTTATAATCTATCTACATTAAATGTGGCAACGTTTTAGGAACCACATTTAAAAGTACTTTGAACTGTCTTTCAAAGTGTCTACTTTGCTGAAAGCTCTATACAAGGTCTTTGTTTCTGCTGCCATACCAAGCCAGGTTGCTTTTCCCTCCACATCGGTTCAGATTCCCTCCTCACTGCCTGCTTTCCCTCTTCTCCGCTATGTTTTCCCTCTCCACAGCAGGCCCAGCTATGGCCTGGGATTTAAAGTGGGAGGGCAAAATAGCTTAATTAGAGGGAAAACCAAGCCAAGAACATGACACCTGCTGCTCCCTTCCATCTGGGGCACACGTGCTGAGGGGGAGGGGGATGTTTGGGGGGGCAATTGCTGGAGAAGGAGGGGGTAGTTAAGTGATGAAGTGATGTTTGCATAGATGCTTTCGAGGACTTGTATTTTACCAATCGTATCATGAGACATTGACGTGATCTCGCAGCTAACTGTATAGTTTTTAGGCTTTTTTTTTAAATGGCTTTATGCAAATGCATCAATTTTAGGGTTTGTTTTGTTGATAAATGATAAATATGATAAATACATTTCAGGAAAGTTTGAAGGGCTGCCAGGAATAAATGATCAAACGTCATGAAATTGTTATGCAGTCATTTTTAATAGTCATGTAGTAGATCATTTATTGTAGGTCGATGTAAAAAGTTTCCTTTATAAATGCGTACTTTGGACCGGTCGTGTCATTTTTTCCAGTAATTAGTCCTGCATTGTGTATTACCACAACTCTACAGGAAAGAACAGTTTGGCATCTTATTTGATGCATTTCTTTATTGTTTTCCGTGCGAACAATGCAACAGTCTAGTCCTCATCATAAACACTCATTTCATATGCTATCATACCTGTCCCCTTCTAAACAACATTGGTATCGTCCGATCCATCAGCAGGCAAGTCCAGGCCTGCCCTTTCGGGTAATAAATAGTCATGAGGCCAAAAAAGTGGGAGGTCCAAGATTTGTTGTTAGCTGCAGCTAGAAGTTGACAGGGCCGGGACGGCTGGAGGAATATAGACAAGTATCCGTCCTCGCACTTGTCCTCTACACTCTGGCACATACAGAGCTGCGGAGTTCAGCGGACACACAGTTCGGTGCTCAGGGGAAGGGTCCCGGTTCTTATCACGCTCACCTGTATGTGCGAGGTCACATGACCAGCCGGGTGAGAGAGTGCGCCCTGACGGCCACCCACCCTGCGGGAGCGCTACAATGCTGTGCGCGGGTGACCCTGCTCATCAATACAGCACGGTAGGTGAGCTTCATTCTTCTATGGCATTACCTTATTGTAGTCTGGTCGATTTAATAGAGAAGGTCAGGAGAAAAAAAAAAGTGTAGAACTTTTTGTAAGAGCTTTTATATAGAGAGATGTGGGCTAATGTTCTGATTACTTTTGAAAGGCCATAATGACAATTTTATGTTGTGATCTGGTCCAGAAAGTACTTATATGACAAGTTCGAGGTTAGAAATAGGTGAAAATAAGATGCAATGAATTTTGCAGACGGGTTGGTTTTTGTTGTAAGTGTTATATGTGTTTACTTTCAAATTCCCAGAAGCTAAGGTGACACTGGGGAGCTGAAGCAAAGCTAATGCTTATATTTCACTGAGATTATACAGCAGAGGTAGCATTTGTTTTGCAAAGGAAGATCACTATGTGCCATGCCTTTGAGTACCTGTTGATGCACCTGCAAAGATCTGTGAATTAATTATGTTGTGGAGTTTGGTCCAGTGATATTTAAAGCATATATTCTGTAAAAGACAAGAGAATATTTGATAATTCTTACATTGTTTGAGGATTAAATTTAAATTTGCATCAGTTGAAAACAATAGCGAGTGATGATAATCAGCAAGTCAGGACTGTCCAGTCTAACGCTGAATATTGTAAAATGACTAAATAAAATGACTTTTTTTTTTTTTACATACATACACCTGAGTTACCAATGATGCCCTGCCTAAATATGATGCAGAAACTATATCACTGACTCTACACTGCGCTACACTACCTGTGCAGTAGAGGGCAATGTTTTTGCACTTTCGCACACGTTCTCTTAGCTCCCTGTACTGTAGTTCAACAAGTAAAGATGTGCCTCAGCATGCTCTAAAGAGGTTCAGCGTTATGTCATGCTGAACATATCGGTTTCCATCATCTCCACACGCCATCCTTTTCATCATCTTTATCTTGAACTTCAACAAAATGAAAAGATGCTAACATGTCGTGAATAGATGTGGACTTGGCTGGGAATCAAACATCTCCACTACCGACACTTACTCAGGACTGCCTGGTCTGAGTAATAAAACTTACGAGATTTTATTTTCCTCCCACTTTCACTCATCACTGGGTTGAGGTTAATGTTAGCATGGTGAGAAGTGAAATGAAATGGCAGGGACTAGGAGAATTCAGTTCATCTTCACTGTCCACAAGCACTACTGGTACTACTGGTAAGTTTTTTTTATTTTTTTATTCAATACTGTTTGTTTCCACATAAAGTGACTTGCAGTTAAAACAACTTGTGAAAAGTGGATTCTCAGAAACATTCACGTGGAATTCAGAGTTGTTTGGTGTTTGGTACGTCCCCTTTTGTGCACCCAAGTTGGCACAGACTGTACAAGTTTCCCTGAAACCGTCTGATCCATTTTTGATCAAATCCTTCAGCATGTTGCCTGAACATGTGCTTCCACAGATGTGATAAAACTCTCAGAAAATCAGGCTGTTTGTACAATGTGAATAACATAATCAATATTACACTTGGGCTTGTATTTAAACAGCGACCTGGAAATTGCGCAACATCTTGAATACTGAATCAGTATTATGAAGCTGTCGCACATTGCATTTAGATAAACTTTCTGTTTAGTTTCCTTAGATATTTAGATTCCAGCAGTTTGATCTGAAGGTTGGGCAATATAATAAAATAATAAGAATATCACGATACTTTATGTTGCAATGCAATTTTACAAGATCTTAAAAAAAGAAGTAGCAATATATTTTGAAGGTTTAAACTGATTTAATACTGTTATTAGAAATATTAAAATATATTTAAAAATATAAAATTATATCATATTCAATGTTGAATTTTCCCCTTGTTTTACAGACAGTTAGCAAATCTTTATACATTATGATATGTGTATTATATAACCCTAGTCTGAGGGTTGCAGGTTTTTGTAGGGTTGGATTCATATTCATATTAATATTAACAGGGAGTAAAATAAATATTGCATTGATCAATATGCCAATCGTCAGCGCAGATTCCTGTCTGTACTTGTCATGTCCATGTGGGTTTCTTTTGGGTTCTCTGTGTGTCCTGAAAACTATAATATAATAAATATAAATGCATCATTGACTCTAAATTGCTCAGGGGTGTGAACGAGTGTGTGAAAGTGTATGTGCACGTATTCCCAGCTCACGCCTAGAATATGGAGATTTAGCAAACAAACAAAATAGCAATATACACATATAGCTTAACATTAGTAGATAATGCTAGGTAAAAACTTAATGTAAAGCATTGGCAGTAAAAGTTTTAATGTTCTCAGTTGTGCCGAGCTTTACTTCATACACTTGACGTCTGCCCGTCTTTCCGCTCAGGCTCGGAGAGCTGTAAAAGAATGTCTGTGAGGGAGTGAGAGACAGAGACAGGATGAGAGAGATGCTGAATGGGTGTGCATGTGTTACTCCTATCTATAATCCATTAGCTCAGAAAGAATGCTTAGATCGCACGCGTATAGAGTTGTGCATAGAGTTGTGCAAAGGAGCGTCTTTGTTTTTGTCCTGTTTCTACATGTTGAACGACATGTCCCAGCGTTGTAATGAGATTTACCTGAGCGCGTGTGTAAGTGTCGGAGTGCAGCCTCAAAAGACTCTCTTCACGTTAAACGTTCTGAGAGCTGACAATGCAGCTTTGACTCCACACCTGTGTGGAAAGCCCCCCGGTTACGAGGGGGAACCAAAATAATTGAAAGCACTATTTTAGGGAACAACATGGGAAAGTGGGCAGAGGACTGTAAAGCATTGAAAGGCTTTAAGGCAATTAACATGTTAGAGATTTTAAAAACAGTTGAAACCCCTCCCCATGTGTGTGTGTGTGTGTGTGTGTGAGAGAGAGAGAGAGACAGACAAAACAAATACACTAAAGACTAAAATGCCCTGGAGACATTAGGCTTATCTCTGTAAGCCTCTTAATTTCTCATTGCTGTCTAGTAAAAGGTTTATATACATACTGTAGGTAAAAATAGTCATATTATTGCAAACATGCCATGTTAGAACCATAATGACACGTAATTTTATAACTTTAGAATTCAACCTGGATATGCCTTTTTTCTTGTAAATATCCTCATGGGGAAAAAAGTAAAGGCGAGATATATAAAAGTAAAAGTGAAATATTTGTACTAGTTTATTACAATATTAGAATACTGTATATATTTTGTCATGACATACATTTCCATCCACTTTATTATCTAACCTGAAGATTTGCAAAAAAAATAAATAAAAATACCCGTTGATGTGACATTTTTCCAATGTTCAATCATCTACTTGAACCTTGTACCCACTGTACAGTGTAGCTTCAGGTTCCTGTTCTTGGCTTACGGGAGAGGAACCCGGTGTGGTCTTCTTCTGCTGTAGCCCATCCTCCTCAAGGGTTTCATGTGCTGTTTATTCTGAGATGTTTTGCTACCCATCAGGGAAGTTAAGAGTTATTTTTTGTGTACTTCAGTAGTTAGTGTAGCCATCCTGTCTGCTCAAACAAACCTGTCTATTCTCTTCTGACCTCTCTCATTAACCGCCTGCAGAATCACGGCTCGTGTGTGTGTGTGTGTGTGTGTATGTATGTGTGCGTATGCGGACACTCCAGGACACTCCTTTCATGCATTGTGCTTGTTCAACATGATTGATTCATTGACTTTGATTACATTCATGAGCAAGTATTTGCAATAAAGCACATGATTAGTACAATGATGGTACATAATTGTTGCAATATTGCAAATTTTTTTAAGCCAATTGCTCTAGAATCCTTTGCAATCTCTCTCTCTCTCTCTCTCTCTCTCTCTCTCTCTCTCTCTCTCACTGGGAGTGTGTCAGACAGGTAGATTTGCCGCAGCCTGGACTTGCGCGAGGTGTTTTCCTGCAAGTATATACTTGCACCTCTGTTGTCGTCTAGCTGAGGGCATGCCATAATTAGGACAGCACTTGCCTTCCTTCCCTCCGTCCCCCCGAATCACTCACTCCCAGGGCTGCTAGCCACAAGGGTCACAACTCAGGAGAGTTGCTCTGGGCAGAACTGTCGCCAAAGAAATACCGAGACAGATGTGAGAATGGAGAGCTCATGGTGTCTGGAGAGTGTGTGAGGAGGATATATACGCTGGCCTCTGTGACTGAACCGCGTGCATCCTTGTACTGGAAGTAGTTAGAGATTAACTCAAGAACCAGCGTTCGACAAACTTGGAGAATGTACTTTGTGAAAAAGAAGGTAAAGGCCCTTGGGTCTGTGTGTATGAGCTTATGTAGAGCTTCTGATTGGTCTATAGCTTAATGAGAGAAATATTTCCCATCATGCTTTTCATTTCTGTGAAATTAAATATGAAAAGAAATTCTTATGTTTTGCTCGGATGAGGGTGATTATTTTCCAGTCATTGCTAGCATTTGATCAAGGATGTCTTGTTATACTACTTTACGATGTGTGTAAAAATATATTAGTGGACAAACACTGGTTATGATGTATGCTGATGGGTACCACTATCCCTGAAGGGACTTTGCAATTATAGCTATCATAACACTAAAAGCTAGCAAACTTAACGAGGGGTCTATTACCTGTAATCTGTGCATCCTGAGCTACTACTCATGTTAGCAGCTGTTCCTCCTAAGATCCTTTGCCAACTAGATTCTTTTACTTTAGTAATTAATTAGGGGTGGCCGTCTGATGTGTGCATGTGTGTATCCATGATGGAGGGGTATGCAGAGCAATTAGATGTCTGACAGATTAGGCTTGTGTTTTACAACCCGCGCACCTGAGGGGAGGCACGACTCCTGCAACTTCTAAATCTCACCACTGTGTAACCGGAGCTCCTTCGAATCACCTCACGTCTTTTTCTTTTCCCTCCTCCCGTGTGCTCGTCTTTACCTGTGTTGTTTAACTTCCTCTCACCCTCCCTCCCTCCCTCCCTCCCTCCCTCCCTCCAGAGTTTACCTGTAGCTTGTCTTCTTCCCTCCTTCCTGCTAGCTTACCTGTCTATCCCTCCTTTTTTCTTCTCTCTCTCTCTCTCTCTCTCTCTCTCTCTCTCTCTCGACTTAGTCTAAGTATAGCTTGCTGAGCAGCAGTATGGAGCAGGGATTGGGGAACCGTGCGGCGTCCACCAGCCCCTACAGCTCCGAGACCGCCTCCAACGTGCCCACACCGTCGTCCTACTCGCAGCCCAACTCCACCTTCGAGGCCATGTCTCCGGCCCCGGCCATCCCCTCCAACACAGACTACCCTGGGCCGCACGGCTTTGAGGTCACCTTCCAGCAGTCCAGCACTGCCAAGTCAGCCACCTGGACGGTGAGTGGAACACAACTGCTGGACTTTTGTACTTTTTTCTTTTTATTTATCCTTATTCTCTCTTCTTCTCCCTAAATTTGTTCTTGGATCTTTTCCCTCATCAACTCTTGTCAGTTTTAGTAACTCTTGCAGGTTTTCTTAAAAATGTAAAAGATGTAATTTAGCATATTTTGAGAAATTGTATACCATTAGCCTGTTTAACAGGCAGTGTATGCAAAGCAAACCTGAATTCCACTTTAAACTGAGAAGCTTGAAAGCAGAAACGTCTCTGTTTTGCCCAACATCACTACAACAAAAAGTGTCAGCAATGTCTGTCATGCGGTTGACCCTGTGACCCCGTTCAACAAAACCTAAAGGTTTGGTCCTGCCTCTCGCTCACTCACGCTGGCTTTTAGACTGTTTGTTAGAATAACTCAAGCATGAGGTCTGTTCATTCTCTAAGTGTGGAGCTGTAACATGATGACTGAGGTGGCCATCGTTCAGGCCAGAGTGTCACCTCTCATTCATGTCTGAAAATGTCCTGTTGTTCAGAACCATTGTTGTAATATCATGGGTTATGAGATAACGTTTGGTCTGGTAAGCTGTATAAGTCAGCTCGCTGAAAACATTCCACTGCTTTACATTAATGTCTAGGAAAAAAATACAGTGGTCTACAGAGCTGTGTTCTTGTGGGACGGCATGGTGAAAACTCCAGGCCTGTGATTGCAAAACAGACAAAGCTTTACTTATTGTCTTGAGGGAGCAAGACGTTCAATATGACCAGAAAAAAAGCTGGTACAGTAAATATCACTTAATATGACCCCGTCTTACAAAAGCCTAATGTTTTTACGTGAACAGTACGATTCTTGTGAATTGGCCTGAATGCAGTAGAATCATCATCGGACAATCCAAAACATTCCCGGAGCCAGTTATACTTGTCGAAACATTTCTGAGCGAAAAAAACAACAACAACAACAACAACAACAACAACAACAGAAAGCATGGCTGAGATGTGTACCTCGTCTTTTCAATGTATTTCTCCCTCTCTTTTTTTTTTTATTAGTAAGTTCAATTAATTTGAGTCTTCAAGCTATACTTTGTTTTCTTTTAGGGAATTGCATTTGATTTTGAATATTGTGTTTCCTTTTCGTGCATCTGTTGTGATTTATGTCACAAAATTCAGCATGTGGTTTTATTAAGGGAAATTTAAATAATTAATTGGATAGCAAAAAGTAAACCTAACATACAGTTAGAATAAAATTTTAAAAATAAATACATCATATTTGTTTCAAATTCCTTTTTCAGCCTTATTTATAAACGGTCTAAATAAACATAAGAAGAATAGGGTAGAGGTCAAATAATTGTTTCGGAAATTTTATTCAATCAGTGCATTTTTTTTTAAAATAAAAATGATTTAGTGTTTGGGGACTTTTTGGAAACTAATCTGAAGGTCATGTCATATATTATGCGTTGTGAAAATTCTTTTAGCTACTATAATTTCGGGATATTTTTGTATAAGTATATATAGTATATAAATATATATAATATATACGTATATATCTAAAGTGGCAGTCAACCGTATTAAGACAAAAGTGTTTTAATGTTTCAATGTTTATTGACATTCTTGGATTTTTTTAAAACAATGCCAATCAAGATAATAAGAATAATTTGTTATTCAGTATTTAGTATATAGTTCTATATTCTTTAAAATGCCAGATCTGGCTGGGCATAGAGTCAAAGTGTTGCCCGCTTGATCCATGCCCACTTGATTGCTTGACATTGGCTTGAGTTTCTTGACTGCTACTGCCTTCTTCAACATAGTCCAACAGTTTTCTATTTGGTTTTGGGACCGAGGCCATGACTCCAGAAGTTTACTATTGTCACATAGTTGTTTTTTTTTTTTCTTTTTCTCACATTTAGCCCAACTCATCAACCAGATAGGCTAGAACTAATGGGCGAAGTCACCTGTTTAGTGCACAGGGAGAAGTATAATACATGCCATTTGTTGTCATATACTTTTGGACACCACTATATATTATATTATTCTATGTACACCAGCTACAATGCATAAAAACACCTACTTTGGGTTATCTTATTAACCATTATATTCTTGACTGAGCAGGTAAGGCATGTGTAGAGAAATCATGTTTACTCTTAAAAATAAAGTGACTTGTAAATTCTTGTAAATTCTTCAATTATTCTTCAATTATAATTAGGTGCAAGATGTTTTTGGTGCATCTTCTTATTGCATGGACTCTATTCTAGACAGGCATGACTAAACAGTTACACACACACGCACACATACACACACACACACACACACACACACACACACACACACACACACACACACACACACATGACCTAATGTGTAGAAAACCGGCTGCTTGCTCACTTAACTGAAGGGTGAAAATGGACATGCTTGGTTTTAGGTTAGCTGCAGGCAGTACTTGTAAGGAGAACAATGTTAAGTGTCTTGCTGTGGAAAGACGAGCTATTATTACTTTGTTGTTTTACAAGGCAAAGCTAGAACACGAGCTGGCAAAAAAAGAAAGAAGCTTGTCGTCTACGACATAAGTGTCTCTCTAGTCTATAGTAAGCTTTTAGTAATATATAGTTGTGAGTTGTCTCTTAATCAATGTAATTTTATTTTAAATCAAACGTGCTAATATATAGAATTATTAATATAGGAATTATATTCATCGACAGAGGTTTCAAGGACTTTTATGGTCAATTTATTTATGAGGCTTCTGTTGGCATATTTGGTATTAACTTAATAATAACTTAAATCTAGTCCTCAGATATTATTAAAGTAGTGGTTTCTTGTTATAAAATGAATATTGTTCAAAAATATATTTTTTCCCAATATCAAGTCTTGAAAATATTTTAGCACACTAGTTGTAGCTTGTCTAGATAAACTTACTCATTTATTTCTTCATCAGTAAGAATTTCCATTGTTGGTTCTCTAGGTGTGTGTGAGAACTTATTTGAACCAGTAAGATGAAAATCATTCTTAGTTCTTTTGTTATATGGATATGGATATATTTAAGACACTGCTTGTGCATAAAAGAGATTTTGTTGCCATCAAATAAGAAACTGTATTTTATTACTCATACTAAGCAGTGTTGTAAAGTAAAAATTTTTTTACAGCAAAATACTGTAATATTTACATGGGACATGTGTTCCTTAGGTTGAAGATGTTAGAAAGACATTTGCAAATGATTCAGGACACAACAGGTTAACGGAACATTAAAAACATTAAGGGTCTTTGCTCAAGGAGCCAACCTGGACAGCTTGGTGCTGTTGGGATTTCTGATCTGTAACTCAAAAGCCTCAACCACTCCGCCAATGCTCTATCCAGACTGATTCAACCAACTCGACCTTTGAATTGATAAGTTTGACAGACTGAAAATTTGTCCCATTATCAGCCCTGCCAAAAAAATGTTGGATATCCAACTTTGCATTGCGATTTCTGATGTTTTACCATGAACCAATGCACTGTTCCAATAGCATGGTCCTTACATACAGTACATACCAAATAAGCATTGTACATACATTTCATTTCATATATATATATATGAAATGAAATTTATGTACAATGCTTATATATATATTTTATAATCAATGTGAATCAAACACATTGATCAAGTGCATCTGTTTCTTATAGTGCTAGTGCTGGTAAAGAGCTCTTCTACTGTACCTTCCTTCTGATCTACAAGACCCTTCACTTAAGCTTTTAGATGAAGAGAGTAAAATTGGTAAGGATTATGGCCAAGCTGTGTGGAATGCAGCGTCGACTCTCTAATTCAGGGATTTCCCAGGTTGGAGACAAAGCCTGGCAGGTTGTTGTTATCTGGGATTACTATCGGGATTACTACAGGAGAAGTGAGTGACACATCAGCAGAGGCAAGGTGAGGGGTTAAAAAGTACCACTGCGGAGTATGTATCGCCACAAGCTGCCTGCAGGAGAGAGGTGGTGGCACTTTGACTGCGGTCTGCATGGTTTTTCATGCACCACTACATCTAAAAGCCAATCTCCAGGGTTATGCTATTGTTTGGAGCTTTGAAGAAGCCTCCACAGGAAACACAGTATGAGAGGTGAGTGGTTATGATGTTATTGCTAGAGTGGTGAAAGTGATGAGTAATAGGACGGGAAAAAAAAATATCAGCACTCTCAGACAATGATCAACTTTTTTCTATTAGCTCCTAATAACCAAAGAGTAAGATATTAATCAACTTTAAGAACTGTTTTCCAGTAATGTGCAGCAGTTTATGTATATACTGTAGAACTAGTGTTTAGTTCAACACTGAACTCAATGCCCCAGAATGGAATAAGGCTCTGGGGTTCAGCTGCACTGAGCTATAACAGAGACTTGTTTTGACTAGTTCCCGATCTATGAGACGACAAGCGCAGTGGCGTTATCATGGTATTAGCATGAAAGTTTAAGCTTTGGAGGCTGATCTGTTTGAGCTGAGTTTACAGATGTAGACAGCTGGACAGGTACTTTTTTAGGTGGAGCTGACTTCAGAACAGCACAACTGTCAGCAGGTAGTCGATCTGCTTAGAGTGGAGAATGTAAGAAACCAGTTTACTGTTGTTGTTGTTTTTTTTTTTTTAACAGAACACTATTACAAAAGTAAAAAAACTCTCTTTATTTCTCTATATAATCCCCTGCTACACTAATGCACTTATCCCAGTGTTGCATAAGTGCATGGATACCATCAAGGTAGAAAGTTTTCTCAGTATGCCGGAGCCATGATCGGACTGCCTGCTTCACTGGTCTCCCAGGAACTCCTTTAATGGCCCAAACATGTGGAAATGACTAGGAGCGATGTCAATGTACAGGGGATGTCTCAATAATTCCCAGCCAAATTCTCCTAATACTGTATGCAAGTGATGCGGTGGGCAGTATGAGGCTGTGACTTGACAAAAACAGAACGACATTGATAATCAAGCCAGGCCATATTTTCATTTGTTGATTGTTCACGGGAATGACTGCAGTGGACTCCAAGTCAGCTCGGCTGGGGTCATCATTCACGGACATACAGCCTTCTGATCACTGTACTGTGCTCGAAGTCTTCTTTAAATGGTCAGTAGAACTAATAAATAGATTTTATTCTCCTTTTATTTGAACAATGCCCGGACAACAAACGTTTATTTGTGTGGCACATGTGTCAGTCTAACACCCTGACAGAGATGAGAAAGATGTAAAATCTGTGAATGTTATCCTTTCACTCCATACACTTTCTTACTCATCATACCTACTTTTGATCCGTTCCTGGAAGCATGTCCTATTGTGCCTGCCGGCTCCAGGCTGTTCTGCAGGGCTCCTGTTATACCATGATATCACGGCTTGAATCATAACCGCAATTTTATGCATCAGGATCGGAGATGAGTTTGAGGTTGCTCAAATAAGAGCTTTGCTTCAAACATACATTCCAGAGGCTCAAAGCATGAGGTGTCATAAGGGATGAAAATGAGTTCTAACACCCCAGCTTTTCCAGTAAAAACCCCAATTTATTATTATTGTTGGCATGTACATGGGACAAGTCTGAGCACGTCCTGCTTTTTAGCGTGTTCGAAGCCGCTTTTCCCAGCCATTACGCTTGTACTCAGACGACGGGTCCGAACACGCCCCACGCCCAGCAGCATCCTTCCACCCAACACGTCTTATCATAATGGTTTCACATATAGCATGTATTAAAAAAAATTTACATTAAATTTATCCGTATGGTTTTCCACGACAACAATAATCTTTTTTACGTTGAAGTAACTGGAAATAATTAATTGTATAATGTAACAAGCCAATTAATAAACAGAAGTGATCAGATGTAATTTATGATATTATTCAGGACACCTTTAATATCAAGTCAAAATCATGTTAAGTATTAAAAATATTTTTAATACTTAACATCAAGGTTCCTTTCTAAGACTAATTACTAATTATTAGGATTTTTCCATTTTATTTTTTCTTAATCACTGAAAAACAACTGTTGCTCAACATAGCTAGGTACATGTTTTAACCTGCCTCCTATCCATGAGATCCAGAAACAATCAGCATCCTAAAATATATGGAAATCAGCTGTGCCTTTGAGCCTTACCCCAGGATGAGCTGCGCCGTATGGGTCAGGACATGCCGAGACTCTCTCGTCTTTGTACAAGCGCATCTAAAGGATGACAGGTGAGGTAGAAATACAGTTGAAAGTACAAGTGACTTTTTTTTTACGCATGGTGTAAATTGTATAAAGAATGTCACATGACTCCGAGGATCAGTGAATTCAGGTTTATAGTTCGATTTCATTTTCGGACCTTTGTTTCTAAACCGAGGCTCGAGGCTTGTAAGCTTGTAAGAATATACTGAGAATGGTTAATGGAGCGTAGATTTTAAATACTAATACTCAACCCGGATCAGTTGTTCATCCAAGCAATTATACCTGTGTACCTAAATAGTATTTCTTTTTATCTCACAACTCGTTAACAAGTTCTTCATGAGGTTAAAAACGTATGTGGTAAAGCAGAGACAGTGCTAAAGTGTAGCCTGTACGGGGAACTCCATGTGCAGGGTTGGGAAACACTGGTGTTAGGTGAATTGAATGAATTCACAGACGGCATGCTGTAACACGCCCATCGGGCCGTCAGACGCATCATTATCACCCGGGCCGAAGAGCCTGCCCGAACCTGCGCCGGTCCAACGCTCGCATTCCCTCTCTTCAAACTACATCATTTTCTGAGATGCGCTATCAATTTCTCTTGTTCCCATCTTCATTTGATTACACTGTCTCGTTTTTTTTTTTTTTCTTCCTGTGGACCTTTTTTCTGTTAATGTTCATGAGATGCTGTGAACACTTTGTGCTCACAGCGGGGTGCTTGCTTATGTATGTCAGGGATGCTGAGGCGTAAACTCTCTGAAAAAGAGGACTTTGGAGTTATACTCGTAATGGTGTATGACAGAAAAAAACACTCTTTGGCAGGAGTCCAGAAGTGGACTGAGCACTTGAACCATTATGAATTCTGTAGCAGACATGTATTCTTGTCTCGTAAATTATTATCTGAAAGCAGTTCAACAAAGTAGAGATTAACATTAGCTTTCTCCCTGCATTAGGAAAAAAAATGTCACTCCATGGCATTAGTCAAAGTGATAACAGCAACAGGAAACAAATTTTCCTTATATACAGGCATAAGGTGGCACGGTGGTGTAGTGGTTAGCATTGTCGCCTTGCACCTCCAGGGTCCGGGTTCGATTCCCGTCTCTGTGTGCATGGAGTTTGCATGTTCTCCCCGT
>JAQQZT010000040.1:23878139-23888401 GCA_030068275.1 Clarias platycephalus
AATGTAGAAAGAAATAAAAATCAGGAACCATCATGGAGTTAGAAAGTGTTCTAAAACTTTTGAACAGTAGTGTATATTAAAGAGAATAATCTACTTACTCTCTCTTTTTTTACTCTTTCATTTTTTTTCTCTTTAGGTGGGGACAGAATTCACAACAATTTTGTACAATTTCATGTGTAACAGTAGCTGTGTTGGTGGAATGAACCGCAGACCTATTCTCATCATTATTACTCTGGAGATGAGAGAGTTAGTGATTTATTTATTTATTTAATCCATAATCTGTTTCTTGTTGTCTAAGATGAAGTGGAAAAAAACAAGATTCCTTAAAAATCTGATCTTAGTTAGGTTTATCTCGTGATGTTCTGTTCTTGCAGTGGTCAGGTCCTGGGTCGACGCTCTTTCGAAGGCCGGATATGTGCATGTCCGGGTCGAGACCGCAAAGCAGATGAGGATCATTTCAGAGAACAGCAGGCTCTAAATGAGAGCGTGGCCAAAAACGGCAACGCTAATAAGCGCAGTGAGTCTTGCACTCTTTAATCACACTGCATTTTAGCCTCGATTATAAATGTATAGGATAATTTATTCCACAGCTCTGTTGAATTCTTAATTCTGATCAGCCAATAGATGTTGAAAGATGTGGCAGTGAGGGAACTAGTCTTTATAACTGTTGTAACATAACTCATAACTAGAACTTCTTTCATGGATGTTTTATAACTATGCGGCGATATAAGAGGTGTTATTGGAACATAAACAAATAAGACAATATGAAATAAGACAAAATAGTATATAACACCTTTTGGGTTTTGTCTAATTTAATTATTTCCATTTATTTATTTATTTATTTTTTTTGAATTTGTCCCCTTTGTCCGGCTTATTCATTTGAGATGCGAGATCTGGCACAATTCATTCCCTGTAATTAAAACAGTGAACTTAGACTGGACCTAAACACAGAATCAAGAGTGTAAATAACCATGTAATGTCTCAATCCAAAAAACAGCTCTCGTTACTTTAGCTGAACACTTGTATTTCCTTGCACAGATTTCAGACAGACACCACCCAACATTCCCGGTCCTCCAATCAACATCAAGAAGAGAAGACACGGAGAAGAGGAGATGTACTACATCCCAGTGAGTACACACATACATAGTTTTTTTTTGTGGCATAGATTACCTGGGTGTGTGGAGATGTTGGTAAGGTGGTTTTGGTGTTGGGGACATTGCTGTAATGTGTTTGGTGGTGTTGTGCAGGTACGAGGCAGGGAGAACTTTGACATCCTGATGAAGATCAAGGACAGTTTAGAGTTAGTGGAGCTGGTGCCCCAACAGTTAGTCGACTCCTACAGGCAACAGCAACAGCAGCTACTACACAGACAGTGAGTACCACAAACACACACACATTTAATGTGTTTCTCTGCATGTAAAAAAAAAAAAAAAGTACTTTGTTTCTGGTAATAGCAGAAATTATTTTTTTTCCTTTTGGCCGATTAAGGTGAATATAATTCAATAAGGTGATAATTAAATAAGGTAAATATAATTCACTGTATGGGGATAAATGGAACTTGTTTTATCTTACAATTTCCTAATGTTAACAAATAGACTTAAAATGAGATTAGATTCAACTTTATTGTCATTGTGCAGAGTGCAGGATGTACAAAAGGGCATCATAGTCAGGTTCATCATGAATGAGTTCCCCTACACATCTATTTCTTTGTAGCGGTCACGTGACCTCTCCATCACCCTATGGAACACAGCTGAGCAATATGAACAAGGTCCACGGAAACATCAGCAAACTTCCTTCAGTCAACCAGATAGTGGCGCATCAGAGTCATCAGAACGCAGGACCATCTGGCAGCATGGTGCACATGGGTAAGAGGCATGAGGGCTTTTAAGCAGCTCTTATTAAAAAAAGCATTTCTGATGAGCTGTGAGTAAAAGTTAAGAGCAGGTCCGAAACAGTGATAAGTGCAGGAGAAGTGCATTAGTGTAGGAAATTAAGGTGGTTTTTACTTTTATAACATGTCCTGTTATTTTGCACAATTAAAAGTCCCAGCTTGATTTGAACACCATTTGTAATACTTGTAAGCTTAATTTACTTTCAATTCTTAGATGAGGAGATTTCATAGCAGACCTACTGGCAATAAAGGTTTGCTACATATTTATCTTACAGCCACATTGATTTAAGAGCGTATATGGAGCAACAGTACAGTATGTGTGTGGACAGGGTAATCAAAGCGGTGGCTTTTAATTAATTGTTCGTACTGTACCGACGTTGGCAACACTTTTACCCTCTGAGCAAGATCCTTAACCCTTCAACTTCTCAGCAAAACTCTCAGTTTGGATTTGTCGACTACCTTTTTATCTTAACCACATGCATGTCTCCTGTAGGTGCGAACATGCTGGGCGGTCACCACATGCAGTCGAACGGCGACGTGAATGGAGCACACTCAGCCCAGTCGATGGTGTCAGCATCTCACTGCACCCCGCCTCCACCCTACAACCCCGACCCCAGCCTCATCAGGTACTTCACGCTGCAGTAGCACGGCTTTCCCTCGCTTTCTCACACGCACACACACGCTCACACACACCTGACTGCAAATCTACAGAAATGACTGCATGTCTAGAGAATCTGCCCTGCTGTAAATGTCACACAAAAAGACTTATCTCTTCTGTCTTATGGGCCAAAATATGCCTTTTGCATTCATGGTTTGAAAAGCATTGTAATGTCTTTTCCATGTCTTTATGATGTCATTTTTACAAGACTTGATATTACAGGGGATTCCATGATTGGGGTGCCATTTATGTCAAGTATAAATCAGAATTTAGCTTGGCTTAACAGTGCATCTCGAAAAATTTGAATATTGTTAAAAACTAAAAAAAAATAAATTTAAAAAGAAAGGGTAATTATTTTCTTAATTTATTTAAAAAAGTAAAACTCATATATTTTAAAGTTATTACATGAAGTGAAATATTTCAATCCTTTTTAGTTTTTAATTTCAATGACTCATGAAAGTCTTAAAAAGTCTTAAAAATATTTCATTAGGATATTATTTCTTAAGATCGATCAAAAACGCAATACAGGAATATAACAATGCAGAAATCCTGAAAATTATGTTTATTTATACACTCAATACTTGCTTGATACTCCTTTAGCATGAATTACAGCATCGATGCAGCATAACATAAAGGCAATCAGCTTGTGTCACTGCTAAGGCGTCATTGAAGACCAGGTTGCTTTAATAGAAGCCTTCAGCTCATCTGTATGGTTGGGTCGGTCGTTTTTCATCTTCCTCTTGAGACTTCTTCTATAGCTTCTCGTTATATCAGGTGAGCTGGCTGGCCAATCAAGCTCTGTAATATCATGGTCAGCAAACAAGTTAGTTGTAGTTGCTGCACTATGGGTAGGAGCTTGTCAGCAGATGGAGTCAGTGGTCTGAAATTTCCCAGATTGTGGACACTTCACAAGCACATTGCATTATGTCCTCCATTCTTCCTTCGGAAAGTTTGAGTTCCCAATGAAATTCAAAGTTTTTTTTCCTTTGAAAAGAGGACTTTGGGCCACTGAGCAACAGTCCAGGTCTTTTTTTTCTCCTTGTCCCAGGTAAGATGCTTCTTATGTTGTCTCTGGTTCAGGAGTGGCTTCATAATGGGAATGCAACAGTTGTAGCCCATTTCCTTCAGATGACTCCAGCCTCACTCCAGTCATTGTGAAGCTCTCCAAAATATTTTAATCGGCTTAAGGCTGTGGTCATCCCTGTTGCTTGTGCACCTTTTCCTTCCAAATATTTTCCTTTCAGCCAACTTTCCATGAATATGCTTCAATTCAGCACCGTCTGTGGCTTACCCTTGTCGTGGAGGCTGTCAGTGATCATCTCTCAGACAACCGTCAAGTCAGCAGGCTTCACCATGCGTGTACTGAACTAGACTGAGGAATTCATCAAAATTAAAACCAAAAAATCTCCAGACATTTAACTCTTAATGTACTGAATCTAGAATACAGCAGATGAGAAGTTCACTTTGTAAATTAAATCATAAACTGACTCAACTGACCCATAAACTTACCCATTTCTCCAGGCTTGGGACTGGCACGGAGGATGCCCTGGGTGTTTTATAGTGTTAAGGGCCTTGTCCAGGGCCGGGCCCCAACAGTAGCAACCTGTTGGTGGTGGGACTCGAGCCCCTGACCCTCTGATATAAAACATCTTTTTTTATATTTTCAATAATATTGTGATATTGATGGACAAGGTCACTTTAAACCTTACTGAAATTATAGAATGAAAGCCAATTATAAATTAAATGATAAAATAAATAAAAAAATTGTGCTATTAGCACTAAAGATGCAGCAATGTATCGGCTGTACATCGGAAGATATTCATCTTGTTAACTGTCATTGGCTTATTCTCATTTACCGATGGCAGTGGCGTGGCTTTCTAATGCAGTGTAGTGTAGGGAGTGAAGTAGAAATGGAAACCTGTACGTATCAATCGCCCGAGGATAGCCTAGGTTGCATAGGGATTTCCACACTGTAAATTTATTCTGGCAAAATATCATCCAGTATTCATGACCGTATCCATGGAGGTTAATCAGAACAGGCCTATAGCACTCTTGCTCTCTTGTACACACACATTCTACTCTAGTTTATGTAACAACAAAGGGCTTCCACCATGTGGCGTTATTTGGTATAACCTCCTTACTAAGCTTTTAATTGTTCTAAGCAATTTTAAGCAACTATATCAGTAAAGGCCCAGAATTTCACAATTATTGCATCATTATAACCACATGCTTAACCACAAAACAAACTAAAAAAAAAACAACAAAACTTCAACGCTGTTACTTAATTAAGAGAAAACTTTCTCTTAAAGACTAAAAAAGAGATTGTTGCCTAGAATGGGTTAAGACACTGAAGTGTTAATTGCTTGTTTTCTTAGTTTACAATGGCTAAATGCCACCCCAATTGTGGAATCACCTTTTTTTTTTGGAGAATTGTGCCACAGCATGTACGGCTGTAGTGTGTTAAGTAGAAGGGAAACCTGGTTTCTGCTGACTCAACCACTTCTGTTTACTCATCTGTAAATAGAGTTGAATTTTTCTGCTGGTCAGAAAAAAAATTGTTTATCTAAAAGAAATCACTTGCTTTGGCTTTTTGGCTTTTGAAATATTTAATGGAATAAATTTTGTTTTTAAAATTGAGTCTTTATATCTTTGTCCATACAGTTAGATAATTATACAGAATAACATTTTCTTTTACTTGTTTCTATGCATAATATTGGATGTACTGTGTGATCTCATTTACATATAAATCAACCCACTACAATATTGTATTACATTCAGCTGGACCTCACACTTATGTACACATTACTCAATTTCTGTTTAGAAACCATCCATCACACAGATTACACCTAAGAAAATACAGAATTATATGTTTTCTATTATTAAAAAACATATTTTTTTATGAAATATGTTTTGTTTTTATGTCGATGCACTGTTCTGCAATACAGTTGCCACTTCATTATTATAAGTTTCCATTCTTTGACATTTTGTATGTTTTTATTTATCACTTTAAAGGTAGAGTCCCCAAAACAAGAAAAAATATTTTCACTTTCTTTTTGCTTCTTCTTCTTCTTCTTCTTCTTCTTTTTTCTTCTTTTATTCTTTAATTTTGCCCCTTCCACTTCATCCAATAAACTAACAGATTTGGGCACATACAATAAAGTTGCATGCAAATTTCTACAATTAATAAATTCCAAAAAAATATTTATAAGACAGATTGTGAAAAAACATAATGTGAGACATGAAGCAGTTGTGGAATCTACCTTTAAAAAAAACATGTCACTATATTTATGTCCCATTCCTGTTTTTTTTTTTTTGTTTGTTTCTTTGTTTTTGTTTTTTTACAATATTAATACAAATGAATGTTTTACATTGTATGTAGCATTTCCACCTTTTTGTATTTATAATAAAAGTCTGAATGCTTTTCAAAAAAAAGTTGTTATGCATTATTAATGCAGCTGGATCTGTTTTCGTTTAAAGAGTCATTTATAATGCTATACTTCCCATCCTCAAAAGTTTTTAGAAACTAAACAAATGTAGGTTACATATTATTACTATTTCCTACATTTTAGCTTATTTGCAGTTCATGTGTATTAACAGCGCTACCTTATTCCAGGGAGTAATCATAATTGAGAATTAGACTAAGACACAGAATTAGTTCTGTGATATTTAATGTTTTGCATATTAAGCAATAAAGGTTTTTACAGCAAGTGTAGATTAAACTATTGTTTCAGTCTGGATAAAATGTTGTCCATGCACGAATCTGTAATTCCCAGGGTGCAGCCCCTTGGTCTTAGTGGGATTCCTTTTTTCTCTGAACAGCTTCTTAACCAGCCTGGGCTGCCAAAACTGCATCGACTACTTCACATCACAGGGCCTCCAGAGTGTGTACCACCTGCAGACCCTCTCCATGGAGGTAAACAAAACGAGAATCATCTGTAAGGACTCGATTCTGCTGGCTTACGCTAGTTGAGAATTGCATTCATTGTACTCTGGAAATGAAACAGGTTTTTTTTTTTTTTTTTTTTTTTTTTTTTTAAAGTTATCATGATTCCAGCTGATATAAAAAGGCAATATATAGAAAAGTGCAATAAATCGGAAATGAGGCTTGGTTTTGTAATGAATATAACTGTTCTATAGAAGTAAGGTAACAAACCTTATGAAAGATAGTAGGTGTAAGCTAAAGCTCATTTTGTTTTGTCCTATTTCTTCATTCTATAATAAATGAACTACTTTCATTTATTATAGGTCATATTTACACTGATCCTTATTTGTGCTTTGCTAGCAAAACTTAAGCAACTTTATATGTTGTGATGCAATGTGTAAATGTCTTTTTATATATATTTTCACCACCTCTTATAGGTTTTGGATTAAAGTGAATTGTAACTAAATGCACAATGGGTCAGTAGCTCTTATTCAGACTATAGGTGCTAACAATTACTCAGAGAACTCAGAGAAGTTTTTTGTGCTAAAATTAGTATTTTAAAGCTAAGGTAAAGCTAACTCCTGTATTTTCCCCTCAGGATCTTGGAGCTCTTAAGATCCCCGAGCAGTTCCGTTTGGCTATCTGGAGAGGCCTTCAGGACATGAAGCAGGGCCATGATTATGGCCAGCAGCTTATTCGCTCTAGCAGTAATATGGCCACTATGGCCATCGGGCCTGGAGGGGAACTGCAGCGACAGCGTGTAATGGAGGCTGTGCACTTTCGTGTACGCCACACCATCACCATCCCAAACCGCGGCACCACAGCTGGAACGGACGAGTGGCCAGACTTCGGCTTCGACATGCCTGACTGCAAGACCCGTAGGCACTCCATTAAGGAAGAGTTTGCTGAGAACAGCATGCGCTGAGATCTCTCACTAAGGCATTTACATAACGATGACATTGCCATTTTTGCTGCTTTACTTTTTTCCCCGATCGAGCTCTATCCTTTTTTATTTTTTTTTTAAATAATTAAATGAACAGTTCAGTATTAAATCTTCAGTTTCATTGTAAAGTTTTATTTTTAAACAGTTTTCTTTTTTTCTCGATTTTATAGGATGTAAATACGACAGGAAGGCCTCCCAAACTTTTTTTTTTAAGAGACAATAACATTTTTATTAATTATATCAACTACAACACAGTGCTGAGTATATACAGTAATGTTAGGACCATATTATAACACCAACAGAATTCACATGTAATTGTCTCAGACAATGTAGACACCCTATACAAAATCGTAAACACTCAGACGACAGTAATAGTTTTTTTATGTTATGTTTTTTTATGTTATAATTTGAATGTGTAGTAGAAATAACCCTCATAGTCATACTTTAGAGTAGAGAGGAATTTAAAGGGCTCGTTGTAACATATTTTTGACGATAACGACAATGATTTAACCATGTCATATTGAACCTTTAATTTCACGAGTATCTGAGAAGCGATCAGTCAGTAAAATGAGGTGACTGCCGGAAATGTGTGGTCCAGTCGACCTATATGACAAGACGAGTTTATAAATGAAATCAGACCCGTCTGGCGTTTTGCTCATGTGAACCCTAGTATTAGTGAGTGTTATTTTTTTTACTTGGCATAAAGTGTATATTGCAAGACACAGGAGCATTACATAAATTACATTTTGATATGTATTTAAAGCATTAGCTTAAAAAAAAAAAAGGCCCTGTATTGTGTGGTGTTAACCTTGCAGGACAAGGTATTTTTTTTTTTTTTTTTAAATCATGCCACACTGGTTGTCCACTGGATTTAATGACAATGACTTATATTGATTATACCATTGGAACAATATTAACAATATTTTTGTAATTACAGATTACACGTTGGTGTGATTACATCACAGGTATTTAAACTGTGCGTGTCCTGAGAAATTACATGGTTTGTGCTTTTTGTTATTACACTGTACCAGACTGGATTATCATAATGTTAAAGAATTGCTTCCATTATATAAAGAGAAAAGAAATGGAGCAGATTCGGTCCTTCTTCACTGTATGGCTTTAACAAATATTTTTTAGGAGTTTTGGATAATTAAATACTCGCACTGCCACTGCAGTGTTACATCTTTTAACAGCGCCTTGTTTGTAAATGTATAGTATTAAGTAGATCTTGTGATATTGAATTGTTCTATTTTTTTCCCTATTATTTCCCCTTGGTGTATATACAGGCACACGGACTCAAATCACACGGATCATTTTAAGACTATTTTTGTTCATTTCCACATTCATGAAACATGATGTTTATGTTTGACTTGTGTAAGGTTGTTATTATTATTATTATTATTATTATTATTATTAATAAAGTGTGTATTATAGTAATTATATCAGGCTGTTACTGTACAAGAATCCTTTTTATTTCTTTTTAATTCCATAAAAACATTAAACCTGATTTTGTGAGAAACAGCTATTTTTCACCATATTAGTGATATACATTATGTGATAAGTTATTGTGATGCTGGTCTCTAATGTGGAGCATCAGAAGACGAATACATCAGAAATGAGTCAATACTCAGCTTGCCAGTCTGGTTACTACAAATTTGATAGAAAATCATGAAGTTTTTTTGATGGTAGCATGGGAATCCTGGCGTCAAAATAGGGCTGAGGGTTTTAGGTTTGGGTTGGGTTTTGCTTCGTCAATGAAAGATTTTGAGTTCCGTAAACAAACTCGCACTGGCCATATCTTAGCAACCGGATATGATACAGTAATAAACTTGGTGAAGCTTATTGGAACAGATTAAGTCTTGTCACTCTTGTCACTATTCCTTAATAATTGCTATACTTTAGTCAGACATAAATACTACATACTACTTTTTTAGACATAAGAAAGCAGGGCTATAGCCTGTACCTGAAGGTGAGCCCTATGAGTATAAAGGGTATAGGCTCAAACACTTGCAGTGCAAAGTGACTTGTATTGTATCCAGACTCAAGGCAAAGGTGATCAAATTAAAGCTCCTCACCTTGATTATTAGATATCTCTCTAGAAGATACATTTCTGTAGCACTTTTAACATCATTCAATGCTTTTGTTCCCAAAGGTCAATCATATGCTCTTTTTGCTATTTTCAGTTTTCACTGATAACTAGGTAAAGGTGTGGAAAAAAAAAAAAGGCCATTCCTATACACTGATAATTCTGCCGTGTTTGCACTGAACACATTTACTAAAGACCTACAGCAGGCACAGACAGGTCTGAATGCCGGTTCTGGGAAGAAGAAGAAGAAGAAGGTCTGGCCTGAAACATGGAAGGTAACATTTGAACAAAGCAACTGAAAGGCCAGGGTTATCACCAGAAAAGTAGCGCCTGCTATTTGAAAGATGTCAAATGACTCTTCATAAACATTCCCTGCGGCTTACATTTGTCAGTTAGCTACAGTGCCATGCCATTAGAAAAGAAAGCGGTAACCTCGATGATCCTGGGAAAGCATGTGTGTACAGGTTTGGAGTATATGGAATATGCTTTACTTTCTAGGATAACATCTCCGGCACCCTGGATAACCTGAAGCAACTGATATCATAGAGTCTTCACAAGAGAGAAAATTTATGCAAAGCCTTCAACACAGCTGACAAATAACGTAGCAGATCATATCAGTATCCCCTAGACTTTAAAGAATTGTCTTACCACTAGGGGGAGTGCCTCAAGAACGTAGCCTGCTTTGTTAACAGAGGTGGAAAGTAATGAATTACATTTACTCGCATTACTGTAATTGAGTAGATTTTTTTGTGTACTTCTACT
>JAQQZT010000040.1:23905866-23915961 GCA_030068275.1 Clarias platycephalus
TGTAACTCAACAAAACCTTGTAAGAAGTATAGTTTTAATTTTTTGAGTAAAGTTTACTATTTATATGCGAGTCAGCACAGCTATTGGAATTTACAGTGAGGTCGCAAAAAAAGTTGGCGCAGGGTCAACAAAGAGCTGAAAAAGTAAGCAATTTTTCAAATATATGGCTGGGGGAACATCTAGAAACTAATTAAGTTAATTGGCACCAGGTCTGTAACATGATTAGCTATAAAAGGGGTGTCTTAGAGAGGCAGAGTCTCTCCAATTTGTGAAAGAGTGCATAAAAAGATTGTGGAATACTTTAAAAACAACGTTCCCCAACATTAAATTGCTAAGACTTCAAATCATCTACAGTGTATAACATCATCAAAAGATTCAGAGAACCTGGAGAAATCTCTGTGTGTAAAGGACAAGGCCGAAGACCTTTGTTGGATGCCAACAAAGATGGGTCTTCGGGCTCCTAGACAACACTGCATCACTCCTCAGCATTATTGTGTCATTGGCATTACTAAATGGGCCCAGGAATACTTCCAGAAACCACTGTTGGTAAACACAATCCACCATGCCATCTGCAGATGACAACTAAAACTCTATCATGCAAAAAGAAAGGAATATATGAAACATTTGGCATATCATTAAAAATGGGACCGAATTCCAACACCAAAACTCATAACCTCAATGCCAGGACATTTTCAAACTGTTTTGAAAAGATGAAGAGATGCTAAATCATGGTAAACATCATGCATCACATTTGAAATGAGCTTATTTTATCCATAAAATTGTAAAATTTCTTAGTTTAAACATTTGTTATCTATGTTTTATTGGGGAAACATACGAGATGTGTAAATTCTTTTAGTTTTCATTTTATTCAAATGTAAAAAAGGTCCCAACATTCCGAAATTTGGGTTGTAACTCTATAAGTGGGAGTGTTGGGTATATAGGGTTTTAATCAACAAAATGACTACTAATGGCTATTACACAAGTAATACAAAGTTTGACAAAACAAAAATAGGAGGTCATGTGCTCCTGACCAAACTATGTTAACAACAGAAGCAATACTGACTGTTAGAGTTATGCAACCACTTGTTTCTCAACTCCTTGTGGTCTGTGGCATAATTACAGGAAGTATGTGAATACTTAATGTCGGAAAATTAGATTTCTAATTATCGACTAAAATATTAATATTTTTTTGTTCCAAACACTTTTAAAAAAGTCGAACAAATCCTGTTTTTTTTAACCCCAAGTCAGGTGCATCCACAATTCTCTCTCCTGAGTGACCGCATCTAGGGGTTTAATAAATGAAGGATAATCAAATGAAGTGTAAGGCTGGCAATAATCTATGTAAACATTTTACCACCTAACCTTGGTTGCAAACTCAAGTTTAACAATGAGTAAAACTAAAAATACAGATATAATAGTTAATGTTAAAGCAATGTGAATTAGAATCAGTTTATCTAAACTAACAATAATAAACTTTATTGAATTTGAAACTTGTATGTGCTAGAGTTATATACACTCTCTCTCTCTCTCTCTCTCTCTCTCTCTCTCTCTCTCTCTCTCATACAATAAATATATTGGGCTACACGGGCCAGCCCTCATTCCCCATGTGCATCAGTAAGCATTTAGCCATCCAGTCACCATGTCACCAGTTTTTTTTCTTGGCTTATATATTTTTGTTAGGTCCTGACCACTACAGACTAGGAACATCCCACAAGACCTGCAGTTTTGGAGTTGCTCTGACCCAGTCCTCTAGTCATCACAACATGGCCCTTGTCAAAGTCACTCTAATCCT
Organism: Clarias platycephalus; assembly: GCA_030068275.1. NCBI lineage: Eukaryota > Metazoa > Chordata > Actinopteri > Siluriformes > Clariidae > Clarias > Clarias platycephalus. The sequence continues at coordinate 23,907,659 of JAQQZT010000040.1, forward strand.
TATACCATCCCCATTTTTCTGTTTCCAACACATCAACTTCGGGAAAAATGATTCACTTGCTGTTTAATATTGGACATCCCACCCACTTCCACATGAAGTTTCAAGATATTGAAAACGTCGCTACGATGAGTAAGGGCAAAAACAGCTGTGTTAGAGCAATGTGGGATGTTCCCTTTCCAGACTGCAGTTTTAAGGACATATCAAAAGTGATCCAAGGAAGAAAAACTGTGTACATAGTCCGAGAAGAACTACTGTAGACGAAAATGTTTATGTTGGTTCCAGTAGAAAGGTAGATCACATAGAACACATAGATCACTACTGTTTTAGCAGCAAAAAAGGGGACCTACTCAATATTAGGCAGGTGGTCTGTTGTAGCTTTTGTACATCGACAAGTATCCTGGTGTATGTAAAATATTAATGTTCATGTATAAATTTTACCATTTCAGTGTTTGAAGTTTTAGCCTCATCCCCAATAGATTCACAGTTACAATGGTTTTCCTGAAACTCATCCTACTCACCTGTAAGTTTCTTCATTGATTAAAAAAAAAAAAAGTTCAAAATTGTTAGTACCACTTTACTTATGACTTTGGTATAAATAGTTAAATTATATTATATCCTGTATTGAAATTATAGAAATAATAAACAATTTGCAGAGTTTGTGTTCCTTTAATAGTAAGGTATCTGTGATTTTATTCACAGATATTGCAGCTTCGTGCGTGTTTGTTTCTGGAGGTAACATTTAAACATTCTGCAGTCAGAATTTAAGTAGCCTCACATGTAATGATGGAAAGCCTAAGGAAAGGATTCAGTGTGGCTTGATCAAAAATCTGTGCATGTAATCTGTTTCTTCAGAGAATGTGATTACCTGTGAAGGCGATGTCCATCGCCTTGCTTGTGGTAGGCGTAAATAATAATAATAATAATAATAATAATAATAATAATAATAATAATAATAATAATAATAATAATATTGTTGTGATAAATAATATAAATATGTTTTCAGACACTGGACTGATATCAGTGAAGTCTTCTTTTTATGGCCGGACTGACAACCATACCTGTGATATTAACTGGTCCACATATGAGGCAGTCAATACCAGCTGTTCTTTAAGGATTCACACTATTGCTGACAGGTACTGTTTTTTAAATTACAATAAACATAATACATGTACTACAATTGGCAGACATTTGGTAGAAAATGCAGTGTTTTAATAAGATGACCAATAAAACACAACAGGGCATGCTGTGTGATGCATTATCTGTTTATAGTTTATACTGTAGTTATATACATTGGTTGTGCTGGATAAGACGCCAGTCCTAAAGACTTTCCTATAGCAAAAGACCAACTTCTTTTTATAAGGAGAACATTTGATGCATTATGATTTATGATGATGATTTATCCCAAACAGATGCAATGGACTAAAAGAGTGTGAGATAAAGACAGATTTTCTTGCTCACGATGACCCCTGTTATGGAACTTACAAGTATTTCAACACCACTTATGTGTGCACGAATGGCCGTGAGTAGAATATAGAATAGAGGAGGGTTAGAGTTTGAATATTGGAGATTTTTCTATATTGTGTTTATGGCATAATGCCAAATAAATGATTTCATTATCATTTCACTGCATCTAAACATTTGTTTGTTTTTATAGCTATGTAAAACTATAACTGTTGCATGCACTTCCGTTTTCTAGGAGTCGATGTGGTCTGTGAGCGAAGCTACAGCACACTGGACTGTGGTACTTCACTGAGTCTTTATTTATTTATTTAAAAAAAAATTAATATATACTTTTGATGTTGCGGCTGAGCTACAGCAGTTGTACCTGTGACCTGTGACTGTGTGCAGGAGATGGTACCATTCACATCATTAATGCAAACTTTGGTCGTGCTGATTCAGCAACTTGCTCCAATGGACTCTCTAACAGTGTGCTCCAGAACACCAACTGCTACGCTCCAAACACACTCGCGACTGTGGCCGAACTGTAACAATATATATATATTTTGTATATATATATATTTTTGTTGTTGTTGTTGTTGTTGGTTATAATAATTGTTTTACCCATTAGATCCATTTTATTTAGTAGTTTTACCCATTAGATCCATGTTCATTGGTTATAGAGTCCGTATTATCTTACTTTGATTTTCACAACAGGTGTGATGGACAGAGTCGATGCACTGTAGAAGCTTCTTCCACCATCTTTTCTAATCCTTGCACTGAGACTGTTAAATACCTCACTGTATCTTACATGTGCACTAGTGAGTAAGCGGCTTTCTCCAGTAATCCTTTCCTTTTACTATTTTATAATTTTTTAACAGAAATTTTTTATAATTGTTTTTTTTAATATGCATAGAAACAAAACATTTCCTACAGGATTAACAGTGACCTGTGAACAGGACACTGCTGTGCTGACATGTGGTTTGTGCTCTTTGGCCTTTTATTATATAATATATCTATCTATTATATAGCATACTGCATAATAAAGACTAAACTAAGCAGTATGTAAAGTAAACTACTTATTAAAAAAGAACAAAAATGGAAAATAATATCTCATTAGCACCAAGAGTGTTTTTTTTCCCTTTAATTTCTTTGTAGCTACCTTTAGTCAACAGTCTATTTTCCTTTGTGCTCAATTCTAATTTTAGGTGCTCAGCATTTAAAGATCATCAGCGCTAATTACGGCCGAACTGATTCCACCACATGTTCTTCAGGACGACCTGCCGATCAAATCTCTTATACAAATTGCTACATGCCTGAAACACTTAATATAGTTGCAGCTAGGTAACATAATTATTACCTGAAGTGTGATCTTTTTTAATTACTATACATGTCTGTTCCATTAACATCCCTATAAACATTACTGCTGTGTATAGCGACGGTTCTAATTAAAACCTGTTGTTTTGCAGATGTGAAGGAAAGAGCAGCTGTGCAGTGCCTGCAACAAATGAGGTCTTTTCTGACTCCTGCGTTGGCACCTTTAAATACCTGACTGTTGTGTATGCCTGTGTTTAACTGTTTTTTTTTTCTCTGTCATATGTCTAATAAACAATATATCATATACAGCATCATTTATACATTGATTTACTGTATATGTTTCTCTCTTTTTTTTTGGTGGTGGTGGTGGTGTTGTGGTTAACATTTACAGGGTTTGAGGATTTGAGTCTGTGTTCTTGCCGTATTTGTTGAGTTTTCTCCTGGTTCTTCTGTTTCCTGCCGCAGTCCAGGAATCTGGCATTTACAAATTGCCCAGAGTGTATGAGTGTGTGCATGTATACGAGATGCCCTGTGATGGACTAGCATCCGGTCCAGGGTGTTCCAACCTCACGCCTCAGTCCCCTGGTGTAGGCTAAGTGGAATAAAGAATGTGGGAGTGAGAGTCATGTTTCTTCTTGTTTGTATATATGTGATTATGAAAAATGGTTGATTCCTTTAGCAAACTGTGCCTTTCAGACTTAGGCCTTTATTGAACTTGAAAAAACAGTGAGCTTCCTCCAAAAAAAAAAAAAAATCCTGTAATATCCAGTGTGATGGGGGCCTTGAGCCTATCTCAGGAGGCTTGGGTCACGAGGCGGGGTACACCATGGACAGATTGAAAATTTGTTGCAGGGCACACGCCACCCTTCACACACACCCAAAACACGCACTCTACAGAAAATTTAGTAATGCCAATTAGTAAAAAATTTATTCTTCTTGATATACGTGCAACAACTACTGTATTTGCAATAACTACAGCATGTGACACAATTAGGAATATCTGCAATAACCTTTATACAGTATGTGCAATAACCAGAACAGTGCAAGAATGCAGAATGAGGAATAAATAAAAAAAATTGTTTTTGAAACTTTGAATGTGAACTAAGGGATTCATGTGCAATAGTGGTGAACAGGACGTGAAGATGAGGAGGGCAGGATGAAAATTAGAGTTTTTTGTTGTATGTCGTGTATATAAATATATACTGCGGTAGTTCAGTTTAGGGGAAACTGCTTAGTTTAAAGACCAGCAGGTAAAACCTTATTTTACCAGTGTGAAGAGTTTATATGTAAGTACTTTATTATTTATTTGACATGTTACAGTAAATCCATTGAAGTAATTGTTCCCTTCTTAATGTATAGAATTTTAGGATTAATTTAAGGGAAAAAATAAAATTTCTTTAAAATACCAAAAATATTTCTTGCGTTGATTCATTAGTATAAGAACTGAAGGAGTTCTTCAGCAGTGACGCATCCAGCATCATGGTGCTCCTGAAACTCACATTACTCACCTGTAAGTTTGCACAATAATGAAAAAATAAACATTGACGAGAATGTATGTACATTTTGAAGGTAATTTATCTGTGATTTGCTTTACAGTGCTTATTGCTGCTCTTGACCTGCATGCTCTTGACCTACCAGACATACCTGGAGGTATTTCCTGAATACATTTAAACACTGGCATTTTTAACAAAATAACAGACAAATTGTTTCTCACAAAGCATAAGGTAATAATTTAGGTTCACTTGCTCAAATATCTGTGTGGATAATCTATTCTTGTAGAGAATGCCCTAACCTATGATGGTGCTGACGAGGGCCTTACCTGTCGTAAGTTTCCAACTTTAAAACTATAAACTACTATAAAAGGAAAAATAGATTTTGCAATACTGTGATAACTTTGCATTTTTGTGAAAATATTGTGTTTTCTGTAGTTTTGTATCTGTACCATCTGAATTAAGCATCAGAAAAATGTGATCTCAGATACTTTGACTATGATGAACCTCCTCCTTATTGTCATACAAAGATGCTGCATCACGTTTAAAAACTCATGGCGTATCTTCTTTCTAAACTAGTTTATCCATCCAAGATTCTTGTTAGCACAATATCCCATGATTAAAAAAAAAACTATCATTGCAAACAGCATATATTAGATTCCAAGGAAACAGCAAGGTCAAATGTCTACAATAGTTTTTCATCAATACCTTCTTTCACCTTGGAAGTATAATTTATCCCTATTTGAGACGTTTTAGAACAAGCAGCTGTTGGCAGTTGGCATTTTGTTTTACTTGTTTTATCTGTTGTTTTCTTTCAAGTTCCTTTCACTCCCATTTTTCTCATACTAAATAAATTATGTATTCAGGAGCTATTAACTTTGCTTCATGTAGTCCATATGAAAATAACTGAATTTATTTGTTTTCTGCAGCAATAATTGTAACCTGTCAAGGCCGTACTGCTGTGCTGAACTGTGGTTTGTTTTATTTCTTTTTATCATCTACCATCATATTGTATAACATAATATATTCATAATAGAAATGACATTATACAGTACACTTCCTCTTGTTAAACAGATTTAAAAACAGAATCCTATTAGCATCTAGTTTAAATACTGTACATGATCCAGCAAAGCTGAGTAATGATGAAGAAGTGTTACAATAAACAGATCGAAAAGACTTTCCCAAAAATATTGGTCTATTTTCCACTGCTTTATTTCATGCATTATTATTTTCAAAAGGATATGTATTGCCAATTTTTTTTTTCTAATTGTAGGTTATCGTCGCATAAGGATCATCAGCGCTTTCTATGGCCGAACCGATGGCACCACTTGTGCTTCCAGATGTCGCAGGAGACAACTCAGAAACAGAAGTTGCTACTCGCGCACTGCACCATTCATAGTTAAATCCAGGTAACAGGCGTAATAACTTTTACTGTTATTGCAAATGACAATTAATATTAGCACACCTTACTGATACCTCTGGAGACAACTTAAATAATATAATATTATTTTGCAGATGTAATGGAAGGCGCAGATGTCGTGTGCCAGCTAGCAATAGGGTCTTCTCTAACCCCTGCCGTGGCACCTATAAGTACCTGAGAATTGCGTACACCTGTCACTAACTGTAAGTGCTACTTTTGTATATATATATATGTATATCATATCCAGTGACTTAGACTCAACTCTTGCTGAGCTGCATACATATCATATGTAACACTGTATACAATAAAGTCAAAAGTAAAAGTCACTGAATAAAGAGCAAGGTAATTAGGTAAGAAAGCAAATAATGGTAGACAGTTCCAGTCATATAAAAGGGACTCTTTACTTTTAATCCGAAATATAATTCAACACATGCAGAAAAATATTCTGAATTTTTATACATTTTTATTGGACTTTTAAGAATTAAGTTCTTAATGAAGTAAGGAAGTAACTTTATATATATGATATATTGTTTTTTACAGATTACTTGAGGGAATTCAGCTTTCTCCTCAGTGACCTCTCTTCAACGTGAAAAGGAATCAAACCAATATTGTACAGGTGGCAATCACCTGTATGTTTTGTGTTCTTCATGTGCTTTATATTAACATTTTATGTAATCAACTGCTGTGATAACGTTTCCACTAAAACCTATGAAGGTTATTTGATTTTAGATGTAATCACTTCCTCCTAACCTAATTAACTTCACTAATGATTCCGCAATAAAGTATCCTCTAAGTGCAAGCATAACAGGGGTGAGAGTTGTGTGTGTTTATTCAAATTTAGACAGTTCATGTAATCCAAAACTGCAATTATCCAATCTGTGATCTGTGTGAAGTCCAATAAATATTTTTAACATAGCGCTTAAACAAAAAGACGCTAAAGGTACTCTAAAGGGAGAATACAGGTACATACATTCTAAGGCTGTAATGCAAGCAGACACAGTTTTGAAACCAACAAATTAGTTTATTATACACCAGTCAGCCATAACATTAAACATTAAAAGTATCAATTATTAAGCCCAACATTAAGTTTCCCTTGTGCCACCAAAACAACTCTGCTTGTCAAAACGGCTCTACAAGACCTCTGAAGGTGTGCTGTCATGTCCGGCACCAGGACATTAGCTGCAGATTCTTTAAGTGCTGTAAGTAGCACGATGGGGCCTCCATCTAGAGATCAGGGGAATTTGGAGGCCAGATCTTAAACAACTTTGAACTCTTATCCTGCTAAGTCCCACATACAACAAGTTGTGATGCACTCTACTATCATAGTCGGCATTATTTTTTCCCTAGCAATTTGCACTCTGTTGGCTTCTCTTTGTGAGTGGACTGAACAGGCTAGCCTTTGGTCCTTGAAGGCATGGGAGTCTTGTGTACCCATGATCTTGTCAACGGTTTACTGATGTATAATTGATAATCAATGTTAATGTTATGTGGCTTTAATGTTATGGCTAATTGTTATAGTTCTTCATTCATACAGTAGCCTTACTCATTTAACATAGTGAAAATTATGTCAGATAAGTTAGAATATTTTTTTAAAATGATTACTATATGGGGAAGTATTATTAAAAATACAATAGTATATCCTGCTACTCAGACTCAAACCACAGTATGTATTTTTGTAAATACACCTGGAACGCAGCCCTTGCCACAATAAACTCATGGTACTTCCATGGTAATTCCTCTGAAGCACCAAAAGACACTTCTTGTTTATAATAAGTCCCATGCTTGCCATGTCTTTATTTGACATTCAAGGTTATCTGCAAGATACCAAAGAAGCAGCTATTAACAACACCAGTCTGCTCATTCAGGAAGCAGGTTACAACATAAAACCACCTTGAGTTAATCCATTAATGGACAAATAGATGGAATAAGTCTGGCTGTTGGTTGGAAAATCCCTACTCAGCACAAGCTAGCTTAGCTTTAGCTTACCTGAAATGCTAAGGTGGCTAATGTTCATGTATATGTTCAAGATTCAGGATTCAAAAATTTTATTTGTCACGTACATGGTTGTAAAGGTACAACAGTAGTGAAATGCAATTGCAACAAACTCCAGACTGTGCAGATTTTTTAAAATATAATAATAATAATAATAATAATAATAAGAAGAAGAAGAAGTATGTACAAAATAAAACAAGACTAAGACGACTATGATATAAATTATATATAATATAATATAAATATAAATTCTACAGATTATACAGAATTATGTTGAATTATTTTGACATTACTTTGCATTTCTTTGAACTGTGTCATCCATACCCTGTACAGTGGGGCAAAAAGTGTTTAGTAAGTTCTCCTACTTAAAAAGATGAGAGAGGCCTGTCATTTTCATCATAGGTATACCGAGAGACAAAATAAGAAAAAAAATCCAGAAAATCACATTATAGGATTTTTAAAGAATTTATTTGCAAATTATGTTGGACAATAACAAAATTTCATCGCGATACTTTGCTATACACCCTTTGTTGGCAATGACAGAGGTCAAAGGTTTTCTGTAAGTCTTCAAACACTGTTGCTGGTATTTTGGCCCATTCCTCCATGCAGATCTCCTCTAGAGCAGTGATGTTTTGGGGCTGTCGCTG
>JAQQZT010000040.1:24006290-24023435 GCA_030068275.1 Clarias platycephalus
ATTATCGATTTTATCGATTAGTTGTTGCAGCCCTACTCCAGTTTACTTAAATGTAGAAAGCACAATAAAATGGAAACTACTCGCCAGGTTGATTTGAGGTTAATTCAGATTAAAATGGCATATAATTTATTTCGCTTAATTTTCTCTTGTTATATTATGCATACAACCCTTTCTGTCTAACAATATGTGCCAAACTTTGGTGGTTGTTTCTATGGTAGCGTGAATCGTAAAATGTTTGTCTACCTGCATAGGCTAAGATTTAACATCTACACAGGTGTTGCCACAACAAAAGATAAAGAAATTGTCTTTTAATAGAACTATTAGGTTTTCATTTCATGGAGCTGAGTGCAATAAATGATATGGCTTCGATGTGCAAGTCGATTTGATTGTTGCTATATTGAGGAAAAGGCTAAATTCCAGGTCTTATAGGCAACTTTGTGTTCTGGGCAAAATATTTAGAATTTATCATAAGTGCTATCTAATACCCTTTTGTTCTCCATTTTAATTTTACAGAGGAATACGTGACCTGTCACACGTGCCGCTCTCCAGAGACCATCTTGCAGAAAGACACTCGGCTGTACTTCCTTCAGTGCGAGACGTGTCATTCGCGATGCTCTGTGGCCAGCATTAAAACAGGTTTCCAGGCCGTCACGGGCAAGAGAGCGCAGCTCCGTGCCAAAGCCAACTAACCAGGCGACCTCTACTCTTTCTGATTCTCCTCTCCATTCCCAAACCCTGCTCTGCCCCATCTGGCCACTTCACCTGCTCAGTTCTAGTTTATTCTCAGTCATGGACTTTTTGGGGTGAACTGATAAAAAGGTTTAGAGTGGTATTTTTTTTTGTTGTTGTAATCTAAAAGAAAACATTAAAGTACAATAAGCAGGAGGGCTGGACAGCTTGAGCTACTGGTTTAATGAATTGCATCATCTCTCTTTTTTTCAGAATGATAACAGCTTTTGATTTAAGTACATGGTGTGAAGAGGGGGCATTTCAGACTCGTTTTAAATACACATTGGTAGCAGATTTCGTTCAACTGTTTTGATTTTTTTGCAGGAATGGTGTAGGTGGAAATCTGACAGAGTAGCCTGCCTGCTGTCTGCTTCTGCTTTTTAAACCAGAACCACATCACAAACCTTTCTAATGACTGATTTAGTTAGCATCCTATTAATGAAACCTGTTAATGCTAAATATTTTTCTGAAGCAGGTTTTGAATAGTTTACATTGTGTGCTTTGATTCTGGCTTGAGGATTTGGACAGTTCTGCTACCTCTGTGACAAAACCCCATTTGAGTCATAGGCTCTGCTGATTGCCGGGCTTAGGATTTTTGTTGATTGTCAGTTATCACACACTATTGAAGGTGACAGCCCCATACTAGTTTTGAACATCTCTACAGAACAGCCCTGCATAATGCGAAAGAAACAGAGTTGTATGATCGTGTAGGCTGTGAAAAAAAGAAAAAAATGGGGCAGGAGTTATGACAGTGTTTCAGATGAAAGTAAGATGGGTGTCATTGTTTAAAATTGATTTTTTAATAAAAATGTACTCTATAACAACAGTATGTCTGTGTGTATTGTACCCGACTGTAGTTCTCTGTAATACTTGTAGCTACTACAAGTCTTGGGTATGATTCTAGACACTAAAGATTAAAATCTAGTTTTAGACAGAATGAGGAGTTAACTTGGCGGCATAACTTCCATGTAAGTTTCAAAATAGCACATGTGCTTAAACTGGGTGTATTTGTAAACTTTCTCCAGACAACCCTCTGTTTATTGAGCCCTTCTATCATCAGCATGGGGTCATCCCTGAAGATTTTTTTTTTAATAGTATAAAGCTAAAAACCTCAAATGGGATGAAAGGGTTAGCAGTATGCCCCCAGAATAGTGTGCATGGGACTGTTTTTAATGATTCTGAGCCATCCTGCCTAGTCCTGCACACCCTCTCGATCAATGGAAAGAAATGAAATTAATTATACCTCCATGAGTCTGACCAGTACAGAGCAATAGTAAAATGCATGAACTTTGAACTTTTTGATTGGCTTTAACAATTGTACGTTCTTATGACTCTATTAGGTCCCAAGCTGAAGGAAGGTACCCTTCTGAGTATCTTTACCATTTCACCTGAAGATGTAAAGTACTGTGCTGAACTTTTAGGCACAGTACTTTTATATAATCTTGTCAAACCATAACATGACAAACTTCATGGTGTGCACAGGGGAATTGCAATGCTGGATGGAACAGATTTGGGTTAAAAAATGCTGTAATGTATATGTTTTATTAAAGTGAGCAAACAAGAAAAATTTATTTGGTGTAACTACCCTTTGGCTTCAAACCAGCATCAATTCTTACATTTGAACAAAGTCAGGGATTTTGTATGATCAGAGTCAGGTTAATGATTAACCAATTACAGCCCGTTGGGTGCTAATGATCATCAATTTCATATGTAGGTTAAAATACAGTCATTAACTTGAAACAGCTGTGTAGGGGACTTAAGACGAGGAACAGCCAAAGTCTACTACTAAGGTGAGTTTGTGGAAGAAAGTTTCATGTCACAGGTTATACACCTTGGCAAGTCTGAGCACAGCAGCAAAGATACAAGGTAGGTATGCTGTATCAGCGAGGTATCGCCCAGGCAGCGATGTCAAAGCAGATTAGGGGTTCAAGATGCACTGTTCAAGCTATTCTGAAGAAGGAAGCAAAAAAAACAGGCAATATTAAGGCCCATAGACACAGTAGTCAGCCAATGAAACGTAAAGCAGCAGATTAGACACATCATGCTTGCTTCTCTTCGACATCAGAAAATGTCCAGCAATTCCATCAGCACAGAACTGATAAACAAAAAACATTGGGACCCAGGTAAGCCTATTGACTATTCGGGGAAGAATTGTAGCCCAAAAGCGAAACGAAAACAGCAACAGTAAAGCACAGCAGGTGCTCTAGACTGCTACATCATGCTAAAAACTTTTTTTTTTTTTTCATTTTTGTTAAATAAATGAGGGCATGGTGAAAAAAAAGGTATTGTTCGTCTGTGGTTGTATTTGCCTAATAGTGATACCTGCTACGATCAGATAATTAGTATTAATTTTATACACAAAAAAATTAATAAAAGATGGGTTGCTAACTCTTGTATATAACCTTGTCAAACCATGACATGACAAATGTGAAGTTCCAGTAAAGGAAAGAGCAGAAAAACATTCTAAGCAATTCTGTGAGGGAATGATTCAGAATGATAAATGACAATTTAAGAAAAGATTAAATATACACTTCCTGGCCAAAAAACTTTATTATTTTGGAAGGGCCAAATTAGAAGGCTGCATCAAGCAAGGAAAACACCTACAGGATTTTGAAATTACTGGAACTGGGTTAATAACCCTTGAACACATTATCAAATCCTAGAAGGATTGTCCTGAGCTGTCAACTTTGTGGAAGAAATGTGATGGGGAAAAAATTATGAATGAAGATTACTTTAACACTTGCATGGTAAAAAAAAAAGTTGCATGGAAAAAAAACAACAACAATATAAATCTTATCTATGTTTAAATAAGTGCATTTCTATACACAGTGTAATGAGATCTTACAGAATTGGCACTAAACAGCTGTATGGCAATAAAAAAAATGTGAGACTAATACAGCTTAAATTTGCTTTGAAGCATAAAGATTTGAGCAATGAAAAAAGGTTACGTGGTCTGATGAGTCCAGATTGACACTGTTCCAGAGTAATGAAAGTGATGCACCCATCATGAGTTTTACATTTTGCCCAATGTCAAGCCTTTTGAGGCAGTGTTATGATCTGGGGTTGCTTCAGTTGGTCAGATCTAGACTCAGCAACGTTATGTGGCAAAAAATGAAGTCAGATGATGACCAGGTTATGGTCAATGGAGTTTTTCTTCCCTGATGACACGGGTATATTTCATGACTAAAATTGTGAAAGAGTGGTCCAGGGAGAATAAGGAATCAATTTGACAAATGAACTGGCCACCACATTGTGTGCTATAATCAAAACTAATGGTAATTAAATGATTTTATTTTATTTTTTTTGCCATGCAGTGATTCTCATAATACATCTATCCACCTATCATGAATGTTTTAAAATTAAGAAGAAAAAATACATGGCATTAATGGCTGAGTGGTATTTATTTATTTATTTATTTATTTATTTATTTTGCCTGCCATGTAGAAGGCCCAGGTTCAATTCCCACTCAATGCCCAAACCACAGCCAGTGTATGCAGTGCTGGTCCCAAGCCTAGATAAAATGGGAGGGTTGCATCATGAAAGACATCAAGTGTGCCAAGGTGTTTGCGGATTGGATGGTCCACTGTGATGGCCCATTGACAGGAGCAGCCAAAAGACTTAAAGCATTAATGGTTGACTATAGGTCAAAGATACAAAATGTATATGCTTGTGATCACCATGCCAGGTATAGGGAAAGGTACAGATTAGACTAAGCCCACTTTCTCTGAGAGGTCATGACTTCAAATCCCAGCAGTGCCATGCTGTTGCTCCTGCTGAACTTTTGATCAAGGCCCTTGACCTTCTAATGCTCAGTTGTATAAATGAGATAAATGTTTGATTGTTAGGGATTCTCCCTTATGCTATAATGTAAATCTCTACAACAGTCCCATCTTTTTCTTCTTCTTCGAAATCAGTCTCAGCCCGGGACATTTGGACAATCTCGCACCAGCACTGGCGCACGTGATCCACTCAATGCACTTACGACACCGCGTGCGATTCCGCCATGAAGCCGTCGTATGGAACGCGCATGCGCAGTTTTGCCTACGCTGGTCAGTGTTGGAGCAGAAATGGCGGCGCTCCGGGTGTGTGTGTGGCGGTCCACCGGCAGAGCTTTACTCCACTCAAAACCTCCAGTTCAGTTCTCTCGAGTGAGTTAAATAACTTAAAAACGCGGATAACAATTTAGAGGAGTTACATGGTGTTAGCTTTAGCCGTAGCCTTAATAATAAGCTCCCACAGAACACACAAGGTCAAATTAGCCTTTGGACATGTTCTCCTCACCATGACATGTCGCTGTGACAAAATATGGGTTTATTTTGCATGCAGTGTTGAAGATAAATGTGATTAAGTTACCGTATACGTTTATTTATTTATTTAGTTTGATTTGTCATTGATGTGTGCAGTCGTTATGTCTGCCCCCTTCCATTGGAGACGCTGACATATTGCTTTGCTTTCTTCATGTCTATATATAATGTATTACCTGATGTGAATTGTATTAAGCTTATTTCAGTGCTTAAGCAGTCTTCCTAAAAACATAGCAAATGCTTAAGATTACACACTAATCTATATAGCTCCATAGTGCAGCTGGACAAATGACATCCAGGTAATTAAGTTGAGTTAAACCTAACCTTCAGTCTAACCTTTAGTTCAAACCCAGGTGCTGAAGGATTACACAGACTCACTCTCTATTATATTACATGCAAGTATGTGAACTTTCATGCTTCTAAAGATTATATACTATGTAGACATCAAGGGAAGAAGCTATGTGGCCTGCTCTAAGCTCTGCTTTTCAGGCTTTGACCTTGATTTCAAACTTTACATTTCCAAATAAGTTTGGTATTAGTGAAAAGAGATTGGAAAGTGCTTTCCATTGATGCCCGGATCACTTCATTGAACCCATCATCAAAAATGAGGCTGAGGGCAAGCTTAACAAAACTTTGCTTTAAAGCCTGCTGTTGGATTTTGTCTCCGCAGCCAAGTGTTGAATGAATATAGATGCTTTTGTGCATCAATATGTAACCATCATGTGTGTAAATTCTGTCATCAAAATAAAATGTTGCAACATCGGGGTCTCTCTCTAATTGGAACCTGAGTTAAGTTTTTTTCGTCACATGTACATTACTGCACGGTGGAATTCTTTATTCTTCGCATATTCCATTTCTGTTAGTAGGCTTGGGTCAGAGTGCAGGGTCAGCCATTATACTGCACCCTTGGAGCAGAAAGGATTAAGGGCCTTGCTCATGTGCCCTGAGCAACTTGGTGGACCTGGGACTCGAACCGTCGACCTTCCGATTAGTAACTCCGAGACTTAACACTGAACTGAGCCACCAACGTTCCCTAAAGTTTGGGTTACAGCCTGTTTTTTGCACGTTCTCTGTCCAAATTCAAACAAGTAGATGTGCTTGCTATTCCAAATTGCTCCTAGATGTGAATGCATGCAAGCACACACGCACAATGCTTTGTGATGAACGGTATCCAACGTTCCCCAGATAAGCTTGAGATCCAACAGGAATCTGACCAGTGTAAAGCAGCTACATAAAAGGAATGACTAAATTCTGAATGCCATGCTTTCTTCTTATTATTTTTAGGCAAATCTCTCCTTTGCCAGTCTATCCAAGGGCAGAAAAGCTGCGATCTCTACCCTGGGTGTGTTGACAGCAGGAGGAGCCGGCCTCGCACTGATTTTACATCAGTCAGTGAAAGCCTCTGACCTGGAGCTACATCCGCCAACTTATCCATGGAGCCATAATGGCATGCTGTCTGCTTTAGATCATGCCAGGTACACTTTGGTTTTCTCTAACATGCAACACAGTTTTCATGGCAGCCATCTTTGCTGTTTTACATACCATATGAGCTCAGTTTCTGCATCTTTACAGCATCCGACGTGGTTATCAGGTGTACAAGCAGGTGTGTGCAGCCTGTCATAGTATGGAGTATCTGGCCTTCCGAAACCTGGTTGGTGTGTCGCACACAGAGGAAGAAGTCAAGGCCCTTGCTGAAGAGGTGCGTTAAAAGGGTGTTTGAGATTTATATTTAACAGGAGTTGGTTTGGGGTTTCCTGTAATTGGTATGTGCATTTAATAATAAATAAATAAATAAAAATTAAAATTAAAAAGTGCCGCACAGGCATGACCTCAGAGATGCCCTTGTGGATACGGGGTTCAGGAATTTCCTTTACGAGTGATAGACAGAGGACATGCCTGCATAAGCTGACGTACAGGAAATTGATCTTCTGACCCGTTTTAGCATTTACTAGCACTGTGGTGTAAATAGTTTTCAACCTATTTAGCAGTGTGACTCATTAGATTTAATCATATCTACCATATAAACTGTTTCTTCTTTTTAAGAGACATCTGTACATGTTTTGAGCATCTTTCTCTCCCTCTCTCTTCTCATAGATTGAGGTAGTAGATGGACCAGACGAATCAGGAGAGATGTTCACTCGTCCTGGGAAACTGTCTGATTACTTCCCAAAACCGTACTCCAACCCAGAAGCTGCTCGTGCCGCTAACAGCGGAGCTCTTCCTCCTGACCTCAGCTATATAGTCAACGCCAGGTAAAACTGGTGCTTAATCTGCTCAGAGCTCAAATGTCACCTTTGCATTAACAGTACATGAGCATGTGGGAATAATTCAAGTTATAATCGACAAAAGTAAAAAAATCTAGCGGGGCCTGTACAATCTCTGTTCCATCAGTAGCATGGCCTATGCTTGAACTCTGTTCTCAAACCTTCGTCACATTTAGCTGTTTGACCCACCGACCTATTACACGGTTGAGCTCTACCACTGTATCATATGGTGAAAAGTAACTGACTTTGTCCTTACATGGAAAACTAAGGTAATTTTTAACACCATCTATTGTGTTTTTATATTTAGGGAGTCATGATTCATGTGTTCCCCATGTCTCTGACTCCTACACAGATGCAATATATGGTAGCAAAAACCAGTACTTGTCAAACTAATTCTGTGTTAATTACAGAATTGAAAAGAAAATGTCATATGCTCGGACATTTCATTTGCTTGGACAGTGTGAACTGTGTGTCTTTTTCTTGTGTGTACTACAATTAGTCCTGTGTATGTTTTGTTCACTGCAGGCATGGTGGAGAGGACTATGTTTTCTCACTGTTGACTGGTTACTGTGATCCCCCTGCTGGTGTGACTTTGAGAGAGGGACTCTACTACAACCCCTACTTTCCTGGCCAGGCCATTGCCATGGCTCCGCCCATCTATAATGAGGTCTTGGAGTACGACGATGGTGAGTTTTCTACGGGCAGGAACGAAAGAATGCTTTCACATGATGTTCAGTGAATATCTGGTCAAATAAATTTTGGCAGTTTTATGACACATACTTTCATTGCTTCCTTCATCATATTGGTGTCATACATGTACAGTATAGCAGGTGAATGGAAGTCTACAAAGTATAGATGATGTATTTATCAAGATCATTAAACAAGAATTAAAAGGGCTTTTGTTTTGTTGTAGGCACGCCAGCCACAATGAGCCAGGTGGCAAAGGATGTGTGCACTTTCTTGCGCTGGGCAGCAGAACCAGAACACGACCAGCGGAAAAAAATGGGTCTTAAGGTAGTACATAAGCTCTTAATAGCATACTGTACAAAAAAGGATACAAGAGGATTAGGGACACCGTAAGAAATGAGTTCTGATTTTAAGCTAAAAGGCAGAATTCTGATTTCAAAAGGAGAAAAAGACAGAATTCTGAGGGAAGTGAAGTCAGAATTTAAATATGTTTTTGTTGTGGCCCTCATCCTTTTCTTTAAAAGAGGAGATTTGATACTATTTTTAAATTGACTTCCAACATTTCTTTAAAGAATCTATACAGACAACTCAAGAATTATAATTACTATTATATTAATTGATCTATATTTTTAAACTCCTCCATGTATGTTACTTGAGCAGGTTTATAATAAAAGCTATTTGATGTTCACCATGATGGTGGCCAACTTAATAAAGATTCTTCAGAGAAAAGGAGCATGCATCCAGGCTGCTGAAATAGTATTTTATTGCTACATGTTGTGATACCCATAATATTAAGTTATTTAAAAATTTTGGTTTTGTGAAAAGAATGGAGTGTCCAACATTTTCATCACTTGGTTTAGATTTAATTGTTTAGTAGGGTACAACACATTTAGAAATACTCAGTTTTTAGAGTAACAAATAATTTATTCATCTGAACTTTGTGAATTGGGCTTTCTTTTAAAAATGCATTTCTTTCGATTCCAGCTGCTTATGGGCTCAGTGATCCTCCTGCCGCTGGTGTACTACCTGAAGAGGCACCGCTGGTCTGTACTTAAGAGCAGGAAGATTGCCTACAGGCCACCAAAGTAAACCTGAACCAGGATCAAGTCTGAGAAGAATTTTGCATCCGGTCCATCATCATGCTTTGTGTATAAGGGGAGGATTTCTGACATTTCGAACCACTCCAAGGGTGAAAACCATCAACACCTACCTATAATCCATGGACCAGGATGACCAGTTATGTTATGTTCGACACACGTTCGTGTTAATATGTAATATCTTGGTGTGAATCTAATAAACTGTATTTTACAAAGTGTCCAAGTGTGTATGGGTTTTATTTTGTGTCAAGCCTGACCTCTTCCTGTGTTTTTAATACAATGAAGCGTTATGGCTGTTGTTCCTGCTCATAAACTGCGTTATCTGGGAGGGTGTGTGTGTGTGTGTGTGTAATGAATGCAAATTTTCTCTCTCGCTATGGAAAGTGAGGGAGTGCACGACGTCCTCACCTCATAAACCAGACAATAATGAATATATTCGCTGGGAATCATGTACAGTTAGACATTTTGTGAATTAATCAATAATAAAATATAGACGAGTTTGCTTTTTTAAGGAAGAAAAAAAAAAAAACAGAAGGCTAGAGTAAAGCAGGGCTGGCCCAGTTTATAGGAAGCGGATGTGTCAACTTTAGCGGAAGTGGTACAGCCCAGAGACAGAAGAACGAGAGGAGGACGGACACTCCAAGCAGAGCTTTCATAGAGAAAAAAGCGGGACTAAATCCTATTTAAATCGTGAGTTTTCTTGCTTGTAAATTATAATAGCAGTGAATTTATGCCTGGCGTTGTTCGTTGTCGGTGTCGGAATTGGAAAAAGCACTGAATGGCGGAGCTTAGCATCAGCTAGCGAATCGCGCTAAATGACTAGCTAGCTTCCTTTGCTAGCGAAAAGACAAAACGAGGGCTGAATACAAAATGGCTTCCTTCTCGGCGTATACACGCCTTACACAGAGTAGGACGATTATATATATAATGCGTAATATTTGTTAGTATATACATTGAAAAGGGAACTATCCGGGGTTTAGCCCAGGTTTCGCCTAGCTCGCTAGCTTATTGGGATAACCAGTGCTCGTCGAAAGCGAGGCCTCTTTCTGTCTGTCGCTCTCAAAGATCAGTCAAAGACCGCAATGGAAAAATTTCGCCATTACCAAAAAAAATAAATAAATCAGAAATTATATAAATGACAAAATATGACGTGATACACATATATCTCCATCTTAACACAAAGCAATGCGGCATTTCTGCATGTATATTTTAATTAAACCCGGTTGAATTGCTAGCGGCGATTAGCCCGCTAACGTCATTGTAGCTAACTAGGCTGTGGATCTGGTGCATCAGTGAGAGTCGGGCCTTTGGGATTAACGTCACGACTCGACCAAATCGTTTTGTGCTCTTGAAACCCGAGCGCATACAGAACGATCGCAGCACGAAGCCCTGATGGGGGTGGTAATATCAGCGCATTAGGAAGGGCAAATTAAATCTTTTGTGAAGGATTTTAAGGGTCTGCTCATGTCATGTCACAAGATGCTTCCATCCTGTAAGGTGCGCATGGGGCTGCATCCTGTTCCTGCTAGCGAGACGTGAACAAAATGGATCACGGATTTAAGTGGGTCGTGTCCTAATTAGTCCATGTTCATATTTGCTTTAGGAAATAACTGATTAACTAACAGCCCGAATCATATTGTCCTCTTTTATCATTTGCTTTCATGCATATACAAAAAAAAAAAAAAGCATAGCTGGGGAAAATGTTATTTTTCGCATTCTTTTTATTTCTAATCTAAATATGATATGACGAAGTCTCTTTGAAAGCAAGAACACCCCACCATAGCTCCCCGGTTTTGTTGTGATCAATACTTGTCCTTGTCATTCATCTTCTAGAAAAGGTCTAAAAACCATACTTGAAATGTAAAACTGATGTCGTTTTCACTACACTACCACTAGATGGCGCTCGTCAGACATCCTGGAGAAAGCTCTATAACCTCTCTTATGATCAGATTACAGTAATTCTGTTCAATTTGGCAAGAAGCAGACATCTTAATTCCTGTTCTTTCTCCATACTCACAGTCTGACAATGGACAAGAGCGACTTGGTGCAGAAAGCCAAGCTGGCTGAACAGGCGGAGCGCTACGATGACATGGCTGCTGCCATGAAGGCCGTGACTGAGGGTGGCGTCGAGCTGTCCAATGAAGAGCGCAACCTGCTGTCCGTGGCCTACAAGAACGTGGTCGGGGCACGCCGTTCTTCCTGGCGTGTCATCTCCAGCATCGAGCAGAAGACGGAGTCTAATGAGAAGAAGCAGCAGATGGCGCGCGAATACCGTGAGAAGATCGAGACCGAGCTGCAAGATATCTGCAATGATGTCCTGGTAATGCTGGTCATCATTCACTCTTTATTGTGCTGTGGTTTTAAACTAACAGAGGGGAAAGGATTTTTATTTTTTATTAAAATGACATTTTAACATGAAATTTGTAACATGCTTCTAATTGAGCACATGCTCTTTTTAGGGTCTTCTGGAGAAGTTTCTCATTCCAAATGCCTCTCAGGCTGAGAGCAAGGTTTTCTATCTGAAGATGAAAGGCGATTATTATAGATACCTGTCCGAGGTTGCATCTGGAGACAACAAGAGCTGTAAGTTAATTACTTGTTTATAATCAAAAACTCCCAAAGTAGCCTCCAATTGCTTATTATATATATATTTTTTTCATGCAGCTACAGTGGAAAGCTCTCAGTTGGCCTACCAAGACGCTTTTGAGATCAGCAAGAAAGACATGCAGCCCACGCACCCCATCCGGCTTGGTCTGGCTCTCAACTTCTCCGTCTTCTACTATGAGATTCTGAACTCGCCCGAGAAGGCCTGCAACCTCGCCAAGACGGTTAGATTTCATTCCGCTCTTATTTCTTTCCTTACAACACCAAAACAAGTGTCTTGTCTTAAGAATAAAAAAAAACTTTTTTAAATTTTATTTTAGGCCTTCGATGAAGCCATCGCTGAGCTTGACACCTTAAATGAGGATTCCTACAAAGACAGCACCTTGATCATGCAGTTACTAAGGGACAATCTTACCGTAAGTTATTTAGTATTTTCTGTAATCCCTCTTCAGATCACTGTTTTGCAGAGGTTTCTTTAAAAAACTTTTTGTGGTTTGTGATTTTTGTAGCTGTGGACGTCGGAAAACCAGGGTGATGAGGCAGATGCAGGCGAGGGAGAGAACTAGAGGAGCCACGCTGATCTCCAAACACCCGCACACACACACCCCTATATTACTTAAAAAAAAATACACAAATGGCTTCCTCCAAACCCACCCCTACCCCTGTTATCCATTTTCTTACCTTTTTCCATCAGCAGCCTGTTCCTTGTACCTACCCTCCCATCATGAAACGCACCCAAAGCAAGACACACACTGACGCCTCTTGCACAGGCTCCGGCGGCAGGGATTTGAGGGAGGGGGGCTTGCAGGGTGACATGCCATTTTCAACAGGTCCACTCGTTTTGTTTGTGAAATTTATCATGGTTGTACTGAATATTGGATCCATATTTGTTGAGTGTGTGTGAGTGTGTGTGAGAGAGAGAGAGAGAGACTGAGTGTGTGAGTGATTGTGTGACTTGTGCATTGTTAATGTGTGCGTGTGTTTTGGAGTCAGGGGTTAGTAACTCTAAATGTCCTTCCTAATGATTCCTTTTTTCACCTCCATATTTTTTTTCACCATTAGCTGGTTGTGCATTTTCATCCTTTTTTTTTTTTTTTTTGTTACAGATTTTTTTAGTGTAATTTGTCATGGTATTTGCAGGTTTTATTGTATGGTTATTAAACTGGCAGTTTATTTTCACCAAGCACTGTAATTTCTTGAGTTTTGTATGGGGTAATTTCTTTGGTTTCTTTCTTTCTTTTTTTTCTTCTTTTTTTTTGGGACCTGTGATGCTCTGCCTCTCAGCTTGAATTCCTGGTTTCAGTGCTGCGGTTATTCACTGAACGCCCTGTTCAGACACATGGTCAGTGGGCCATTTCATAAAGTAAATGTCTGAAAACCGAGTATCAGTAGAACATGTGTATTTATTTATGATATGATCTCTTTCTATCTCTCTCTCACTCACACACATATAAGCAGAGAATTTCTCAAACAAATGACTGATTATGATAACTGATTCTATGGCCTAAAGAAGAACTAACTAAATATATTAACGAATTTATAATAGAAAATCTGGAACTTTTATATATATAAAGGAATGTGCTTTTTAGTTATGACGTAATGCCCTCTACACGCTATGTAGTACGGTAGGTTGTCAGATAAAGAGCCTGGTGGGATACAGGCTGCATTTCCCATTCTGCGCTGTTGATAGTCTCCCCTCTAGTGGCCAATTATGATACCGTTAAGATCTCTCTCTCAGACACACACTACATTTTTGCAGTTAATGTTACAAAAAAAAAAAAAAAAAAACTCGCGTTGTATAACTTGTCCATTTCTTATTTAATCTTTAAATTTTAAGTTCCATTTCACGCCTAAATCTTGGGACTATTTGACGTCGCGGAAGGTTACTCTAAATTAAGCCGAAGTTCAGCGAACGATTGGCGGTTTTAATTAGTGGTGCCGTGCACGCGCATTGATATGGAAGGTGTTGGAAGCCGATAATCAGACTGAAAATTTTCACCTCCGAATCTCTGCCGCTTTCAGGACGACCACCTTCACTACCATCTGTGTTTCTCTCACCGGAGAAGGTGATTAAAAAAAAAAAAAAAAAAACGCACGTTTAACATGAAGTACCAGCTAAACAACCTAAAACTGGTCATGTTTTCGGTTATAGCATGGCTAATCACGTTAGCTTAACGTATTTCAGAAGTTTGCTTTAGTTAGTCAGTTTATTATTATTTTTAATTAGTCATCATTTTAAATGCATGTTTTGCAATAAATTGTCACAATTAACTATTTTTTTTTATTACTTCACGCTATATCGCAATCATTATCACTGTATTTGCTTTGGTTGAGCGGTACGAGACCGTGTTCTCGATCTAATGGCTAATGGAAGCTAGCATTTAACGGCTGCCTTAGATTAGCCACTCACGCGAACTAGGTACAAATGATTACTTCTTAATTAGCCAATTAATTTAAGCAATTTTATTAAACAAAGAGGCGAGTCCGAATTGCAGGGAAATTGGTAGGTCATTTGTTGAATGTTTGCTTATGAACATTTAAATGTTTCCTGATTAATGATAGAAGCTGTTATTTTTTTGCGCATGCACACTAAATATTCCAATAATTCCTGCTTCATGCTTTCAGACTAGTGATGGGATGTTTTAATCATTTTAGTGACTCGGTTCTTTGAATCTCGTTCATCAGTATGAAAATCCTATTTAATTTTTTTTATTTTTTGAGTCATTTAGTTATTTTGATAAGAAGTAAAATAAAATGTTAAATTTTCAATAAAACAGACCCCCAATACGTCTACATACAAAAAAAAAATGGGCATAGTTCCAGTAATGAAAATATTGCAATGCAGTTAAGGACATATTATAATAAACAGAATGAGTAGCTCAACTCTACTCATCTGAGTCGTTCGTTCTTTTGAATCTATTGCACTGCATAGCGTCTATGGGAGTCGCGTGACAAGAACGAACGACTCGGAGTAGAAGAATCATTGAGAAAGAATCGCTCAATTATGTTTCCTGTACATAACCTACGGGGGGGTTTGCGATGATTTGCGCATGCGCGCCCAGTAGAAAATGAACGAATCACTCCGAGACTACTCTTTCTTCTGGTCCACGTTAAAGATTCGTTCAAAAAGAACGAATCGTTTATGAACGACCGATCACTATTTCAGACTAGGCTTCCTCTATAAGACAGGTGAACACTAATTAATTTAGGTATTCCTCCTGTAGTCATGTAGTCTCATGGTATTCTACTCTGCTCAGGTTTAACTTCAGATAGACATCCAAGTACTGCAAACGTTTTTGTGATGCTGAGATGTTGTCTGACTGGAAAGACAGAATTCTTTTTAATTTATGTAGATACTGGTCCTTTTTGAGTATTTTATTATTCTGACATCTATATACAGTAAATGAAAGGTGGTGTTTCTTTCTTTTAGTTCTTTTAATTATATTTTTTATGTTTCATACATTGGAGGACCTGAAACCAGTCTCAGAAGACTTTGTCCATGTATGTCTGTCCAGCCAGATTTTGAAAAAAAACTGCTGGACAGTATTTACTGAACCTTTTGCCATACTTGTGTATTTGCCAGAAGTTAAACTTGCACCTCAAAAGGAATCAAACTATTGATTAAAAGCGATGTTATGGACAGTTAAGTGCCGGATTTAATAACCTACTTTAAAATAAGCTACTTGCTCAATGTAAACAAACACCTACACAAATGCATATCAATTAGAAAAGCTAAAGTAAATTTTTACTGGGATTATGTAATATTTTGATCGGTGAAATAATAGTGCTGAAGTGGTATGGGAAAAACATGCTGGAGTGGTTTTAAGACGAAACTTGATCTGTCTGATATACTTTTCCGATTTCTCATTTGTGATTCACTCTCCAATTACCAAACAGGCAGTGTGTTTGGCCGATGACGAAAGTAGTACAAATTGGCATCAACAAAGGTATAAGATACTCTGCCTTACAAAATATTATTTCTTTGTTAGGAAGAGAGTTCTGCCGCACATAAAGACAGACATGTACATGGCCTTCCAGCTGAAATAATAATAGTATCACTGATTACGTTAAAGTTGATCAGCATATTTATAGCTTTATCCTTTTTACTATTTTTACAAGCTCTTTGCCTGTCAATGGTTGGTATTTCACCTAGTTGATTTATAAACACCTATAATTTCTAGGACATCATCATTAGACTAACTAATCTTTCTGCATTCAACTTGCATTCAGCCAATTAACAGGACAAATATTAAACTTGTTTTTAAATTTGTGTAAACCATGGCAGAGCTAGCAGGATGAACAGTAGTGGGCCGGTGTACCCTTTGGCCTCGCTCTACGTAGGTGACCTGCATCCTGATGTCACGGAGGCCATGCTATATCAAAAGTTCTCCCCTGCGGGGCCCATCATGTCCATCCGAGTATGCCGGGACATCATCACCCGCAGGTCCCTCGGCTATGCCTACATCAATTACCAGCAGCCTGCTGACGGTGAGTGTTAACACCTCCTGCTTGATCTATGTGTGTCTAAAGATATCATTTTTTTAAAATTATCTTCATATAGTAGGGGTGTTGTAAGCAGTATGACTAGCTGGTCTAAATATCTTGGTTTCATGTAACAACACTTTTTGGGTTTTAATAGTTGAAATGTCTACCAAGTCCTATATTTCACTTAGATAGACTCCTTAGAATACTTGATGTAATGAGTTGTAAAGATGAGTTAATTGATCGTGAATAAATGTCCCGTTGTCCTGCAGCGGAATGTGCGCTGGACACGATGAACTATGAAGTGATAAAGGGTCGGCCGATCAGGATCATGTGGTCACAGCGGGACCCTTGTCTGAGGAAGTCAGGAGTGGGGAACATCTTCATCAAGAACATGGATGAATCGATCGACAACAAGGCACTTTACGACACCTTTTCAGCTTTTGGCAACATTTTGTCATGTAAGGTCAGCATCAAACAAGCCTCTGTTTATATTCCCCTCAGTTCTAGTAAAAGATGTTTTGCTTTCCTGTTTGGGTTTTTGTGGGCATGGTCTTTCTGACTTATTTCGCTGAAGTCAATAACAAAGAGCTTCCCTGGATAGTGTGTGCTTTCTCTTCTATATTTGTGTGCAGAACTAAAATTGTTTCCTTTCCATTTTCATAACCGGGCTGTAACTTAGCAACTCGTAAATGTGTGTAGTTGTCTAAACCAGTGGTTCCCAGACACTAGGCCATGGATGATTTGGTACTGGGCCGCACAAAGAATTGAAAATGTATATTTTATGGACATGCCCAGATTTTCACTTTACATTAAATCATTAGAAGCATAAAGATCCAGCCCCCATTTAAGTAGATGCTTTTTTTTTTATTTAATAGTTTTTTTAGGACTTTAAATGTAATTATATACATACCGGATTCCAAAAAAGTTGGGACACTAAACAAATTGTGAATAAAAACTGAATGCAATGATGTGGAG
>JAQQZT010000040.1:24033368-24051768 GCA_030068275.1 Clarias platycephalus
AGAGCTAAATTGGCCGAGCTCTCTCAGGGGGGAGGGATGAGAGGTATTAGTGCTCCCGCATTAATTGCACGGCTCTATGCCATTCGTCTGCGAACTCGCGCACGCGGAGCAGCGCTATCCGCTCCGGTGTGTTACGCCGCCCCCAACGGTGTGCGAGCGAACAGTTCGAAAAGATGCGGTCGGCGATGTCACGTAGTTCGGAGGAAACACGTGATAGTCTGCGACCCTCCTGGCTGAATGGTAGTAAGCAGCCTTAATGTGGGAGCGCCCCCTAGCGGGAAGGAATTGGCCACGATTAGATTGGGGAGAAAATCGGGGTAAAAAGAATTGGACAGACTAAATGTATAAAAAATTTTTTTTTAAAAAACATAGTATGGTGAAATTGGGAGGATTTTTTTGTGGTCAGGATTTACCATGGCATGGGAACAACATACTAACTTACTCGGGTGTGGGAACAAAATGCATAGTATAATGCATCACCAAGGTACTGTTATGGCCACAACTTCTTAACCTCATAACATTTAGCCTCTTGTAAACTACAGACAAATTAAAATAGATTCTTTTTAGTAACTGTTAGTATAAATAAATGGTTACCTTTATTTACTCAATGGCACAGCATCTGAGACATGAATGATCTCATTAACCCATGTTCTTAAGTCATGGCCATCACATAGTATCTCATGGACACGAGGTGTACTATTTTGTTCCCACATCTTAGTAAGTCATGGCCACCATGTTCCCCACCACCCAGTGTCATCAGAGTTGTTTTGTAAAATGGCTTTTTTTTAGAGTGTTGATTTTTGTACCTGTGATGCGGTTGGCATGAAGGTACAGGTTCTGCAGACTTGTACTGATGGCTGGAATTTTCTCCAGCTTGTTGTGGGACAGGTCCAGCTCGACCAGGGTGCTCACATTAAAAGCGTTGAGTGGGATTCCGGCGTCCGTGAGACGATTGTGCGAGAGGCGCATAAAGTGCAGCTCGGGCCGCTTCTTCAGTAAGTCCACGGGGACGGAAGAGATGTGGTTGTGGTCGAGGTACAGCTGACTCAGCTTGGGTGGAAGGCGCTCGGGAACCATCGAAAGCTGATTTCCACGCAAATCCAGAAAGCTGAGTGACACCAGTGGCTCTACGGCATCACCCACATCCTGAATGTTGTTAGAACTGAGACGCAGGGATGTCAAATTGTTCATCCCACGCAAGGACCCGGGAGGCACAGATGCGATAGTGTTGTGGTCCAAGCGCAGGTCCTGAAGGGACTGAGGAAGACCTTCTGGGATGTGTTCAAGTTTGTTGTGCTGTAAGAACAAACGCTCCAGTTTGGTCAGCTTGATGAAAACCTAATTAGAGTTTAGAGAAAGAAAAGTATTACTGTTTGCAGATCTTTGTGTCTGTGTGTTGTATTTTAAAGAGTCTTAATACTTTAAGATTGTTTGTTGAAGTATTGGTTGCCTGTTTTTATGCTTAAAATAAAAATTAATTTCCAGTGTAAATTTCAGCTTGTATTTCTTGGAATCTTTAGACTATTGGTCCAAATGTAAAAATAATTTTCTACTGAACAAGGAAAATTATTAAAATTATTGACTCGTTTGTGCCTGACTGTTCTTCTGTACTGACCTTGCTGCTAATCTTGTCAGATCTCAGTTGGTTCATATGCAGGATGATCCAGACGAGCTCGGTGGCATTGTCAAATACCCCGTCAGTGATCCCGGTGATGCGGTTGTTTTGGAGGTACACGTACTTCATGCGCGAGGGCACAAAGGGCACGTGCTGGAGGTTGCGGCTGTGGCAGTACATGGCATTAGGGTAGGCAGGAGGGCACTCGCACTCCAGGGGGCAGTCTAGTGCTTCGTAGTCATCTTGTGCCTGAAGGGAAGCGTAGGAGTTGTCATGGTTTGGGCTGTGCTGTCTGTAACTGTAGCCTCGATTGCGCAGATAGTTAAGCCAGGTGATGTCGGTCTGTGCGATAGAGAAGTGCACGAGCCCCCCCCACAGCAAAAACGTACTCCACATGATCAAGATGGATCTCTGGTTCGGTCTGTATCAAATTGGGGGGAAAATCACTGTTTACATTCATGCCTAACTGCTAAACACAAACAACTAATCAGATGGCAGCCACTCAATTCATTGAGGAAAGGAGACATCATCAAGACGGTTTACTGATGTTCAAGCCAAGCATCAGAAAGGCGATTTAAGTGACCTTTAACATGGCATGGTTGTTGGTGCCAGAATCGCTGGGCTGAGTATTTCCAAAACTGCTGATCTGGGATTTTTATACAAAACATTCTCTTACAGAGAATGGTGTGAAAAAATTAAAATATCCAGTGTGTTTCAGTTCTCTGGGTAAAAACGCATTGTTCATGTCAGATGCTATGGCTATACAGGGTTGAGCTACAGTGACTCAAATAACATCTCGTTACACCTGAGGTATGCCGAAGAGCATATCTGAATACACAACACATTGAACGCTGAAGCAGACGGGTTACAGCACCAGCTAAGAACAGGGAACTCGAGGGTACAGATCTCATGGGTGTGAAGATTAAATGTTTCCTGGCCTGATTAAAGGGGGTTGAACCCAGTACTAGCATGGTGTACCTAATGAAGTAGCTGATAAGTATAAATGTAAAGATGAACAAGTATAAGCGAGAGAAAATTCTGATGAAATAGATTTCTTATTAGAATGTTTTTATCTTTATATTTTAATCTGCACAGTCTGGAGTTGAGGCAATCGCATTTCACAACTGCTGTAATTGTACAACCATGTTCAGTAGGAGACAAATAAAATACTTGAAGCCGAGAAACAGCTCTTCAACTGACGTAATTTTTAGCCCCTGGAGCGCTTTCCTCGACGATTCCTCTATCTTTTTCGCACTATATATAGAAATCTATTTGGCTTTTTGCTCTGTAACAATGCGTAGATGTTACCCTCTCAAGTCAGAACAGACCTCCATACATTAAAAACATGGATATGTACTAATATGCTCATGTCAGGACTGGCAGGATAAACCCTAAATCCTGTTTTTTTTGTTGTATTATATACAGACACTTTGGCCTGAGGGTGTTTTTCTGATACAGGTGTGTAGGACTCCGAACCAAGGCAAAACCAGTGTAATTAAAGTCTGACTATGGATTTATACTTTGGTCTTTTAGTTCTTCATGCAAGTCCGTTTATTCTTGTCGTAAATTAAGTAAGGAAACAATTCACGATATGATGATAAAGGAACATGTTTACAGTCATACAGCAACTGCTACCAACCCAAAGCTGGTCATTTCTCACTCACACTATAAGATGAAGAGTTTCGATCATCTACCAACGTATACACACTTCTTGTCCATTTTATGCTTTTATATTCTCTATTAATATTGTGGTATGTTCATGAAATGAGTTTGTTGTTGTTTATTTACAGTATAACAGTAAAAAAGAGAAATTTCGCTCACCAGCCTTTTTTTTGTTTCTGTCTGCTGAAAAGCACAGCGAGACGCTTTGTCTTATTAATGTGGAATAGTACATTTTCTTTAATTAAATTTTTTGTGATTCTGCTGTTAAAGAAAATGAAAAATTCTTTAGTATAATCAAAGTTCGGAATTCTATAAAGCTTTCCTCTCCAGAAGGGAATCTCAATCATAACCTGAAAAGCCAAAATGAAAAACCTGTTTCCCAAATTGTGAAATGTAATACAGTAGGAAATTTTGATTTCAAATCCTAGCACAAATTAAGTTTACAGTGAATTCTGCTATGCAATTTAGCACCAGTTTAAAATCAGCCACACACACCTATACAAGAGGATGAATAATCCACTACACTTAAAATATTGTTGAATAGATATGAAATCAGTTTAAGTAGTAAAGCTACACACTTACCTCTGATTGCAGTGTGATATCTTCCTCGGTCACCCCTCGAGTGACTTAAACAGAGAGACGAGGCTGAGAGGTGGAGAACAAAAAGGGGGTGTAGGGGCATGGCATCTCTAAACGCCTCTTTCTAACTGCACATTATGAGAGACTCTTACGCACATACTGCTTGCACATGGTGTTTTAATGCAGATACACTGCATGGCC
The DNA here is from genome assembly GCA_030068275.1 of Clarias platycephalus. Lineage (NCBI taxonomy): Eukaryota > Metazoa > Chordata > Actinopteri > Siluriformes > Clariidae > Clarias > Clarias platycephalus. Next base: position 24,037,426 of record JAQQZT010000040.1, read on the forward strand.
AAAAAAACAACAACTGTCATTTCTGAAGGGTCAAATTATTTGGCTGCATCAAGCAAAGAAATCGACTAAGTAGATTTGAAATTACTGGAACTGGGTTAAGAACTCTTCAACTCATTATCCTTAACCCGATGGGACTTTTCTGAACTGTGGAAGAAATGGTCGGAAATAAAATCATTACTATTAATATTATGGTAAAAAAAAATAAGCTATGTTTATAATGAAAGTAGGAACATTTCTACGCACACAATGTCATAAGAACTCACAGGTTTGGGACTAAACAGCTGTGTGGCCACAAGAAAACCAGAAAAAAAAGTAGTTTGCTAGGGGGCATAAAGATTGGACTTTGGAGCAATATAAAAGGGTCATGATGTTTTATGAGTCCAGATTGACCCTATTTCAGATAGGCGTGATTCCTGGATTTTGTAAATGAGGGGGCAAAGGGGGCACCCATGGGAAATCAGATTCATTTAAGCATGAAACATTAAGCATGATTTCCAAAATCTTGTGCAATGCCCTGTGCCCTTATACGGGTATGCAAGTTGAATGTGGCATTTAGTATTTTTGAGAAATCATTTTTTATGCTTTTATTCATAACAACTGATAAAGTGCACTGCTGCAGAATCATCTCGATTCAGCAGTCTGCCGATCAGATACAGTAGAATTGACTGTATACATACTATGAACAGTTTGGCATGTCGTGGTTGAGTCATGGTGCTCGTCTCTCTCCTCCTTTTGAAAATCACAGAACTGTGATTCTCCTTCGCGGATCAAGTAGTGATTGACAGTGCTCTGATCTAATGACATTTGGCATTTAGCCACTCGAGAACTGCCCCTGAGTAAAGGGTGCATCAGGGGACATGAATAAGGGAAGCGCATGAAGCGATGCACCCATCATGCATAGTGCCCACTGGACTAGACTCTGGAGGCAGTGTTATGATCTGGTGTTGCTTCAGTCGGTCAGGTCTAGGTTCAGCAATGACGTCAGCTGATGACCTGAATGTACTGAATGAGCAGATTATCACATCTATGGAGTTTTTCTTCCCTGTTGGGACAGGCATATTCCAGGACTCAAATTGTGAAAAAGTGCTTCTGGGAGCATGAGGAATCATTTTCACACATGAACTGGCCACCACATTGTGCGCTGTAATCCAAACTAAAGGTGATTGAAAGCAATCGTAGATTGTGCAACTTTTTTCTTGGCCAGACAGTGTACGACAGAGTTGAAAAGACTGAGACGATACTGAGTTAATTATAATTTATTATACAAGCATGCATTATATGTTGCATCAAATAGGAAAAATCTAAAGATTTGTTTAGATATTTTAAATATTATGGTACTTTGCTACTGTACCTAGTCTACTGTACCTAGCTAGTCAAAATCTTATTTATAAAAACTAAGCATAATAATGTGCAAGAATATATAGACTTTGGATCCTGGAAGTGATTACTGAACATAGATATAATGCTACTTGTGTATACTTTGTATTTTTCTGTTCTTTGCACAGTGATCGCACACACCACGTGTCCCACACACTCCTGAGCGTCATTAATCATACCGTATCTATCAGCACGCACAATGAATTTGGAAGCAGTTTGACTCTCTTTGGACGAAATAGCTGGTTTGTGTGTCCTGAAGCCATCCGAATAGGAAAGCCATGTGTGTCCGAAGGCAATACATCTGCTCTTTTAACAACCTTCCTTTCCAGACTGTCAGGATGAAGACACAGACCTTATCATTAGCCTGCCGCTCGTGCGTTTGTGTTTCTGAGGAATTTGGCCAGGATCTGTAGTGGTGGTGCGTACACGCGTGACTACATGCTGCTGAACACTAATAACCGCACATGCTTCCAATCTGCTTTTAATCCGGCATCAGCAGTAAATTCTACTGAACAACAGGAAAAACAGGCTACAGTAGCATGGAAAACGGATGGGCACTTGGACGGTGGTTTGTTGCCTTGCTCCGTTTCTTTTGACTTTGTTGTTGGATTTTTTTGTTCATTTTAGTAATTTTGTTAATTCTTTCTCTCAAACACCTCCCTCTCTCTCTCGAGGAAATCAAGGAATGAAAATTGCTGACTTGAAGCTGAAAGCAGGGCTTTGTGTACATTGTGATTCACAGAGGCCTAATGGCTAGCAGACAAACCCCAGACGTCTTAGTGGGGGAACATTATTTTCCATTTACGTTCACGCTTTATCAATGGCCTTGCATTTTCTAACCACATCGTAAAAAAGAAAAGAACCAAAAGACCAACTGAACGTTATACCGCAGCGCTGTTGATTTCTCAGTTCTGATTGGTCTGTAGGTGTTTATTCATTTTTTATAACAGCAGCTCTGTCCATAGTGATGACTGTTGATTCAACTATTGCAGCTATGAGAGGACTTTTGAATGTACAGAATAACAAAACACACTCATCCCAGCATTTGGATATCATCATGGTAGAAATTGTTTTCAGTACACCAGAGAAATGATCGAACTGCCTGCTTCAAGCCTGACACGCTGGCCTCCCAAGAACTCCTTTAACAGCCCAAACATGTGGAAATCACTTAGAGTGAGGCCAGGCCTGTACAGGGGGATGTGGCACTAACTCCCAGACGAGTTCCTGGAATGCACAGGATGATATGGGATATGACTACATTAGATCTCTTGGACCAGAACTATAAAGAATTACTGTGATTTTTGTCAGTATTCTTAATCTTTATACTAATTATTATATTCAGAATGCTGATTGTATCTGAATTCCGATGAAGCAGAGAAACATTGCTCACATAAACATCTCCCTTTTTTTTGGTATCCATCCATGTGTCGTCCAGCACATCGGGCGGCAGATCTTCCCCTGTCGTTTCTGTGGCAGTTACTAAGTGTCGGGTTGCCAGCACAATTGCCATTCACACACTAAGGGCAATTTGGGAACCCCAATTAGCCTTATCTGCATGTCTTTGGACTGTGGAAGGAAACTGAAGTATCTGGAGGGAACTCACCAAACACAGGGAGAACATGCACCCTCCATGCTCACAGAACCCTGACCCTGGAGGTGCAAGGAGAGCTAACCACTAAGCCACAGTGCTGCCAAACTTCTCCCTACACTATTTTAATTCAATAAGGAAATTTTATAGCTTCTACACTGAGGTTGATGCCGCTACAATGAGACAGAGAAATATCTCATGTCTCAGTACAAATTATGTATTACTATAAATACCTTCTTCAGTTTTCTTCTATTTACAAGTAGGCTATGTATTATTTATTATTTAAATATCAGTGCCAAAAATGAGGTTCCATCATGTTTAGTAACTGCAGTTATGACAGGCAGTGTTCACCCAAATGGGGATGGGTTCCCTGGTGAATCTGGTTCCTCTCAAAGTTTCTTCCTATTACCATCTCAAATAGTTTTCCTTGCCACTGTCACTCTCGGCTCGCTCATCACAGGAAAACTGAAAATTATAATTTATACATATTTGACCTATTTTTCTATTTTGTAAAGCTGTGTTGTAGCAATGATGATTGTTTAGAGTGCTACTTAAATAAAACTGAATTTAATTGAAGTGAGTTGTAAATAAATAGCTTATATACACTACATATTTCATGCACAAACATTCAGAAATCATTACGTCATTATTCTCTATCTCCGGTCAAACTTTGAAGATTCCGGTTTAGTGTTTATAACCAATTGGAAAATTATAATCTGAATAAAAAGTTAAGCAGCGACACAAAGAACCTATTGATGAGAAAGATCACATATTAATGGACATTTTCAACGCTTCAGGCTAACAGGAAAAGTAACTCAAGTAACCACTATTTACAACCGTGATGAGCAGAAAAGCATCTCAGAACTCATTGAACACATTAAACCTTCAGTGCAGGTGGACAGCAGACCACATCAGCTTGCAGTCCAAAAAAACCTGAGGCTACAGTGAGCATGGGTCCACCATAACTGAACAGTTCAAAAAAAAAAAAAAACTTGGTTAAACCTTTTTTCCAAAGGTCTTCAACTATCCAGTTTCAGAGAGATTGAGCGTGCTGTTTTCTCAGATTTTAGGGTTTGACGTAAACTTTGCTGTCTTTAACAGCTCATAAAACATAACATACTTTTTAAATTAATACACCATATTTTAATAGGCATTGAAACTTTTAATACTATTAATAATATTACTAGTCATGAAACTTGAATTTGGCAATGGGTCATGAAACATCATATGACTGACAGCACTATATTTCAGCACTTTGAATACGAGGTGCTATCAAAAGGTTTTGAGAATAGTTTTGTAACACGCCAACAGATGGCAGCACAAAGCTGCACGCACAGGCACAGGGAGCACCGATGTTCATAAGTTAGTGTGCCAAAAGACATTGTCCTGTATACATCAGAAGCTGTGCAACTGGTGCTATTCTGACCATGTTTGATATTTCATCATGGACAATAAGTTATACCAAAGAGCAAACGTGAAATTCTGTGTGAAACTAAGCAAATCTGCCACAGAGACGTTTGACATGATTTGGCCAGTTTACGATGACGCTACAATGAGTTGTTTGAGGTGTTTCAAGAGCGGAAGAACATCACTAGAAGTCGACAAGATATCAGGAACACCTTCAACAAGCACAACCCCTGAAAATGTTAAAACCATTGAAGCGATTGTCGGTGCACCAAACGGAACAGTCCAGGCAATCCTCATGTGTGATTTGAACATGCACTGTGTTGTTGGCAAGTTTGTCCCAAGGTTGCTGAAGGAACATTGTGAAGTCCGTCTGCGTGCTGTGTATGATCTGTCCTTCATGTCGAGGATTATTACCGTTGACAAAACTTGGGTGTATGGGTACGTCTCTGAGACGAAGCAACAGTCTCCACAATGGAGGAGCTCATCATCTCCACGACCAAAAAAGCCATTCGCGGAATTGTGCATCAAGAATTTGTCCCTAGAGACCAGACCGTCAACAGCAAATTCTGCCGCCAGAGTTTAAGGCGTCTGAGGGAGGATGTACGATGAAAGCAACCGGCTCTGTATCACGCAAAACTTGAAACTTTTTGATACCACTTCATTAAAAGAGGACACTTGTCCTCAGTGTCCTCAGCTGTGAATATAATAATAATAATAATAATAATAATAATAATCATAATCATAATAATAAATGACTGATGTTTTATAGTCTGACCATCAAAGAATTTGGGAAACTGTGTTTCAAATGTGCATTCAAACACACAAATAAATGTTTTAATAAATCGGAGCTTTATACAGTATGCGCGTGCGGCCAGTTTCAACGCTGGTTGATGTTTCCACCCGGAGGTATTTTGTATTGCAACCAAGCGGTTATGCTCGCTGAAGTTAGCTAATGACGGGCGTATCTCTTTGACTGGTTATATATTTACAAATAAAACACACATCAGGATGTTTACAAAAGCGTTTCGAGTGAAGTCCAATACCGTTATCAAAGGATCCGACAGGTTTGTAACTAATTAGTACAGCGCGTGCGGGTTAGCGAAGGCTGCCTGATTGGCTGGGTCGGATTCGAGTCGCTGTACACTACATAGGTGTACTACAGAGGGAACGAGATATGTGTTGTGTAGCAAGGCGTGTAGTGTGCTAGGAGGTGATTTGGGATTCGGCGTGTGAGCGTGTCACTAGTTTAGAGTGTAGTACATTTACTGTGTGATTCAGGCGGGTTTGATTGATGTTTGTATGTTAAAGGTTTTTATTGTATGTTTAAACATGACTGAGTCTCGCTGACGTGACGAGTGAGATATATTATTTAGAAATGAGGGATAAGAATCACCAGGCTCCTTCCCATACGATATTATCACGATACCGAGTTGCCGATTCGATTTAAATTCTGGTTCTATAAGCATCACGATTATATAAATATCCCGATTTAATATTCAATTTCACCCAGTTTTTGTTAGAATTTTGAACATTAAACAAGTTTAATGAGTAAAAAAAAATGTAGCCCATTTTTTATAATATCTTTTTTTTTTTTTACTTGAAAACCAAGTTCAGCAATTAAACAATACAAACCAACTTCAAATGCAAGAATTTATCATTTAACTGAGCAGCACGCATCTGTCATCTGCCAGTGTTATTACTTAAATAATAATTCACCCCTACTACCGAGTATGACAATGTGTATATACAAGAATTTGTATATCCTCGACTTACGAACATTTGTAGTCCCCGACTTACGAACATCCAAGTTACGAATTTACGCTCTGTTGACCACGATTCTACGAACATTCGTAGATGCGAACCAATCAAACAAGTAGCTTACGTGTATTGTACAAAAAATAGACACTTCAGTGCACCAGATACCAATATTTTTACAATTATACAATATTTTCAGTTGGTAAGTGAATGTATAAACTGTCTAAAGTCCTATATGGCTCTAAGACGTCCGTTCAAGCATGCAGTAAACACCATGTAGCATTTTTCTCCCCCGATGTTCTCCTGGTTTCCCTTTAAACGAGGTCAGCTGACCCCGCTGCGTCACTGTTTTTTTTTTTTTTTTTTAATGCTTTACGTTGTATATTCATGTCAAAGGTGTAAAAACTCACTTACGAACGTGCTCCCGGAATAGAACGTCTTTGTAAGTAGGGGACTTACTGTAGGTCAAAGCGGCACCTGTAGGATTATAAAGAAACAGCGATGTTTAAGCACCTCAAATGCCTCAGTGAAACTTAACAGTGAGCAAATTATAGAACATACTCAAAAAAATGATTGATGCGCCTTCAGTGTGTCAACTTTCTGTCAAAATTGTGCTGACACTGGAGGCTCCTTTCATTAATGTTAAATAAACGCCTCGTTACATAAAGCATCAGTATATCGAAGATCAAATTAAAGTAAACAGTCTCTGACTACATTGTAGTATGATTTCCTTTAACAGCAGATATCATACTATAATAATTCTAAATATAAAGGGGAAAAAAGAGAATACATGATGTAATGCTTGATGGCTTCCAGAAAGCACCGACTGTATTTTGATTCGTTGAACAATCACGTTTCGTCTACTGTCTGTCCAACAGGAGGAAGCTGAAGGCGGACGTCTCGGCTGCCTTTCCGTCTCTGTCTGCTGACGACCTCAACGAGCTCGTGCCGAACAAAGAAGAACTGAACGTAGTCAAAATCTACGCGCATAAAGGAGACGCTGTCACTCTGTACGTGCTGCACAGGAACCCGATGTTCTTCCAGCTGGAGAAACAGCTGTATCCTACAGGTTCACACAATAGATTTTTATGTATATTATGATTACTTCTGAAATCTGGTCATATTTATATTTATTATTTATTTTGATGTTTTTTTCGCCAGTGTACACGCTTTGGCGATATCCTGACCTGCTACCTGCCTTCACAACATGGCCTCCAGTGGTGCAGAAATTAACTGGTGGAGCAGGTGAGCTTTTCTGGTTCTGTGTGTTTCTGAGTGTGTGTGTGTTCATGGTTACATGCTTTCACTTCACTCCGAACAGACCTGATGCTGCCAGGAGTAGTGGTCTCGTCTACCGGCCTACCCGACGTAAATCACGGAGACTGCTGTGCTGTTAATGTCGTGTCAAACAGGTAAACACTGGCTCTTCTACTCCTGCTTACAAATCACACACATCTATACACACACATCGACATGAAGCAGTCGTGTTCTTATTGTGGTGACGCGCCAGGTTTAGTTATGCGTTAGTTTAAATTGTTTCTTGCAAGAGTGACCAGTTGAGACGTTTCCGAGATGCCAAAGTAACATTATCTAACATGTCGACGTTTTCGATTATGTAATCTTATTCTGTTCGTCGAATTTATAAACGCATTGACATTGTCCTGTTCGTATGGTTGTCAATAGCACAAATCAGGCAGGAGGTGTAGATGGGGTAGTGTCCTGATTTGCGTGTTGACCGTTTTGTTCGCTTGGTTCCACAGAGCTCCGGTTGCTGTGGGGACAGCGGCCATGTCGAGCAGAGAGATGAGGACCAGTGGGATGAAGGGAAAAGGAGTAAATGTCTTACACACCTACATGGACCAGCTGTGGTACGAATCTTAGAAAGACAAACATTTCAATCAGAGTTCAAAATCGTACAGAATTAATGGAGTCTCTCTTCTGCACTGCATCTGTTTCTCTCTCCCTCTCTCTCTCTCTCTCTCTCTCTCTCCCTCTCTCCCTCTCTCTCTCTGTCTGTCTGTCTGTCTTTCACATCTGCCTCTGTGTCTGTTTTGGCACCTGTTTCTTTTTTGTCTCTGTCTGTGTGTTTTTGCCTGTTTCTTCCCTTTCTGTGTCTGTTTGCCTCTCTTTCAGTCCATCTCTGTTTTTATTGGTCTCTGTATCCGTATCTGTCTCTATAATGCCTCTGTATTCATGTTTGCCTCTGTCTTTCTGTGTCTCTATGTGTATTTTTGCCTCTGTGTCTGCCTCATTGTCAATGTTAGTGTCTGTGTCTCTGACTTTGTCAGTCTTTGTCTCTTTGTCTGTCTCTGGTGTTTCTATATCTTTATTTTCCTCTGTTTTTGTTGGTGACTGCCCCTGCGTCTGCCCCTGCGTCTGCCTCTGTTTTTGTTGGTCTCTCTCTCTCTCTCTCTCTCTCTCGCTCTCTGTCTCTGTATGTCTCTCAGTGTCAGTCTCTGTGACTGCTTTGGTGGCGTCTTTGTGTCTGTTGTTACCTCTGTCTGTATTGGTCTCTTTTATTGTGGTTGTCTCTGTGGTGTACCTGTGTCTATGCACCTGCCTTCCTGTGTTTCTGTGAGTGTTTTTGCCTCTTTCTCAGGGTCTGTCTCAATATCCATGTTTGCCATTGCCTCTCTCTCTCTCTGTGTCCGCCGGCCTCTGTGTCTGTGGTGACTGCCTGTGCTTCTGTCTCTCTCCTGCCAGTGTCTCTGTGTCTCACTCTGCTGAACCATGTCAGTGTCATTCTCACCTATTCTGTGTGTACGTTTGTGAATGTAGCTGTCCCTGCGATGTCCCGGTTTCTGTTATGTCTGTTTATCTCTCGTGTTTGTCTCTATTAGTTTCTGTTTCTATTGTTGTTTGTCTCCGTGTCTCTCTCCACGTTGCCAGCCATGCTGATGGTCTCTGAGTCTTATTATCTCTCTCTCTATCCGTGTCTCTTTGTCTGAATCGGTACTGTTAATGCTGGGTTGGTCTCTGCCAGACTCAGACACTCTTTAGGTCCCTTCATTTCACTACTTGACAAATTATGAACGATTTATTTGCGCACATTTATTTCCTCAAAAATCTTATTTCGCGTTACGTTAAAGATGTGTAGGTTTACGATTCAGTCTTTGCTACGTGTTGCGATTTGATACATAGTGCCTCCAACGAGTCCCCCTCTTTTGTACCAAAGGGCTTTCGGAGATAAGACGGCGCCTCCTGTCATCCCAGTCACCGATCCCGTGCTCCATGCAGAGGCAGACATGGACGGAGGGGAAAGTGGCGACGAGGGAACGGAAGACTTTTCCCAGGAGGGTGAAGGACAGAATGAGTCCGAGACGGCTGCAGTGGAAGCGACTTGTCAGAACGTCCAGAAGCTCAGCCTTCAAGACGGGGAGAAAGAGGAGGAGACGAAGGAGGTGCAGGGAGAAGAGGAGGATTCGAGATCCCCACAAGGCGAGAGTGCCTCTCAGTCTAGCTAGATCGTTGATCATCGCTTTCTCGCTTGACTCATTAATCTGAATTTACTGTGTATGTTCTGTAAATATTATCCCTTTCTATTCTACAGAGCAGATGGATGCCCTGCTGTTTCAGTGCTTCCTCCATGCCCTGAAGAGTAAAGTGAAGAAGTCGGAGCTCCCCCTGCTGACCGGAACATTTCTGCGCAAGCATATGGCTTCATGCTGGTAATGTAAAAAAATAAATAAATAAAAATATATATATATATATACTGCGTATATATATTCTTAATTTTTTTATAATCCTCAAATCATCTGCATAATTCAATCTTGTACATGTTAGCAAAGTCATTCTGACTGCAGAGAGACTACGCAAGTCAGAATGATTCTTAACAGTAGGAAATGACGGGCCTTAATGACCGACCTTATAGAAAGCTGATATGAATATGACTCTGTAAACATAGAGATTCTTAAATGTGATAAAGGATTGACTCTAACCTGTCACTTTTTCTTTTACTATTTACACCTGAGAATTACACGATACTCAGTTTATATTATTATTGTTATTATTATTATTATTATTATTATTATTATGATTTAAAAAAAACAGATTTTTTCAACGTTCTTAACACAAGCTGCTGTTCTCATAGTCGTTTGGGTAACAAATAAATATTTGCATTGTAGATCTATTTGCATGAGCACATTTCCAAACAACCAACCCTGTGCTGATTCTTTTTGTTCCAACCTGAATGTCGGAACCTACAGAATGTAAATATTAAAGCTCATGTGTCATGTTCCATTTGTTAATTAATTAATTAATTAATTAATTAATTAATTTTTTACAATGCATGTGTCTGTTAATTGTTCAGTTTGAAAATCCACTCAGATCCTGCATTCTGGCATTTCCGTCTGTCTCGCTCATTTTTCAAATGGTCACATTACTACTTTAGTGTCTGTAGCTTTAAGTGATCTGCCCTCCCGAACACTACTTGTGCCAGTACATTTTTTTTAACCAATCAGAATGCAGAGACTGGAACTGGTTCATGACATTATTACGCATTTCCAACCCATTTTTGTTAACACTCACTCACTCATCGTCTATAGCGCTTTATCCTGTATTCAGGGTCGTGGGGGCCGGGACCCTATCCCAGGAGACTTGGGGCACGAGGTGGGGTACACCCTGGACAGGGTGCCAATCCATCATAGGACATGCACAGGGCCATTTGGGAACACCAATTATCCAAATCTGCATGTATTTGGACTGTGGGAGGAAACCGGAGCACCCGGAGGAAACCCACCAAGCAACCCGGTCCCTGGAGGCGCAAGGCGACTAGCTGTTAACATTTAACTGCTTACCTACCAAAACAGACTGTTTTAACAGTTTTATCCTTTTATATTCAAGGAAATCTTCATGAAATAACAGTCTTATGTCCACACAATCGATCTGTTCCTGTAAAAAAGTTCATGCAATTGATTTTAAATATTCACACCAGTACTCCGGTGTGTGTCTCTCTCTTCTTCGACATGGAATACAAACTAACATTAGACTCACAGTGTACCTGAATTTCGTCATAAGCCTAATAAACAACTTTACATATAATACACAACACAGTGTTAGGATCTGGAGTTGAATCACGGACAGTCGGAGTACATCTACACTTGAGCTTTAGTGTTTTTCGCTTGATAAGCTGATGAGACATGTTTAGCACCACGTTACTGTAACCCTCTCAGTTACCTAATTCAAATCAAATGTCTCTTTTCTGTTTGATTTTGGACAAATAAAATGAAGACTCTTATTATTTTCCACATCTGGAATATCATACACATCACAAATAACAGTCAAATACGAAGACGTGTTTATGAAGAAAGGATTACAATTCTAAAGGGGAATAAAGGAAAGGGATGTGTATGTCGCATTTTTTTGCTTGCATGCACACACACTTTGAGACTTCATCCAAAATGATCCAAAAAGACATTTTCATAGTAGGTCATCATCACCTTTAAGAGTTACCTTGCGTATGTGTAAACCCGTGTTTTTATCAGTGTCTTCACTTTATGTTCCTTGTATAACTTCTTTCACGTTTGGTTTCACAGCCCTAAAGGAAAAAATCTCGACATCAAGAAATCCAGCTATAAAAAGGTTAGTAAAAGTGACTGGAAAAATAATGTTATTTTGGAATCAGTCTTTTTATCATGTTCTTACTCTGTCTATCCGTCTGTCTATCTGTCTATTTCACTCCTTAGCTCTCAAAGTTCCTGCAATCGATGCAGAAGGAGCACAGTCTGGTTCGGGTAAAGGAGTTGAGTAAAGGAGTGGACAGCATTGTAGAGGTCGACTGGAAGAACCCTGAGTATGTACCCTTAGTACACTTTAATAGTAAACACACACACACATCATGCTTTAAATCAGTCGTGCCATGTTTGTATTTGTTATAAGGCAATGTGCAGCACTCATATTAATAGTGATTTAGAGCAAAATTATTTTTTGTGTCAAGATTTGCTACGTGCACGAAGTATTGCGTCTCGTTTGATGTGTACTACGTTTAGTTTAAGTTCCATGAGAGCAGTAAGGAGTTGTTTTTTCTTCTGTACTTGTCCACTTGGGTAACTATGGCTTATGTTATGCAAAATGTATTTTCAAACATTATCCGCACTCCGGTTATATTGAAACTTCTGTTGGCCTTATTGGTGCGTTCCGTCCAAGGCTCCGTCTCCCAGTCACTGCTGTGCAGGTGTGAACGTGTTACATCAGTTCATTTGTACTGTAACTGCGGTGCGAGCAAAAATGGACGCCCCACCTGTGATTCGCATGAAAGAGGCCTCCATATAGTCCTGATCTTGTTTCATCAGACTTCCACCTGTTTGGTGTCCTGAAAGCAGCGCTGCGAGGATGAAGATTCACTTCTGACGATTATGTAGACACTTTATGTACATGTCTTTTCTAAAACTTAAATTAAAAGGAATTCTACATCCAGAGTGCGGATAATTTTTGACTCACTCTCACATATTTTTTTTTGTTTTTTGTTTCTTCTTTTGTCCATAACTAAGCTTGAAACTATCCTTCAAATTTTCTGCCTTGTAAAAAAAAAATATATATATTATATTGTAAAGCCATGAATGTCATCATTACAGCACAAGCTGGGTAACGTTCCCTCGCTCTAATACCTACGGATGTCATTTCAGATTGTGTTCTTTCCGCGTGCCGGAAGACTGGGAGCCGCCAGAGGAGTCCTCTGGGGATGGAGAGAGCTGTGCGGCGGTCTACAAGCCACCTGAAATCACAGCACTTTACGGGGTCACCGCACGCCTAGAGCCACTGTTCCAGGACGCGCAGAAAAAGTGAGCGTGTGAAATGAATAGGTCTGACGATCGCTATTAACCTTTCTCATGACCGCCCTGAAATTGTATACGATTTCAATCGCCCCAAAGCAAAAATGTCCCAGATTTAAAAATCACAGCTTTTTCTGTACAAATTATACTAAGGATTAGCCTGGTATGTTAGAATATCGAATTAAGCGTTCTTTAGTATTTCCCTTGTATATCTCGGGTATCATCCATACAGCAGGTTTCAACGTGACTTGATTACTGAGAATCATCTCAGACATTACGTGTCATTAGAAGTCGTTTATCTTGTTTTTGTCTATAAGTGTGTGACTCAGATTCTGTGTTTCAGAAAGGGTGCGGTGCTACAGGCTACTGAGGTCAGGAGTATCATCTGTGATTACGTGAAAAGAAACGAGCTCGTCCATGAAAACAAAAGGTATACGAGTGTTAACGTATCCATTTTCCACAACCAGCTTCTGTAAAATTTGTTTGAGGTTTGTTTGCAGTTCATTTTTATTTTTTTTGCTTGCAATTTTTAAGTTGTATTCAATTGATTGTTATTAATGTTATTAATAATAATCAATTGAATCACACACATGGACCTATTTGTTGGTACCTTTTTGTTAAAGAAAGTAAAACCCACAATGTTTGCTAAAATAACTTGGAACTGACAAAGGTATTAATAATAATAATAATAATAATAATAATAATAATTTAATAAACATTGACTATTCAGATACCGTGTTTTAAAATTGAGATTCAGCGAACTTATTATTCATTCGTTTATCTTCTATACTACTTATCCTGTGTCCTGGAGCATGTCCCAGGAAAGTTCGAGGGCTCGAGGGCTCGAGGCAGGAAAGGTACATACTGCCAATCCACCCAGGGCACACGCATTCACACAATACGGGCAATTTGGGAACGGCAATTAACCTAATGTGCATGTCTTTGGTCTGTGGGAGGAAACTCTATGACCCAAAGAAAACCCACCAAGCCTGAGAGAACATGCAAACTCCATGCACACAGACCCCGAGGCGGGAATTGAGCCCTCAATCTTAGAGGTGCAAGGCGACGGTGCTAACCACTACGCCACCATGCCGCCAGCAGAGTAATTAAAATAATAATAATAAGAAGAAGAAGACACTGTCCTTGACAAACTAGTAGGTACCCCTAGGCAAGATTGAAAATAATTTGACCATAGTGATATTTATACCTTTATACAGTGGGGCAAAAAAGTATTGTCAGCCACCAATTGTTCAAGTTCTCTCACTTAAAAAGATTTTAAATTTAATCTCAATACTTTGATATATACCCTTTGTTGCCAATGACGGAGGTCAAATGTTTCCTGTAAGTCAGCACAAGGTTTTCACACACCGTTGCTGGTATTTTGGCCCGTTCCTCCATGCAGATCTCCTCTAGAGCAGTGATGTTTTGGGGCTGTCGCTGGGCAAC
>JAQQZT010000040.1:24082180-24094011 GCA_030068275.1 Clarias platycephalus
TTATCCTGTGTGTTAACTGTTTTGAAAATGTGATGTCAGAGTGGGCAAATGTGTTTAAGCAATCGAGAAAAACTGTAAAAGGTTCAGATGCATCATGCACCATGCTCGGATGGGTGAATGACTTAAGGATGATGCTATGAGGCTTGCAAATGCATATGGATGAATTTTACTGTTACCTAATTAATTACTAGAATGAGATAACGCAAATTGAGCATTCGCTGTTAAAACCTCGTTGAGCATGTAAACATAGAGAATAAATGAGAAACCTTGCAGTCTCAGGCGATGCTCAGTTTTGATTAACAATGAGAAAATGCACATTCTCGCAGCAAAATGCAGAAGCATTATGCAGTCTAGTAGTTCTTTAAGTCTGCTGACAATATGATTTGTGCAAAAAAACAAAATGTTTGTCATGTTGTGTGTATGAATGATAACAATGGTGTTTGTGTTAAAAAGGAGATCTTTAGCTCTGTCTAAAAAATGAAGCCACATACTATGTCCTTACTGTCATGGAGACAGTGAACCAAGGCCATCCTTCCCACCCAGAGAGCAGAGATGGTCAATGCTCTTTTTGACTTTCAGTCACAGATATAATTAGAAAAGGCCTTGGAAAGAGTAAACCTATGGTAATTTTGCCACTCTGGAAACTGTGTTCTGTCGACAGCAGCAGTACGTCAGGACAGGGCGGATGGCTGGAGGATGTTACAGAATTAATAGATGTAGGATACTCAGGAAAGAAAATGAGGATGTGTATTTAATTAAAGTTTAAATTAAAGTTACCTAAGAAAGATGACTGTAGGAGGGTGACCAGAATGGAATAAGGGATGATTCCAGAAATGATGAATTGATGAATGGATGGAGGGATGATTGGAAGGATTGATGGATAGATGAACAGTAGTGCGGTAAATGAATGGCTGGAGGATACTCAACATAGACAGATGCATATTCAGTCTATGAAGGTGACTCAGAATGGGCAATTCATAGGGTGGATAAGGAGGTAAATGAATGCAGAATAGACAAAGCATGTTCAAGGTGGATATAAAATAGATAGATGTTTAGTATTTATGGGGAAATAGCAGGTGCTTAGAATGAATAGAATGAAAGCCATGAAGAGATCTCTAGATAGATGGATGTCATATGGATGTCATATGGATGTCATATGGATGGATGGTAGGATGGATGGATGGATGGTACTGTAGGATGGATGCATGCATGCTTAGGCTGAATGGATAAAAAAAAGCATATGGCAAGGAGGAGTGATGCATGTGTATGTGGGATGTTGGAGATGGAAAGAAGACTAGCAAATGCTCAGTGAAGAGTAAAGATGCAATTGTAAAGATAGCGGATAAAAGATGTCCAAGGAAGCTAAAGGATGAGTTTTCAGAATGGAAGAAAGAATAGCAAATAAACATGAAAGATGGCTAGATGGATGGCTAAATGTGTGGATGAATAAAGGAATAGTACATCCTTAGGGGATAGATGAATATTCAGGATTTTGGGGAAAATAGGAAATGGTAAAGATGTATAGATGGATCAGGCTGAGAATAAAGAGATGGGCAGAAGTATGGATGGGTGGGTGGATTTGTGGAGGAATGGATGGATTAGTTAATACTCAGAACATTTAGATAGATGGTTAACTGTTCACAATGGGTGGAGGAAGAGCAAATATTTAGATGCAAGGTGCGTGGTCAGAGGGGTAAAGTGGTAATGGTGCTCAGAATAAATAGACAGTTGGACATCAGTGCTTATGGACAGGATATAAATGGGTGTAAACTTTTCAGTAAGGATAGAGGACTTGCATATGCTCAGGACAGATACAGTAGATGCCCAGAATAGATGAAGAGAACCATGCTCAGGATGGATAAAAGAAATCAGTATACAGTATATAACAAATAAATGAATAGATGGTGGATAATTGGATGAAGACATGGCAGGTGTTCAGAATGAATAGGTGGATGTTTAGTATGACTCAAGGAATAGCAGATGGCCATGGTCTATAAATTGAAAATGTTCAGCATAGATAAAGGAATAGAAGAGAATAGGCCTGCAGAGAAAAAGGGATTGAGAGTGAGTGGATTAATGGATGGATGGATGGATTGAGGAGTTGAAGGTGCTCTGGATAAATGTTCTGGTTGGATGAAGGACTAGCATATTCTTAGGCTGGACAGATGAATTAATATTTAGGATGACTATGGATGGAATGAGTGGAGGATGTTAAATGGATGAAGTCATAGCAGATGTTTAGGAAGGACTGATGAATGGATGGATAGATAATGCTTGGTATAAAGGGATAGATGAGTGGATGAATGGAAAGATGTTCAGCATAGATTTATGTAGTATGTATGCAGCAGAGGATGAATGGATAGATGGACAGATTCGGCTCAGAATTAAAGGATGAATGGATGTGTGAGTAGAGGGATGGATCAAGGTTGGAAATTTAACTACCTGAAGCTCAGAAAAGAAGGATGGGTGGACCACGATGCTCAAGACAGACAGAAATAGCAGATGAATGGATGAATAGCTGTTGCTCGGAATCAAGGCATAGGTAGTTGGACAAATGTTCAGGGTGGAGCATGTCGGATACGCAGGATGTATTCATGACAAATGAATGAATGGATATTACATAGATGAAGGATGGATAAAGAAACGAAATGGATGGATAAACAGAAAATAAATGGATGGAGGATGGATACATTTTTGGGTGATGCTTCAATGCTTTCATGGTATTGTTCCTTTCTCCATGATCAGTAACTCACAGTCCATATAACTACAGGCCACATGACACTAGAATTCTGCAGTAACGTCATTCGTGTCTCATTAATATGGGAATTAAATGTTGGCAAAATAGTCGACACACTGAAACGCTTTATTTCTTGGCATGAAGAGGAGCTTTTCATCATTTCTTATGCATCAAGTAACCTGCGTTCCAGATTCTTTCTTCAAGATTTCCACTGTGTGCATTAAAACTGGGATGTCAGATGGAAAGATAAAAGCAGAGGCGATTCGGCATTTAGGAATAATGCATTTATTTTAAGGATGGAGACTGACTTTTTCAGGGAGATGTGTGTGAGAAAAGCCATGCTCGTAGGCATTCCATCATGTTCTCCCCTGCAGGATCTCTCTCTTACACAGACACCCCTCCTCCTCTGGAGAGAGAGAGTGAGAGAGAGAGAGAGAGAGAGAGAGAGAGGTGCAACATGCAAAGCAACATCAAGAAGGCTGCTTTATTGCTCTTTTTCTTTAGGAGAGAGTGAGAGAGTTAATGCTGTACGCCTTTTCTCCTCCTCCTCCTCCTCCTCCTCCTCTTCCTTGCTCTCTCTCTCTCTCTCTCTCTCTCTCTGCTGTGTGTGGGTTTTTTCTCCTTGCTGGACAGAGCAGCAGCAGCAGCAGCAGAGGAGGCAGCGGCGGTGCACCAGCAGTGATAGTGGGAGCTCTGGTCCTCTCTCTCCCAGAAGATGCTCAACAACCTAACTGACTGCGAGGAGGGGGATGGGGGCACTAACAGCCAGGGTGAGCGGCAACTGCGTGGATGTGTGTATTCGTGTCTGAGGTTTTGGGAAACAGCTGACAAGCATGCTGACGAGCAGACGAGCGTGTTTGGTATTTGATAAAGCTTGAAATGAATGTGCATCCTGCAGTGATCCCTGGTGCTGGTGCAAAAGTGCGAGTGTGTGACGCTGTTAGTGATACCTGTCCAGTGACCTGGTACCTGTACAGTAAGCGTCTATACAGTATGTGTGTGTGTCTGTGAGTGTGCATGAAGTAACCAGGGCTACGGTGACATATTAAATAAGATATGGGAAAGGAATGAGTGTGTATATATGTCACATGAGAGAGTGAGGGAGAGGGAGAGAGAGAGGTGAGAGAGTTTTGGCACAAGCCTGCGCTGCAAGGTTGCTGTGAGGAGAATGATAATGTTTTCTGCCTCTGACTGAGGAAGGACGGGCACTTCTAGTGCATGATGCGCTATGGATGGACGTGTGACAGAAGTCCCACACAGGCATAGTCTCAAGAACATGCATCAATCTTCTTTCTCTTTCCCATCTTTACTCAGCCATCATGTTGCTCTTTTAATCCAGCATTTCATATTAAGGTGACTGAGTGTGATGAGGAGTGTGACGCTGCGAGCCTTCGACTGCAGTGTGTTCGGTATACTCAGCTGCGGAATGTGTTGTGTCTGGACCTCCGCGCTTGTTCCTGACATGCATCTGTCTCACATGCAGGAGCACATGTGAGGCTTAAAAAAAATGGACGATACTACTGTATGTATGTCATCCTGCTAGGTTTCAGTCCAGGCTCACGGACCTTTCATGCACCCTCTGCAGTGGAGCAGGAGCAGGGACCTGTCTCTGTGCAGCTCTGATGATTAGAGGATGAGGAGATGATAGGTAGAGACAGATTTCGAGAGGTTGACGATCAGAAGTTCAGATGGGAGGGGAAAAAAAATGAGCTGGTTAGAATGATGAAGGAGTGCGGGATTTTTCTTCGCAAAATATTTATACGACAAGTTTACAGATTCAGGGATGCATACGCATATGAAGCACTATAATGAAATATACATTTCTTTGATGTGTATATACAGTAATTTGTGTGCTGTATTTGTATATGAGAATAAAAAAATTATATTGCTGCCTCATCTAAATTAACATATTTGTCATCAAAGAACCTATTTTTTTAAATCTTGTTCCGAATATTAAATTGAATGAAATAGTATTCTTCTACTCACAAGGTCTGGTCTGCTTTAGAGAAGCACTGCAGGTCTGCTCTGTCTGGATCTGTCCTGAGCTAAAAGTGCTGCAGTGCTTAAGCTTAAGCTTAATCTTCCTTTTATCTTCATACTGTATGAAACAGCTCACTTAGTCTAATATACAATATTAATGCACAGAGAATGAAATGGTCTTGGTATTAAATATTTCAGTGATCTAATATATACCATACTAATAATAGTACTGGTAGGAGCACCTACTGCATTCACATCATTTATTTACTAAACCATTTTCAGATTTCATGATCTATAGAATTTCATATATTTCATTTAAGAATCTCTTCTTTCTTATTTTAAGCCCTGAGGATGATTTCCCTTTTGCTCCAGAGACCAGTGACGACTGACTTTTAGATCTCACTGGCTGTCGCTCCCTCGGTTTTTTTTGTTTTTTTTATGGGGAATTGGGACAGTGCTGCAGTGCTGCTACCCATTTGGCTACCAAGCTTAGGGATTTGTTCCCTAAAGCTATGTCTAAACTGTCGCTGTGTTATCTCTTTCATTCTCTATCAGACTACATTAACACTGGGAGATGAGGTCATAATATACCAAAGAGACGTTATATCCGCTCAAAAGCTTCTTCACATGTTTAATCCATCATCATGTACAGTAACACAAAAAGACAATATTTAAAAAATTGTAAGTGAATTACAGCATGCTAACAAAATGTCACAGTTCAAGACAGACAGACAGGATGGATGGGTGAATAGATGGATGGATCAATGAAGACATGTTCTGCATGGATGAAGGAATAGCAGATGTTTATGATGGACGGATGAATAGATGGATCAAGGGGTGGATGATTATGAGAAATAAAAGGATGGATGGATGGATGGATGGATGGAAATAATAGAGGGATTGGTGCAGTAATAGCAGATGAATGGATGAATAGCTGTTGCTCAGAATAAAGGCATGGGTAGATGGATGAATGTTCAGGGTGGAGGATGTAGCATACTCAGGATGTGTCCATGACAGATAAATGAATGGATATTGCATAGATGGAGGATTCGCAAAATGGATGGATAAACATTGAATAAATGGGTGGAGGATGGATACATTTTTGGATGATGCTTCGGTGCTATCATGCTAATGTTCCTCTCTTCATTATCAGCAAGACAGAACTTTCCAGTTTATTCTCAACCACAAAAATGTGCAAGTCTTTCCATGCAAAGAAAAGTCTAAATCAGGACACCCTTACTATATTATAATGCTCTGTAGGTGTCTGAGTTATATCAAACATCTGGACAAACAAATTAGATGTGTAGAAAGATATATGATTATACTGAGTAGCAACAGATTTTCCCCCTAAGAAGTGATTTTAAAATCATAGAAATTAGGAATTTAAATGCAGTGCTTATTATTTAACTGCTTGTTGCTTTAAATAGACATATATATGTTTACAGTAGTCCATCCATCCATCCATCCATCCATCCATCCATCCATCCATCCATCCATCCATCCATCCATCCATCCATCCATCCATCCAACATCTTTCAAACCTATACTGTGTTGGGTAACAGGGAACCTGGAGCTTATACCACTGTAGGAAGAAACCGAAGTATCAAAAGGAAAACTACCAAGCACAGGGAGAACATGCACTCCAACTCCTCAGTGGCACGATTCAACCCTAAGCCCTCCATGCCACCTGTAATCATCCTTAAAACTGAATTGGGTGTGGCTTCAATTCCAAAGGTGTTAAACACCTAATTGAACCCTTCCCACTATGGTCCAGAAACACACACATACACAAAAAATCCAATTCAAACTCTGACACTTTTTTAACCTTAGCTACATCACTTAAAAGCATAAGTGGTCCCAATTAGAGATGTGTGCAGGACCGGATCCTTTAAATCCCGCTCAAGCATTTACGTTTTTTCTTCGTACCTGCCTGCGATATTTCCGAATCAATTACAAACAAACTAGTAGCATGACCCCGGCCAGGCTGTGGTTAAGGATTAATGAATGAAGCTGTAATTACCAATCTGACCACTCAGTCACGCCTGCTTGAATATAAAAAAACGTCCACTCTTGCATCTCTTCTGTTGCATCCCATGGGATCACGATTCCAATGCACACCTTAAGTCCCAACCAGATGCCCTATGAATCTTTCTGGCAAGTGTGTTTGTGTTTGTAGTCTGTTGCATCTGTGTTAGCGATAATGATGTGACTGGACTGCAGAGATCTTGCAGTCACATTTTATGCAAATTTCTGGGATTGCACATCAATTAAAAACAGTGAGAGCCTGGGAATGTATTAAGTGACATCACATGATTTAGGAACATTAACATTACAAATCAATGAGCGGAGTGTGAGCAGTCGCTGACTAAAATAACAAGCACGCGCATATTATAGCACATGCTTCAAACTGTCTGACACTCGACCATGCCAAATGAGGCCTCTGCCAAACTGCTTTTTGGCGGAAGGTTCTCCTCCTCCTGCTGGGATGGACATCTTTGTGATTGCTTTACCACCTCTTGACATTTATCTGTAGATGAGGTTCTGGATTAGGTAGAATATTAAATGGTGGGAAAGTGATGATTGAGTTTAGAAGTAAAGCAGTGACCTATTGCCATCTTACCCTTCAATGCGATAATAGAGCAGTACCACGCCACAGACTAGACACTGACATGCTCTAGCCGGAGCAGGCACACATAAACGCTCAATCATTCTCTTGGTGCTTTGGTACATATCGACGTTTATGTGCAGGAAATTAATAATTAATAGTACTCTTGTTCAGGGTTCAGTCCCTCCTAGATTTGAACTGACAACACATGAGTCACTACAAGTACAGCTGTCTTTGTACTTTCTCTTCTAAACTCTCTTAAAGAAAAGTAATCCAGACGATCCCAGCGAAATTAGATCCAGGGCAGTGCCTCCAAAATGAGAAAACTTTCAGAAGCATGTTTCTTGGGCCAGTGTGTATACGCACCATTCCAGTGGAAAGGGGAAAAAAAAAAACACTTCTTAATCAGTAATGGCCTAATGGTTTCTATTATGTATTTAATGATCTACAAAGTCATTAGGTCAAATGCAATGGACCATGTTACAAAGAACTTTCATTTTCTGCAACTACTTTATCCTGAGCAGGATCCAGCAGAGCCTTACCCAGAAACACTTGTTACCCAGTAGCACCAAGATGTCACCGTTAGTAAAGACCTTTAATCTTCATTTGGTCGGCTCAGTTGTAAGACTTCAGATAAAACCATGCACAGAGGAATAAACGTTAGTGCAAATGTAGATGCGAGAATTGAAATGCACCGTAAATGGGACACTATTCTCTCGCAGAGTAATCTTCATACACCTGTTCTCAATTTAGAGTTGCTGGACCATTTACGAGGGGCGTTCAAGTCAAACCGAGAACACAGTTATGAGAGTAAAAACTACATAAAAAATACCATCAAGGTAGAAGGTTTCCTTAGCACTCCGGAGCCATGCCTGCTTCACGTCTGATACCCTGGCCTCCCAGGAACTCCCTTAATGGCCCAAACATGTAAAAATGACTTATAAGGAGGTCAGAACTGTACATTACTCCCGATCCTGTAATGCGCAAATGGTTTTTGTGAATAATTATGTGTACAGTTTTCACAGACATATGCGTCTCTTCCACAAGTTGTTGAAAGTTATCCGTCAACTCTCAAAGAATAGGCGTTCCACTTCGTCTCGGCTGTGACTGTCATTCACGGATGCATGACCTTCTTTAAACCGTTTGCACCATTCGAATGCTTTACTGTAACTAAGAGTCTCATCCCCATCCTGTGCAGATGACTCCGGCGAATTCTACCAGCTCTCTCTTCTCATGGGGGTGTAGTCAGGGAAAAGCAACAGTAAATCTCTTTGATCTATGCAACACTAGAAGTCTACCCAACCAGCTTTAACAAATGATGACTCCCACGACTGTCATTTCGATGCCCACATGAGGTTAGCTTCTCCTGACAAGCATGACGTGCCCAGGTTTCCAACTGCAGTGCTCTCCGTACTACTCCTCTCAACAAATCAAGTTTGATAAAGTCAGCATACCCTGGCTCATCTCATGGCTCACTGGGAAAGCATTTGATCCATCCACAACTGTCTGGATAAATGTGGGAGACATTGTGCAGTTATATGACAGGCTCGATGACCTTTTTTCCTATGTGTTTCGTCACCCACCTGACAAAAAAGAAAAAAAAGCGAACATTTTTTAGAAGCAGGGCGTCCCAGCTTTCAGTCATGCCTGTATTTCTTCATGGGACTAAAATTATGATCTTGTTGACTTGACCAGGGATCATACTGTACTGTATATGAACTTCATGTTTTTAGTATTTATTTGTTCACTTGCTTTTGGAATGAATTAAATAGTGATGCAATTATTTTTGTAAAACTGAAAATGTTTCAAAGCGTACTGAACACGCACTGGGGGTTGAAGCTTTCCACCCTATAATGTATGACCTATGATAAGCTGCCAAAAGCTGCTACACCTGTACTACATCATTAATACAATCATTAATAATCATTTTTATATATGTTTTGGAATGTTTCCTGATTTTCTCCCTAATTTAGTCATATCGAAGTCATCATTAGGCTACCGGTCTGGGAGGGCTGAAGACTATCACGTGTTTCCTCTGAACGAAGTGACACCAGCCATCTGTATGATTGGCTTAGAGCCACGATTGATTTGAGATTGCAAGAGTGCGTCCTCCTCTCCGAGAAAGCTCAGCCAATCAGCTCTCTCCACGCACCTGGCTACAAGAGGCTAAGACATCACCCTCACTATCTCCAGATGATAGGGCGAGCACTTTTCCTGCTGTGCCACCCCTGGAGTTGACAATACTGTATTTAAATACTTAAACATGACATCTTTAACATGAAATCACATTCAAACCGAAATCTTATCCTGACAAAGTGTGTCATTGTGTCAAGCACTATCTGTATGATATTTAAAAAGGGGTTCAGAATTAAAAGAAATGTTTCTTGCTGAAGTTCTACACCATGCTACAGTATGATCCCGAATGCACCATCATTCACCTCAAGCTGATAAAGGATTTGGCATGTTTGATTTGCCCGGACTTGTTATGGCTTGTTCTGTATTTCATGTTGTACTCCAACCTAATATATTTTTGTCCACCATTCCTAGTCCATTTGCAATATAGATAATAGGCCTAATGACTAATTGGGCTATATTCTAGGTTCCCTACCATACATTGAACTCAGTGGCAGATTTTTATTCTTTATTTATTTATATATTTTAAGATTTGCATTCTCATACTGCAGTGTGTATGACCTTCTCCTCACTGAGATAACACTGATTCAGAACATCTTTCCTAGTCTTGAACACAGTACAAGGCTTTGGCAAGGGCATATATCATCAGGATGGCAAACGTCTGGCTCTAGAGAAAATATTTGAAAGATAAATCTTATGAAAGATTGCTTCCGTTGCACCATACATTTATTCATACTTATTCATCTTCAGTGGTCAAAGGATTATGGTGGTTATGATGCTTTGTCTCAGGAACAGATGGAAATGCATCCTGAATGGGATGACAGTCTATTTTTCCAAGGGAACATTTACAATCAGAAACACATCCACTCATTTTTACCTACCACCATTTCAACGACCGGTATTTATTCTTTTTACTTTTGGAGATGAGCGGAGACCAGAGACTCCAGAAGAAACCTGCATGGTTGCATGCTCAGGATCGAACCAGAGACCGTGGACTTGCAGGGCAGCGATGCTAGTCACTGCACCACCTCGACACAAGCGTGCTGAGTAATACTTTTCAATGCTGTGGTGCACAGATTTCCATTTGTTGTGGGTTTGTCCTCCGTCAACCAATCCTCTGGATACACACTCAGTTGGTTGTTTATCTTACATCAGACTTGCACCATCCTTTAAGATCTTCACTTGGACCCTGGCACCCTTCTTAAAAATGAAAGAATACATTTGACATTACTTTTTTTAGAGCAGTGAATGTTGCGTCTTGTTCAGAGCTGATGTGAGTGTTGCCTCTTGGGGTATCTTGTCAACACAACGAGTGTTGAAGGCAACTGTGAATAGTTCACAGGGACCTTGAAATCATCTGGATTTAACACACCAGTATTAAGGCCAGGTTTATATTTGACACATTAGATCACATATTTCATTACGTGCAACAGCTCAAGCAGCACCTAGACAAGTAATTGCCATACAGGTATATAACATGAAATTACAATGCCGAAAGCATCTCTGACCATCAGCTTTCCTCATTGAACTGTAACATCTAGAGAGATTATGCACTGTAATGTTAAACACACCTGCAAAAAAAATCTTTGTGATGAGCTACTGTACAGATCAAATTGAAATCTAGATCCAGAAAACTTGTGCATAAGTTATAAGTTAAGGTAGATTCGAAGGCTAAATGAGCAGCAAATGTGCCACATGGTATTTATACTTTTATTACGCAGATAATTCCTAAGGACCTGCACATACAGTGCTGTAACCATTGCTTCGAACACACTCTCAGTACATATATAGCATGCAAGGACAATCCAGTCTTAATAATGTGACTTAACATATGCAGTTCTTTTCCCTCATCAAGTACAAGTATTTACACCTTGCTTTTGGTTGAGATTATTAATATTTTCTTGGGAATTTCATCATCATCTGTTTTGGAGAACACAGCAATAGTGTCAGCAAAATGTAAAAAATTTTATATCTGTAGGATCTAGGGAAATCTTGCAAACAACACTTTTTTTTTAGTACTTGTCATAGGGCTTTGCTACAAAAATATAAATTGCGGAAATAAATTGATAAGGAAAAAATATGTTTTATCAGTTTATTCCTAATGAGGAAGCCGGAGGCAATGGTGGGAAGGAAAATCTCCGGGAGATGACATGAAGAAGAAACCTCAAGGGGAACCAGACTTAAAAGGGAACCCATCATCATTTGAGTGAAACTGGATAGTGTGACTATTAATAAATCTCGCATTTTGCAAGATCATTGAGTTTCTTTTATATCATCATGACATGCATATGGGACTTTTCTACAAATATGTATTACTTCTGGGACAGCTGAACCTCTGTAAATCAATCAATCAATCAATCAATCAATCAATCAATC
>JAQQZT010000040.1:24107002-24119766 GCA_030068275.1 Clarias platycephalus
CACACACACACACACACACACACACACACACACACACACACACACACACACACACACACACACACACAAATAAAATGTCACAGTTTGTCTGCACTGGCCCCTGGAGAATAGAAGTCAATGCACTGCATACATGCTGTAATGAGTACCTGTTTCAATTTCCTGTGTGTGGACTTAAGCATCCTTCAGTTTTTATTTGTTACAAAACAAATCCTAATGACAGCACAATTATAATTTATTATTATTATTATTATTATTATTATTATTATTATTATTATTATTATGTCATTACTTTAAACTGGGAATCTTGTATGTTATGTGTTTTTTTTTATTTCCATCAAGATTGATAGCATTGGTGATTTTTAATGGTGGTTGCATACCCCTAGTGCCATTCAGAGCGATATTCTGTAATTATTACAAGTAGATTTTGCTTTTTGCTTCAAAAAGGCCAAGTTTTCTGAAACACCATATCCAGGCTTTAATTCTGTTATAGATAGTATATCATCTCACGTAATGAGAGCATAATTCTAGTTTTCTATATACTATATAAGTCCATTACCTAATAATTTGATCATATTCCTAGGTTTTACTTAAACCTGAAATTCATATACACCCAGAGGTAAGTGATTTATCATGGATATATCTTAAGAATATGTATTAAGTGTGCACTTTTTGAACCATATCCTATTTATCCTTTTGACTGCTACAGTATGTGAGAATTCATAATTCAGTGTATAGGGCTTTGAAACACAGAACCTGCTCAAAAGCAGTTTTACAAAAATCTAAGTTTCGGCTATAATATTTTATTTCATGCGTCCACAAAGCGTCACTGTGTAACCAGGAAATTCATTATAGTTCTAACATGGCAGCGATTTAGTTTTTAAACTGTTCAAAAACTGTTTGTGGCAAATGTGGTGTTAAAGCCTTCATAGCAAAAAATGTTCAGATCAGTTGTGGTCATAAGCCTTCTTCATGGTTTTCCAGGGTTATCTTTAAACTGTCCCTGTAGGGGCATCCTCAAACGCAGTGAGTAGTTTCCAGGTGATCGAGAGCAGACAGGGGAAAGATCACTGGTCTCTCAGGCAGAGGTGACATTAGAGATTATGATCCCCTTGAAAATATAATATACTGTGCCCCAACTCTTTTCAATTGCCAACACAAAGCCAACCGTTTTCAATGGCCGATACATTTTTAATGTCCATTATATTTTCAGGGGCCTTTAAAATTGTCGTTATGGGAAAGGGGAAGGAGAGAAAGGGAAACAGAAGATATTTTGAAGTACATTGAAGATATTTGAGGGGGGGAGTAAGATGAGTAATAGGACACATCAAGATGGTTTTTGGATTTTTTTTGTTTGTTTGTAAAAACTACGGAATGAATGGTGTTTTCCAGCAGAAGAAAAGATGTGCTAATTTGAAATTTAAATAAAAACGCCCATATATCTTAAAAAAGGCAACCTTGTAAATCAGGGTAAATCGTCAGTAAACCTTGTAAATCATCAGTTTATCTCAAAATTCAACAGATTGCGTTGTACATTTTTATATTTTTTAATATGCGCTCATGAATGTGCAATTAAATTTAAGTCACAAGCATATATATATACAGTATATATTAATTACTGCCACTGTTATTAATTCCAAGGTCTCAAGTTCATTTACTTTTCCATATGGAAAATTAAATATATATAAAAAATAAATATATCTTATCTTTTTTTAGATTTTCTTGCTACTGTATATCAAGTATTTACTGTAATAAGTAAGTGTACCTACTGTAATGTATTTTAACATCAGCTTAATCTTTTTTGGAATACAGTGTATGACAGAAGAAAAACTGAGTTTTACAGTATATGACAGCATGTAACTGTTAATTTACAAAGAGCAATCAGCAATCTGCTTTTGCACTGAATTCCTATTGACAGGAACAATGGACGAGACAGGACAGATGAGTCAGCACAGATGTCCTGACTCTGGACAGGCTAAATGAAAGATGAAGATTGGGGGAAAAAAGATGACAACCCAAGAACACACACAAAAAAAACTAAAAACTTAAACAATATGACAGATCAAACGAAATAAAAAACATCCGTGAACAAATGTTGAGATGCAATCATGCAGGAAACCAACAGAGAACAGTAAACGTCAAAATAGAAATCCAACAATGTGGAGTCAGCCCTCTCTGACACCTACAGTAAGAATCCTTGACATTATACATTCAATAAAATATTGCTGTAGTTTTTTATGAATCTTCAATCATTTGTACATCTGACTTTGTAAGATAAAAAACATTTAAGACATTTGTTTTACAATAGTAATAGCTTTATTATCTTTTGAAAAACTGTCTCCAGTAAAACCCAATCTTTATTAATATAACTGATCTTATTAATTCAGTGAATTAAAGGTGAATTAAAATAGCATCAACCAGAATTTAGCAAAACGGCATGTTAGCTGAACATGGCAAAACCACAATATCATCCAGTTAAAGTTAATAAACTTGCCTATGTTATGAACTGATTAGTGACTTTAAGGTTTTTTTATTTATTCATATCCAAATAACAAAATGAGAATGACACACACAACCTCACAATAACTAAACAATTACCATATTTGCAAAGTTATTTATTAAGATTGCTCTCGTTAATAGGTTAGCCTACAGTACATTTCTGAGAAAAATTTAAACTAAATAAAATAAATAATCAAAAAGATGATTTAAAGCAAACTTTACAAAGGCCCGAAACAACAACTGCAGTAAATGTGGCTGTTTACAGGCTGGGCAACGATCTTATCTAGCTTATAGTATATGTTATTGTGTCACAGTGTTGCTCGAGCTTCAGCACTTTTTTCACTGAGCTTCTGCCAATTTTTGGAATCTGACCTAATAAAACATCTGAAATGTTCACAGCTCAGTGATCACACGGACAAAACAATACTCACTCTTATTGTCTATACCACTTAATCCTATATATCGGGTCGCAGGGGCCTGGAGCTTATCCCAGGAGACTAAGGGCACAAGGCAGGGTACATCCTGGACTGGGTGCCACTCCATTGCAGGACACACACATACAGACACCTATTTACACACTACGGGCAATTTGGGTACGTCAGTTAACCTAATCTGCCTGTCTTTGGACTCTGGGAGGAAACCAGAGCCGCCCAAAACAGCACTTTACACTGTTCATTCTGGGAGATAAGTGCCTCCTTGTTTGAACTCTGTTTGGACTGGAGCAGTGATTTATTTATTTAAATTTGGCATAATACATTGGGAGCATGTGTTCATTTACAGTAGAGAACAGAAAATTGAAAAACAAGCCACGGTAATATACACTGAGGCTGAGCAGTCAGTGGGACCAATTGGCTACGATAAAAATAGTAACTTTAGCAGCCACAGTTCATGACCCCTACACCTTGTTCTACACTTGGATGGTAGTTTATAACTATTGAGCAGATAATACTTCTGTCACAGAGAAATTAGAAGACACTGTTCCTGTCAGGGGTACAGGGTGTTCCTGTCAGTGCTAAATTACTTTTCTCAATCGTTTTTTTTTCTCTTCTCTATCTTGCCCCCTCACCTTCTTTTTGTTAGGTAGTAGCACTTATGTCAGTCCATGAAGAGCTTGATGATTACGTGTTGTGCATGAGCATTTGTGTTGCAGTAGGGAATACACAAGAAGGCAAAACTAATACTTCTAAGGACTCTAAAGATTTGGATTGGTGGCCTCAGCTATTGTATTTTATTTCTTGTATTTATGTAAATTGTATTTATTCCTATTTTTACAACTGTGGTAGGACCTCCCGTCAACATTCACACACACACACATACATATACTACTGGAAATTTCTGAATGCCAATTATCCCAATCCGCATGTCTTTGGACTGTAGAAGGAAACCAGAGTACCCAGAGGAAACCCACCAAGCATGGGCAGAAAATGCAAACTCCAGGCACCGAAGAAGCGCAGTGGTAAAGTGCTCTCGCACAGTTTTTAGAGGAACTTGGCAGCAAGGTTGTTCCAAACATCTTGGAGAACTAACCATCTTCTGTGGATGTAGACTGAATTAAATCCATCTGTCCCTTCATGTAATCCCACACAGACTCAATGTTTAAATCAGCGCTCTGTGGGGACCAAACCATTACTTCCATGACTCCTTGTTCTTCCCTACCCTGAAGATAGTTCTTAACGACAATGGCTGTATGAATAAGGTTTAAGGTTGTTATTCTGCTGAATAAATTTGGGGCCAATCAGACGCCTCAATGATGGAATTGCATGCTGGGTAAGTATCTGTCTATTTTTCTCAGCACTGAGGAAACCATTAATACTGACCAAATCTATTCCAATCCACTCCAACTCCATTTGCAGAATTGCAGCCCCAAACCTGCCAGGAACCTCCAACATGCTTCACTGTTGCCTACAGACATTCATTATGCACCGCTTTCCAGTCCTTTGGCTAACAACCTGCCTCCTGCTAAAGCCAAACATTTCAAATTTCAGCCAAGAGCACCTGCTGCCATTTTTCTCCACCCCAGCTCCCTGTTTTCAATCATAGTTGAGTGCCTTAGCCATGTTTCCGCGTTGGAGTTATGGCTTTTCGGCAGCAATTCATCCATGAAGACCATTTCTAGCCAGACTTCCCCAAACAGTAGATGGGTATACCTGGCTCTCAGGAGTTTCTGCCTATTTTTTTTGATGATGTCACTGCTGGACATTTTCTGATATGGAAGAAAAATAAGTATGATGTGTACTTCATCTGATACATTACATTAAGTATCCTTGGCTGACCACTGCACTAATTGGTCCTCTTATTGGTCCTCAACATTGCTCATTTCTTTGTGCTTCTTGAAGATAGCTTGAACAGCATGTATTGAAACCCTTTAAAAATTGTTCCCTGGGAGAAACCTTTCTGATGCAGCATGACTACCTTGTATCTTGTTACTGTGCAAACTGTCTTCCACAACCTCACTTTAGTAGCAGAGTTTGGCTGTTTCTCACCCAGTTTTAAGCCTCCTACACAGCTGTTTCGGTTTCAGATAACGACTGCATTTCAACCTACATATGAAATTGATGATCATTAGCACCTGCTTGGTGTAACAGCTTAATTATACCCCTGACTCTAATCCTACCAAAATACATCACTTTGTGGAAGTGTAAGAACTGATGCTGGTTTGAAACTAAAGGTAGTCACACCAAATATTGATTTGATTTAGATTTTTCTTTTTTTTCCCACTCACTTTGCATTTTGTAAATTGATAAAAAAAAATAAGAAATTAAAATGTTTTTGAAAGCATTCTTAGTTTACAGCATTTCTTCACACCTGCCTAAAACTTTTGCACAGTACTGTACATATAAACATATATACAATATGTCTCCGATTTTTTTTTTTATATATATATTTTGGTTGGTTACATATTATTCTCATTTGTTCCTTTGAGACTGACATATTTGTTCTAAACCACATACAGTAAGTCAAATGTGGTAGGATTTTTACAAAATCAAGGTCAACGTCCATCAACACACAAGCAGGGTTTCATAGGCTATTAAAAAGTTTTATCCAAATTACTTCAATGACAGAAAATCCAAGAGAATTGCATTGGGAAAATAGTCCTGTTTTCCAATTTTCTTTTCCAATTTCCAACTCCTCCTTGAGGGAATTCTTGCCACCATCTTAATGGTCATTTCTATACCTCATTAACTCAAATGAAGTTCATTAGATTGTAGATGGTGGCCCATCAGGTCAGCATCAGTGTAGAGTAAAGGAGAAGAATTTACCCTGAAGCCATAGTTATTTGATGCAAACCCATTCTCAGATCTACAAAAATGAAGATATTTAGGCTGTAAGTGAAAAAAAAGAATAATAAAATAAATAGAACAATTTGCCAAAAATTGGTTAGTATAATAGAAACTAAATTGTCCATAAACCAAAATATGTTTGGTGTTGATAAGCTACTCAGTTCAAGTTATTAAATTTTGGTGCATTAAAATATGAAAAACTTTAAGTCTTTGTTTGACATTACACTATATAAGTATGTACCAGTGTTAATAATGCACTCTACTCTATAATAATGCACTATATATATATATATATATATATATATATAGCTCATATACAGTATAAGGTTCTATCACGCAGTGCTAGTCATAATGAATTTCACCTTGCCATATTTTATTACATTGCAATTACAATAGTTTTAAAAATCAGGACAGGAAGTAATTGTGCGTGGGAATTTTTTGGGAGTGGGAGGATTTTAAAAAATAGTCAAGAGTGCACCTCTTTATATTATTCCCAGTAATATAGTGTTTTTGATCCGTTAATGGTAAAAGAATAAAAAAAGTCTGTTGAAGTCTTAAAATATTTTCTGACTAACAAAGTACACTTAGTCTGCTTTTTTTCCATTTGCCTTATTATTTTTTCCATCTCCAGGCTAGTGAATGTCCTCGCTGCACTGTAACTACAGAATGTTTTAGGTGACCAATTAACCAGAAACCCCTAATAGCTGTCATGATGCCCATGATGTAAAAAGCCATTATGCAAGGGTTTTTCTATCAGCTCCAGTATAACTGACACATTCTTCAACAGTGCCTTTTTCTTTTTCTGCCAAAGTCTGCATTGTATTGTGTCTGGGTTGAGATGTGCTGAGCAAAATCTTAGGCTTGGACTGAAATCCTCAAGTGTGTCATGAAAAAAATAACTTCAGCTTCTGATTTCTGATGTCTAAATCTTTTGAAAGGCTACACGAACAGGAAAAAAAAAAAAAAACCCAGAAACAGCACAACATTCTTTCAGTTCCAGGAATAGACTTTATTGCATCAACATGATCTCCTGAGGACTGAACAGGCGATATTTATGTATGTGTGTGTAAAGTTATGGAGTCATATGTAAATGTGTTCAGTATACCCACTTCAGTAGAATGAGGAATTCTTAAGGAAATTAAATGTCCTGGGGGAAAAAATCATTGTTTTGCAAAAACAAGAATTTTTTTCCTTGGGGTTGCCACATCGGATCATTTGATCTTGAGTTACACAGGAACAGGTTTTATGCTGGATACCTTTCATGCTGCAACCCAAAATTTTCTCCAGATTTAGGACTGGAACTGAGGATGCTCTGTATCTCCAATGGCTGGATGTCTTATATGAGCGTAGAATTGACCAAGGACCAAACAGTGGCAACCTGGCGGTGGGCAAACCCCTGCCCCATACTATCAGCAACCCAGGGCCTCAGCTGCTTGAACCACTACTGCCCCTGCAAAGACTCTAATTAGAGAAGCATATTGCAGCATTGTACCATGTGTTCATGATCACAGTTTTTAAAATAACTAAACGAACAGTATTGTGCTCATAGATCTTAGTTACGTGCATATGGCAGTTCTGATGGATTCCCTTTTACTGTGTCTATGCATCTGTTCCAGAAACTACGTGTGAATATGATTGAATTTGAGTGTGGCAGCTGCTTGCACAGTCCAGCAGCATCATTCAACTATGTAGGTCAGACAAAAAAGAGAGGAAAACCATCCATGCTTTAAACCTGAGTATATTATTACTTCAAAGAATTTGTCGCATTAAATTTCATAAGAGAAATAGCACGTCTTTACATTTACATTAAAGTTGACAAATTGTCTGTATTAAACATCTGGATTCATTACTTCAACAAATGTTTAGTTTTCCTGAATGTACCAAAGATTTTATATACGGATTGATGTTTCCATAATAAGCTGCCTGATTTTATATACGTTCTTTTGAAAACTTGTATGCTAGATGTAGGTGTAGTTTAGTTTCATTCCTACAGTTTAATCCTTATTTAAAGATTATTTCCCATCACTATTTTTGAGGATAAAAGCCGCGCCATGCCTTCTCTGACTAACTACCTTTACTAACCAACATGGCCTTCAAGAGCTAGCCCTGCATCTTGAGTCAGGTTTTGCTATTGAAGCTGTATGCATTGGACATAAAATTCTACATATAACAACATACTCAATGAGCATGGTACTACACACCCATTAAACATTTGTGACAACAATCTACTAATAGATTTTCACTCCTGCTGAGCCACCTTATCCTGCTATCTCTATCACTTTATCAGCTCAGAAACAAATCAGTAATTAATATCACTAAGGAAAACAGAATGCATCGGGCAGCATTAATAATGTATGAAACTTTAATGTAATAACTTTAACATGGATTTTTTTTTAATGATGCTTATAAGATATATACTGCATACTGTGGACAGAATAGAAGTCAACACATGCATCGTTTATAAATTCACTATCAAGTGATTATTAAAAGAAAAAATGCAAAAACATTTTCATAGTTATCTGTTAATTGACTATGAAAAAGCTAAAACAAAATATTACACCATTATAATGCTTTTTTTTTTAAATATATATATATAAATAATCCATGGCCTCAGATGTTAAATGAGTTCCAGTCTTAAAGTATTTTATTAAAGGGGAAAGTCAGCTACTTTATTTCACGCTCCATCAGCTGTCAGTGAGCAGCTCAGGTTCTTTAAAAAGGAAAGAAAAGCAATACGGACCCCCAACAGCAAACCAATCTGAACAACATGTCGTCAGTGCATGTATCTGTCAATCTTGCTGCCTGTTAAATTAATAAATCTAACCCTCTTGCACTATATTCGTAGGGATCTCAAAGGAACTTTTGTATAATTATAAGATTTCGCCTTGTGTTGTAAGATTCTAACAGGAAATCAAAGAATCCTTAATGGAGCTAGATGCAGGAGTGGAGCATTCACAGTGGGAGTGTTTCAAAGGAAACTTGAAGGAATAGGCTTTTGATATTTGTTTTTCATCCAGCTACCATGTGGCATAATGACTACTACATTTGAAATTTCATGCAATGCGTTATTGTTTTGGGAGGTTTTCTTTCTTGGTGTATACCCCCCCCCCCCTCCCTCCCACAGTTTGTTTAAAGTTGACAACTGTGATCACAGTTTTTAAGCATACAGTAATAATAAAAAAATATATTGTAGTCATGTAGTTTAATCATTTGCCGAAGAACCTGTCCACAGTGTCCTAGATCCAGATCATAGTGGAGTCCAGGAGGCATAGCCAAGGGATTCACTATTTTCTATTTTTGTTACAGTAATGCATGCCATAACCCAGTGTTATCAAACGTAAAATGTTTTATTTGTATGGTATTTATAAGTCATATCAACAAAAATTCACATGGCAGTAGTTTCCCTCCTAGGAGCAAGAAAGGAGAAGAAGGTAATAATAAGAACAGGATGGAAGTAATCAGTGCTGGATTTGCTGTGTGAATGTTGTGAGTGTCCTTTACTGGTTGGCTAGATGACAATTTCCCCTGGAGAGAGTGTAGGTCAGAATTAGTGTATTTGGCTTTGAACAATAGACATATTATCTCCATGCTTTTCTCCAGCATTCAGCTCTTCTGTCTGGTCTTGATGTGAGTTGGCAGCTGGGAATTGTTATTATGTTTTACATTTATTTATTAAATTATTTTTTTTGCACTTGGCAATTGGATTTGGTGTCGCTTCTGCATTATTGTTGCAGTGTCTCCAGGGTTGCTGTCCATGGTGCTGATCCTGTACCAACTGCACTCTGGATCTGTCGCTACATACTGTAGGTATTCTAAACTGCCTGGCTCTGTGTATGATGCACATAAGTGTGTAAATGAATTAGAAATTATACTTTTACAACTTCTCATGGGATGCGCACGAGCAGATGTGAGGATTTCCCGGGAGTGAGAAGGGAAGTGTTTGTGTGTGCGTGTGTGTGTTCTCAAACAGCTGCGGGTATATGGATGGTACAGGTCAGGGATGAATTCCTAAAGGAGGTCGTCCTTAAAAGCAATTGCATTGTTTTGGAACAGTGCTCCAAACACTTGCTCTGTTCACTCATTAGATGGCTGTATAGAGTAGAAATGCTACATCATGGTTTTCCATCCTGAGACAGAGAAGTCACGATTTTTACCTCAGGCAATGGATTATGGGAGAAGCAGCTCTCTGTCTTTCTCACTCTGCCGTCTTTATCTAGGTCATAACACAACACAGCCTGTTTTAGTACTTTTAAAAAAAGAGGACTCTCTCCATCTCCTTACTTAAGAGCTTTTTTTAGCAAATATAGTTGGAGTACAGTGACTTTACAAAAAGGAATAGGGAAAAAATAATTTTACAAGATGGAAAATACGGTTTATATATCTTAATACAATGAAGTGACATCTAATGTATGATTCACTTAGGGAAACCTCTTACTCTACATATTTACATACTGTACATAGGTATATTACTCACTAAACTCCTTCTACATAATTATACTACACACCGTACTAACTCCATATAATTGTATTACTTGCTGCATTCTCTCGACATAATTATATTACTCACTGTACTTTCTGTGCATAATTATAGAACTCACTATACTCCCTTTCTCATAATTATATAATTTACTATACTCCCTGTTTCATAATTATATTAAACACTGTACTCCCTCTATATAATTGCATTAGTCGCTGTACTCTCTCAACATAATTATATTACTTTCTGTACTCTCTATACATAATTATATGACACACTGTACTCCCTGCATATAATTATATCATTTACTGTATTCCCTCTACATAATTATATTATTTACTGTACTCCCTACAGGAGGAAAGTTTTGATCCATACATTTTTCTATAGATATTAGCTATACACAATGTAATGGCTGTGGTTTTGGCAGGCGATACAGCACCCAAGGGTGTCCAGAAACAGGGCAGCTCCTCCACTGTGCTCCAGTGAAAGGCCATCGGCAAACAATGGGAGTCCATGGTCACACCAACATGGCAGCTCTCAGGTCCATGCTCATGGGTCAACAACCCATGGAATCTAGGCTGAAGCAGCTCCCTACCACGCTCCACTGGAAGAATGACAGCACAGCTCTGCTCTAAGTCTAACTTCCACACTGTGGAGGTCAAGAGTACCATAATCTCCATAGTAGCACTGCCAGTCCCGCTGCATGTAGAGGTCAAACCTGTGATCTCCTCTGTTCAGCACCCCACAGAGGTCGACAAGGCAGCCTCCACTGAACGGTTTCAGCCATGACCTTTCCCACCAATGCCAAGACCTGACCCAGCAATGCCATGACCCTTCGCAACAATATCAGGCTCTGGTCTGGCAGTGCTTAACCACCACTATGCCTTGCCTTGATGCAGCGCAATTCCCAAATCAGCCTCAGCAAGTCCCTGTCATGCCAACTAGCTTTGATCATGCTCTGTGCTTGTCAGGTTTATGCCAGTGGGGCATGAGATGGCCTCTCCCCACCCAAGGCCTAACCCTGTCCTAAACATGTTCCCATCAGCGGCTTAAGACCGGAGCTTTAGCTTAGACCCATCATGTTTTTGCCAGAGTACGAAGAGGGGAGAGGCTGCCGTCCCTGGCATGAGCTCATGTAGTGCAATTATGAGCTCCAGTAGTATGCATTCTGTTACTGTATGTCTACGAATCTGTGTAGAAGACAAATGACTTTGAAAAGTAAGTTTGAAGTTTTGGAAAGTTTCTGTGCTGTCCGCCAGCAGAAAGAAATAGATTAGTGACTCCACAAGAGTTACTGAAACAGAGGTACGATAAGATAAAGACAGAGAGATAGAACCGAGTGAATGGCAGTGGGAGTTGGAAGACATGGTGTGTGAAATGCAGCAGTCAGCCTCAGAGATGGAGTACCACCTTTGCTGCTATGCTGCCAAAGTGTGTGAGCACAGACTTGCATTTACAATTCATTTGAGACAACAGGACATACCGTACCTCTTTAACTGTGTATACTTCTGGTTTGTGTGCAAGAGCAGTTCTTTTGTACCTCAGTCCTGGGAAATTAAATTGGATACTGGGCAGAAGTATCACCTT
Source organism: Clarias platycephalus (assembly GCA_030068275.1). Lineage (NCBI taxonomy): Eukaryota > Metazoa > Chordata > Actinopteri > Siluriformes > Clariidae > Clarias > Clarias platycephalus. The sequence goes on from JAQQZT010000040.1 coordinate 24,118,844, forward strand.
TAAACCCTGGACCCTGGAGGTGTATATATATATATATATTTCAATTTCAATAAAAATTTTATTTGTATAGCGCTTTTAACAATTGGCATTGTCGCAAAGCTGCTTTACACAATCAAAAGAAATATTTAAGTTTGTATGAAACGTGAACGTGTACCCTGATGAGCAAGCCGAGGACGACGGCGACAGTGGCAAGGAAAACCTCCCTGAGATGGTAATAGGAAGAAACCTTGAGAGGAACCAGACTCAGCAGGGAACCCATCCTCATTTGGGTGATAACAGAGAGCAGGAAATTATCTGCATTCATACTGTGTGAGACTGGAAGTTCATTATAGAGATGTGTTTAAGTTAAAATGGAGTCCAGTTTGTTATTGGAGGCTCGGGTAGACTGTAGGAAACTCCAGTCCTGAACTATCGATCGACTGAAGTCACAAGTCCTCAGAGAACAGCTGTCTGCATCAGCCGAGGACAGGACCATCTTCGTGGAAAAGTGGAACCATCCCCAGTCACACTAACATCCCAGGCAGACCACACGGGGCATCCATGCAATGAGATCTCCAACCAGAAGCAGGACACCAGGACGAGTCAGGCAGCTACAGGGGCAGAGGGGGTCTGGATCACTGGCAGCTCAGGAGCGATACAGTATGTATCGCTCAACATAGAGACAGATAGAGGGAAAGAGAGAGCGGGAGAGAGAGAGAGGAGAGAGCAGAAGAGAAGGAGAGATGGCAGTTAGGTATGGTCACTGTCACACAATGTATAATGTGAATGTATAATTAGTGCAGAGTGCAAGCAGGGACACCGGCAGGACTAACTATGACATCATAACTAAAAGGGAGAGCCAGAAGGAAACATGAGGGCTCCCTGAGATGTAAAGCAAACAATCACCTCACCTTCAACAAACCTGAGTGATCAATGAGAGTGAG